>VXBW01003984.1:568791-605011 GCA_013400375.1 Thinocorus orbignyianus
TTTTTTTTTTTACTGAGGAACCTCATCAGGATCAAGCCATCTCAATGAAATATTGAACTGGAAAGCACCAGTAAAAACATACCTCCAAATTTTCCAAATGACTCTAAACACCAGAATTATACTTCTAGTAATGTTGTGTTACTTAATAACTGTTTTGGTAACAAGAGCTCAAAGAAGATAAATGACCAACAGTTTACGCATTAGAGCCAAGGCTGTTTGTCTGAACTCACTCGAACGGATAATTTTAATTTTCTTTTTTTTTTTTTTTTTTTTTTTTTAATACTGCGAATTTTGTCAAGCATAAAGCTGAAATGAAGGAAGTGTGTCCTTTTTCCTTAAAGTCCAGAACTGCACTGTCTTCATGTGGTGCCAGCTTGCTTGAGATGAGTTCACTCCATTGCCCTAGATACCAAGGCTTAAAATATTTTGGTGAGCTAATACCCAATAACTAGAACCCAAAGATATAGGGTTATCTGTTTTATGACTAAATACATACTGGATAGAAAATTAGGGATCTATTTAGATCTAGTAGATATAGTTAGAATTATAGATCTGTAACATAAGAGGAACTTCTTTGATCTAAATGAGGATATTAAAAACTACTGTAAATCTTTTTATTCTACCTACCTATTCTACCTATTTTATGGAACTACCTTTAGATTTCAACACAGACAAGCAAGAAGGCGGAATCTTTTGGACATGGATCTCTCCAGAATTTGGGACATGAAAACTAAACTGTGTTGCATAAGGAATTTGGTATTTATCAGGCTGGCCTTCATTCTGATAGACCTTACAAACTTAAATGATACGAGTATAAAACAATCCTCCTGGGTACTATGCCCGTAAAATCCAATTGTGAACGGTTATCACAAAACACATGATACATGAGTGCCACAGGCAAGAGAACACCAATTAAGCAAACAGCTTTCCAGATGGTGCAGTCTCTGATTTTGGATAATTGCTTGAAATGATATTATGGAACGAAAAAAAACCTCAAAAATATAAAAGAAACCTTGCTGCACTCTAGATATATTATCCAGAAAAATAAAGGACACAAATCTGTTACAGTTTGTTTGTACTTTAATTTTAAGGAAGATAATATGTGAGAGAATTCATGATACTGAAACACTCAAGTCAAATGTGCAGTAGGACCAAGTTCTTTCACAACTGTGTTTAAAAGGAGCAGCTCAGCAGCAGTTACACAGAACTTTCAGATTGCCTCAATGTGAAAGAAGAATTGCGTATCTCTGGAGTGCTTCCTTATCATTAGATTATTATAAAACCATAAGGGCATGCATCTGTGCTTGTTTTAATCTTCATGGAGAGATTCTTGCTCTTCGTATTCTTTGACCACTCAGAGTTGTTAAGTGAAAGTGGCTGTAGGTGTGGATCTGAAAAGTCCCTTGCTGGAATAAGTGAAGTGTCATTTTTTTTTTTCCTCTCTCATTTATCAGTTTATTGGATCTGACAGCGAGGCCCATTGTGTGAACGTGCATTGTGGAATTTGTGGTTTGTTGCATGGAAATTCTTACAGCCAAAACCCCAAAAATTTTTAGGACCTATCGTAGAAGCAAACAAAGGGAAGAAATCCACTGGACAAGAAATGATTCGTAACTGCTTATATTGATGATAGGCTTTAACAGATGGAGAGAGTTGTTGTTCAACGCTATGAAAAACCACTGCATGTAGGCTGGCTCTGTGCACTTACTGTTTGAAATGTGCTAAATTTTGGCAATGCAGGGGTTCAAGGACAGTCTAAATTTCTTCTTCTGCAGAGGTATCTTGATCATGTCCCAGTAAAGCATTTTAATGTCTTTATGTTTTATGGAAGAAACTGCGCTATTATTTTTTTCACCGGAGCAGGGAAGAGCTGAGAACTGGGTTTTTGTCTCCACAGACTTCTGCAGCATTCAGTTCTTTAGGCTGATATAAGGAATTGAATTTTCTTCTTCCTGTCTCCCAAAGTGGAAGTAACCTGAGTGCTTTTCTTGTTTTCTTTGTCTTACAATCTTGAACTGAAATCGGAAAAACAGAGCTGCACAATAACATAGTGCAGAATTACCCTTGTTCTCATTTTTGTCACTGGAAACATTTTTCCCAATGAGCCAATCTTCCTGTAATATATATCAGCCAGAATATCTCTCACTCTACAGAGTTTGGATGTGCGTTTTGATTATCAGAGTATATAGTACTTAGCAAACTGATCACGATGTTTCACTAGAAATGTCTTTCCTTCATTCTGCAGAGGTTGCTGAATATATCCTCTCAACGCATAAACGGCAGCAAGAGGTGGTCAGCAAGCCATGAGCTCATATCCCTCTCCTTCTTTTTTTTTTGTTTTGTTTTTGCTTTGAAGAGAAAGCAGATGGAATATGATTTTCATCATATCCATATTCATTTGGATATAGATGTTCCTGTAAGCAAAAATCAATGGGCCAAACTGTTCATAGGCAAAGTGCCATGGAAATGTTCTCTCAGAATATGATTCAACTGATATACAGAAAAGTGCTTGTGACATGTATCCAGGGTACAGAGAGCTAGTCTATAGCAAGCTTGTGTAAGCCCTGACTTGAAGCTTGTTCTTGACATTTGCTAGCATTGTAGAGGGAGGATGCCATCTAAATGGCCAGGCTGGATGGGGCTTTGAGCAACCTGCTCTAGTGGAAGGTGTCCCTGCCCATGGCAGTGGGGTTGGAATTCAATGATTTTTAAGGTCTCTTCCGACTCTAACTATTCTATGAAAAATAGGGAACGAAGTTTAAACAGGGGTGAAAGGTACCTCGTGGGACACAGCAGTGCATGGTGCACAAACCAGTACTAAAGGAAATGATCTAAAGCTAGTTGATCCCTTATATGTCTATTATATATTGTAGAAATTGTTCCAAATTTAACTTAAGCACTGTGTGAAGAGCTACCTTTTTTTTGTCAGTTCTGAATCTTGCACCAGCTGGGTTTTTTTTGATGCCTTTTAGTCTTGTATTTGGAGAGGCAGTGAAAAATCAGATCCAATCTACTGCCTGCATGTTAGTCATCTGGATTTTTGATCTAAATGTCCTTAGTTATTAAAAAGCTCCATATATTACTGTGCTTTGTCGATTCTATATAATTTTTCCAAAAAATGTAACCACTGACTTGTGCAGTGTATTTAAGCTGGGAAAACCATGAACTGTATAATGTTAGTCACATTTTATTCATAACCATAATTCGTATCTTCAGCTTGCTCTTCATTACTATTAAACAGTGAGCTGAAATTTTTAGAGAACAGTCAATTATAACCTTAATATTTAATTTCCTCAGGACCAATGCTCATCTTAGATGCCATTATTTTATGTGTGGGACAGTTTTATATAAAGTGTACCCTATATACAGTTGCTAGCATTGAACTTAGCTGCCTAGTAACTGCATCCTGTAAGGCTTTTCTGCAACTTTTCACACGGTATTTTGTACTCAAAATAACTTAATATTCTTGGTAACTAGCACCTTCCTGATGGTTTGTTTCGCCAGGAGACCTGAGAGGGGCTTGGCTTCAAGAGCCACAAGACTTCTAGAAATTAAGAGGGAGGTACAAAGAATATGTGTATTATGACATCCTGATTAAAACAGTAAACATTCCTTTTGTGTATTTTATTAGAGGTCTGTGGTGGAAAAAACTTAGATAGCTCTTATGATTTCTCTCTTTTTGCTGTAATACTGGTATATCTGATGAATGATCACAAACTTCAGTTATGCAGGTAATAGAAACGCTATATAGGAGAAATGACAAACATATCCTAGTAGCTATTTTCAAGTGCTAGTTAATACACACTAGAGTCAATGGTCATATATTTTTTTGTATATTATTTGGGGTAAATTTGGCCTGACCTGGACAGAGTGTACTTAATTTTGACTTTCAGTATTCTTTTTTGACCAGTGTAAGTGCTGATCAGCCTCAGAACAAACCAATATACACATATTGTTATTAGGAGTAATATCTATTAAGATGAAGGGTGTGGAGAGCTGAAAATGAAGTTCTGAAGTAGAAGACTAAGTTTCCCTGTCAGGAAAATGATAAGCTTAATTTTACTTGTCATCTCTTGTTTGTGGTAACTTAACACAATAGGTATCTCTCCAGGCAGCAGTGTAGGACAGAAGCAGAGTACATTGTAGAAAAACAGTATAGTTTTTGTAGTTTTTTGATTTGTGTTTTTTTTTTTTTCTCTCTATTGACTGTATGTCAGAACCACAAATATTTTCATAAAATTATAGTCTTTTCACATAAGTTACCAGGAGATAAGCCCTAAGCTGGGATACATATATCATGTTATAGATACTTATGTATATACCATGGGACCTTTAATAAAGTCTTTACTGGGAGGTGGAAGGGTGGACAGAGTCTGTTCTTTGTTCTTATTAAAAAAGTGCTCGGGAATCTTTATGTTCCACATAAGCTTACCAAAGAGAAATAAAATGAGTTGTATTGATTTATCTCATCCAGTATCTGTATCACTCTCATGTTCAAGCAGGCAGTAAATGACCTGGGAACCAATCATGCTGTTTTATTTTTTCCACTGCATTTTATATTTAGCTTTAAAAGTACAGAGATAATTTAATGTTTTATGCAATTACTAAAGAGAAATTTTTAAATGTTTAAGGGAATAACATCAGCATTTCAGAAACAAGCAATTTAGAAAAGTTTATCTGCATGCACACATTTACATATATATTTCAGAGTTGGGGTTTTTTTTGTTTGTTTTCAAGATGGATCCTGACATGAACGAAAGCTTTTTACTCTGCCAGATCAGGGGAAGAGTTGATGGTCTGTGGTTTAGTAGAAAAAAGGTTAATTTTTGAAGTTTTGAGCACTCTAAATAATATTTATTTATTCCAATGTTCATGAGTAATTGCAAACACGGCAGCTGCATGTACACTAATAAGGTAGTGAAAGCTGGTTTCATATATAGTAGAAAATTACATTTATTGATCCTTTAATTTCCAAAGAATGCTACACTAATGAAAATGTCCCTTTATTTATTTTAACAACTGCAGGTAAAGAAAACTGTATTCTTTTACCAGACTATATAAGCAGAAGATCTAGGAAGTGCTTATCTCCGAATGAAAGAATAAAATGCTGTTGAAAATAATTTTATTGAGAGGATTCATAAGCAAGTTTGTTCTTGTTGACATTTTAATTTTTTGGGTTTTTTATTCTCCAACTGGTAACGTCTACCCCTAAGAGTAGTGAAAGGTGGTGTTGTTAATGAGTGACTCTTTTTAGGATTTTTGACTGGCTGAAGTACAGTCTCTGATACAACATATTTTCTACATAAGTCTCTTCAGATACAACAGCCTTTGCTAATGCACAATCATACATCTATCCATGTATTTTAACAGTGCCTGGCCTTATAGTATGAGAGTCTCTCCTTAAGGATAAATATTAAATCTTGCTCTTGGTGAAAGGTACATAATTCACATTAAATCCACTGTTTTTCTATAGTAGGTTAAACTGTCTCTTTTTTTTTTTTTTTTTTTTACCAGTTACTATTTTAATTAACAGCATATCTTGCAAATCTTGCTAGTAAGCTCTTGAACTTGGACATTTTTTGAGCAAGACGTCATGCTTTTAAGCTATAGGTACCACTATTGGACAGACACTGCACTCCTATGGTTCTCTAAGTGTTTCTTTTCTGGATACTGTATTGACTTTTCAAGAATGTCTGTCAGATCTATCTGTTCAAGAAGGGCCATTAATTTAACCTCAATGTAAATTAATTTCTTGACATGCCATCAATCTTGTGCTGATTCCTGTTTTCTTAGGTATAAACAATACAGTTTTAATTAATCTTAAGGATATTTCTTTATTTCTTTTGTCTGATCCCCATTTCTCTCTCTCCTTCTGCTTTCTAGGCAAATAGAGTGATATTTTTTCCTCTCTTGGTAACTCACAATCAGCTTAAATGAAGACACAACAATATTTTGATTATTTAACTTACAAATTTGAGCAATCCCATTGTCATCATGTGCACTGGTGATTGCAGTTAATTACTGGCTAGTAGTACTAAATATATAACCTCACAAGTCTTGAGGAATTGGTAATGTTATGCTATGTATCTAGATCAAAGACAGGAAAATAAATCTATATGATTCTAGTTCTAATGCAGTTATGATTATATCTAATTATAGTAGTTATCAGTGGAAAACAGTTTTTTACTGCCTATCTTCCTCACTTATGACTGGCAAAGTGTTGGCTGGACTGACTGCCTTCATGGTATATTTAAAGTGAAGAGAGAAAGGAGTGTGTTGTATAATCCTCACTGCAATGAAGAGTGAGAGTTGCATTCTTCACTCCAGATGGCAGACTGGAGTTTTTATCTAACCCTGTTCAGATACAGGGTAGCTCTCTTAAGGGGGAATAGGTTGTCTTGAATGTGAAGACTTTCAGTGCCAAAGATTAATTCAAACGTTTTCAACCTACTTGAAATTGAGTCTTTCCTATCCTGAATCTTGCATCACTGTTATCTACTGGTAAAGTTATAAAAAGTTCTACCCCTTTGGATTTTAAAAATTAGACTGTGATTTTACAGCCCTTTCTTAATAGTGTGTCTATGCAAGGTACTAAGCACTAGAGAACTAAAGTCTGTCACTTCCTTTTAATCTCATCCGCATCATGCTCAGTATAAAAGCTGGGGGATCAGAGGGTCAACTCTCTTTCTTCAATGGCCGACATCCAAAGAGGACCCTGTCTGTTTGTCTGCCTTTGACACTGATCCGAGCATTCCTGACTCCAGATCTGGAATCCAACTTCTGTCCAAGTCCAGTCTGGGACCTCTCCTGATGCTCGCTGGTAATGTGATCATTATCCTGGGAGCTTGATATGGTTTTGCATATATTGTATCTATTTCATTGTTTTCTTCTTACTTTAATTTTAATATTAATACTTCATTAAAGTAGTTTAGTTCATTCTAAACTTGTAAATCTCCTTATCACTTCCTCTCCTTTCTTTTTGGTGGGAGGGAGGGAGGGCCATCTGTCAATCTGGTTTTGATAAATTTGGCTGAAACCATGACATAGTCTTAATGTACCCTTGTACTCATGTCTTGCCTGTAAGAAGTTGTATTATCTTAACTAACTTTAGAAACTTCTATTTTGATCAGGGCAAGGGGAGTTAACAAATATTCCCAGTTACATGTGAAAAATCCTTATATTATTCAGCTTCAGTTCTTTCCTAAGCAATTTAAGCAAAGTCTATGGAAGTGAGACTGCGAGGTAAACCGTGTTTCCGCAAAATTATGCTTGCACCAGTTTCAACTAACCTGTTTCAGAGCTTAATGAATGCGGATTTTCAAAGACTACAAGGCTTTTCAATGCTCTCCTTGATATTTGATTAGTGTTGAATGATGTGAAAAAGATGTGCTCTTCATAGCTGTGCAAAAACTTAATGGTTTTATTCATTTAAAAACAACAACAACAACAACAAAAAAACCAAAAACAAAAACCACCTTTAATCTACTTGCCTTTATGTTCATTGAATTTTGCTTTGTGTTTGGATTCAGCTGGATTGCAGAACTCCAAGCAAAATCCTGGTTTCACCCAATTTCACACTGAAACCATGCAAAACCCACAAATTCTGACTGGTTTTGATGTGAAACCATAAAGTAGTTTGGCCCAAGTACATACAAAAAGCATGTGAACCTTTCAGTGAATGTGGGCTGAGTTCCCAGTTTGTAATGAAACGTTAAACCAAGCAGGTCGGGTTTTTTTTTTGTTTTGTTTTGTTTTTTGTTTTTTTTTTATGGCTTTGTATTTGTACATGTTTTTTTTAGAACTCATGTAAATGTGTTTTTTTTTGATACCTTAAAACTAAGTTTGTTCTTCTGTGTCAGTAGCCTTTCCGTTGCTTGTTCGGTAGAAGCCGGAGAATGATGTTGAAATGAAGTTCTTTGAATGGAGGTTGCTGGCAGAATGCTTCCTGTACAATTACTGTGGATCAGGAACTTGTTTTCTCTTATCAGTCCATTTGCTTGAGCATTAATCTTTGTTCATTATCATAGCAAAGAGGAAAAGATGGGCCTTGAGTATTCTACTGTGGTTTTCGTTCAGCTGTTAGCTGAGTCATGTCCCGCTTGTTTGACAGTTCATGGTTTTAGTGTGATAGTTACAAATTCCTACTTTTTTTGGGTCCACTATTTCAGTAACTAAAATTTTCTTTCTCTTGTTTATAAATTATATGATGATTAATGCTGGTTGGAAAACTATTTTGGTGGAGGGTGACTATGTTTACCTTTGTGAGGAAAAGTAGTAGAACAAAGGGCTTTGGTTTAATCACTGTTTTGCGATGCGAATAGTATGAGGTCTTGCATACAATTTTTATGTAAGGCAATAGCTACAGGTAGTTCCATCAGTGAAAAAACATGACACAATTCTCATTCTATGCAGAGACTGATATTCTAAGAAGGCATTCAGTTATAGAATCGTAATCTGCATTTTTTTCATATACTGAGATATACAAGGATTCAGCTGATGGTGAAATATGTTGTTATCTTTATTATTTACTTTAAAATCTATGGTAGTATTACATTTCAACCTAAATACTGGTGTTAGGAGTCCTGTAGACAACTGCGCCAATCACCATGCTATGCTTAACACAAATTCTGTCACACTTGAATTTGATTAGTTTGAGGCTTCCAGGATATCTAATTTTACTCAGTTTGTGAAAGCAAATAGTTGTTTTAGCTTGTAATACTCCTGTTTTATCTTAGACTCTGAACAGATTTTTTCTTTTTTAGAGCTCTTTTGCAAGTTCCTACTGAGCTGAAAATAAATGAAGATGATATGCATTTGTTATGGAAAAAAAATCTGTTCTTTTTATTTAGGAAAATCTCTTCTCAAAGCTGTCACTAATGGCAGGTGTGGCTGGGTAAGGGCTGTAAGATTTGAAACTTTTAGTGCTTTTCAGCTCCAGAAATGCCCAAATACTTTAGAAGTTTTACTGTCCATGTGTGGGGCAAACATTACTCTTAGCTCATAGAGAAGATTCTCTGTGGTTATTATCCACCTTAACTAGGCCCTTCACTTGGAGAAGTGTGGGGAGGCCTGGCACCTTGCTCTTTCTATCCACTGCAGCAAGGTAATTGTGTCTGGCTCAGCCCAGACATCAGAAGTGGAGAAAAAGTGGGCAATAGGTTGCATGCAGTGTATCACAGACATTCATGGAAGCCAGTGCTGCAAGGAGCAGTGAGTGCCGTGTGGAAAAGAGGATTTTTACTGTAGCCACAGACCAAGTCTTGTAACAAGACAGAATCAGCGGGCAGCTTTGGGTGCCATGGATGTAATGCTTCGTCTTGCTGGACATGTCAAGCCTCATGAGATGGCATAAGAGAGAAGCCTCAGTGGAAATTGACTTCCCAACTGTAGTCAGGGAAATGCAGAAAATATCTTACAGCAATTTAATAGGAGATACATAATTTGAGGACCCTTATTTTACTGCTGGAAATGATTCTTATAGTTTTCAGTCTGTCTTTTGTCTCATTCTATGCTTAGATTGTGTACTCTTTGGGGAGAAGACAACTTTGGTGTCTTATTTCTCCTGTACCAAGTACAAAGGATCACAGCCTGTTACCTGTTCCACACATAGGTTTGTAATTGCATAGTATATCACAATTGTATATACCCCTGGAGCTCAGTGAACCAAGAAATGGGCTTAAAAGCACGCAGCAATGTTTTCTAATGGTTTGAAACGTGCAGTGGAGAATATTTTCCTCAGCTGTCAGTGATACCTACTTGCCTTTAAGTCATTTAGCTAAGAAAGTCAGCGTTGTCATCTTCTATCTACCCTTTCCACTGGCCACAATAGAAACTGCTTTTAAAATAGTTTTCTGAGCCTTGTCTATTTGCTCTGAATGTTTTATTTCCTAGAATATAAGTTCATTATATGCTGAATAGAATTGCTGGTGATCTGGTTAATGTGAAAGCTTAATTCGCTATTATCTGTTCTACTAAAAACATGTCCTTTGTTGGATGATACAGCAGGCTGTCTCATTTTAATGACAGTAATAACATTAAAGGTTTTACTTGATAAGCAAAAGTTATTTTTGGTTTTCACATGCTTTTAGGAAAATACACTGTGTTTGTGTGCTACAGAAAAAAATGGCATTCCTGCTGCACACTGGATAAAGTGCCGTTAGATGAGTTAAACCAACATTGTCTGCCATTAAAGAGTTACACTTACTGGATCCAAATGCAAAGATATATGCACTGAGCAATAGCAGTGCTTGGTTTTGGCATGTCAATATGGGTTTGTCATAACTAAATCTAATATTAATCAGAGTCTGATATTCCTGTTGGATGAGAAGAATTGAAGAAATAAGTGCTATCTGTATCCCTGTGTCTTTGTCATCAAAGTGCTGCATGACCTTGGACAAGTCACCTCATTTGTATGTTAGTTTCCATAATTATTATAAGAGGATCATGTTACTCAGAAGTCTTTATAAAGAGCTGTGATGAAGAGCTCACTTAGAGATAAATCATTGTTATTGCTGTTTGTAAGAGGTGAGAATTGCAAATGTGGACTCTATTTATTATATAGCAATGGAGTTTGAAACAGGATATAATTGGGAATTGAAAGGAATTTCAAGCAGATAATTTTCCTCCTCTCTACAAGCAGGACAGATTTCATACCCTTCCCTTTTTTTGATGAATGCCAAGATTACTCTTCAGTTCCATTTGTGAAAATAATTTACACAGGTTTTGATTGCTGACAGTAATTCTTTGGGTGACACTGAAGTTTCTTGCTACTGCTTTACAAAACTTTTCAGTATTACCAGTAAGTCTGTTTATAAGAACATTTTATTCTAACTGAATTCTCGTTCCTGTATAACATGACTTACACATATATTTAGGTCTTCACTGGAGTGTATATGTTTGCTTTTCTTCTCTTACATCAGAATGCTAACCCCCACTCTGGGTTCTGCTTTTCACAGGTAGTTCTGCTTTTCACAGGTAGTTCTGCAGTGCTTTGTTCTAAATCCTTTCTAATTTATCTACTTAGATGTAATACATGCAGTTCTCAAGTAGAGATCTTATCACTAAAATGTACAAAGAGTTTAAATGCTGTTTTTAATAAGAGATCTAATCTTATAATGTTGTTTACAGTAGGCTAAATCACACACTGCTAGCACTATGGTGAACAGTTGTAATAGATATCAAGGGTGTTCTCCTTGGAAGTTATTTTGCTCCTACAGGGGGAAGGAATGTAGAAGAAAGTAAATGCTACATTTTTCAATTCATAAGATTAAATACTAGTTACACTGCATCAAAAAATTATTGTTTTGTTTTGATGGAGTTTAGACTGAATTTCAGGGACTTCCTATTCCTTCTTCGACCTGGGTTTTGCAGGGAAGACAAAGGATGATGGAAATAGCCTCCTATGATCTGTGTTAGCATTATCAAAACGCGGATTTGCTTCTGCTGACTGACTCAACTTGCTCTTGCTCAGGCCTGTGGGAACTGTGGGTCTGTAGGCTTCCCTTGTGAGTGCAGCTTTCAACACTCTCCCTTAGCGTTTACTGCTCAGAGGAGCCCTGTAACTTGTTCCCACCTGCATTGTCTTTCGCTGCTTAAGTGGTACTGTCAAGGGGAGACCCAAAGTAGCCAAACTGGTTTCTATACTCATGTCATCCACTTTTGTTGGAACTCCTCAGTATTTTCTGTGAGAACTATCCTACAAGCAAGAGTGAATGACTTCTGCAAGGAGGTGGAGGAAAAAGTACATTTCATCCCTTTCAAAACTACACTTGTCTCATATGGGCAGAGAGGGATGCATGCAGATGCAGTATTCACCCTTTTGTGTTCCCTGGTTGAATGTTTACAGTTTGGTGGTGATTGTTTCCCCCCCTCCCCCATCCCGCCCCAGCACTCCCTCCATAGCTTTTTGAACTACTATGGTGCTGTCCTGAGCTTGGATGCTCATTTTGGATAATACTATACAGTGACACTCATTGCTGAACAAAGCCAAAATATAGAATTTTCTGGTGAGCAGTATTTGGTGAAGTACACAAATATGTAGTAGGGGTGGTCTCTCATAAGAGAGTAGTGGTAATCTACCAGGTTAGTTTTATTAAAAAAAAAAAAATTGGTTGCAAGAATCCTTATCTGTGTTCATCCAGAATCACCTTTACTGCTTCGAACATATAAAATTTAAGTCAAGTTTGAAACCACATTCACTTAACTAAATCTCTCCAGAAACTTCTAATTCTTCAGAGTTCTTTATTTACCCACAGCTTTCTATAACTACATTTTTAAAGGCAACCTGACCACTCTGCAGTGTATAGTATGTAAGGAAACCAAAAGCAAATAAAAGTTTAGTCATAACTATACCATTCATCTTTAGTAGCTCTTAGTAGTTATTATTCTCTGTTGTTACTTAATGGGAACCATTGTAATATTCAACAAAATACTGGAAAAATCACAGCATACGTCCAATGTGTACTTTAATGTAATACAACTATAGTATGATGATTAGTTCCCTTAAGATTGCTATTTGCTGGAGCAATGTACTGTAATTAAAGAACTAAATTATAAGCAATCTGAAGGAGGTAATACTGAGTTATCTTGAAGTAATATAAACCAAAATCAATCATACTGAGAAACAAATAGGCAGAACAAAAATTTATTATCTGCTGCTCATTAAGATGACATGGAGACATGCAATTACAAGCTAATTGCTAATGGACTATTCCTTTTCTTTTAGAAAGGTCTTGGTGCACGTCATTAAAACTGGCTTTTTTGTTGTATGTTTACTTGCACTTTGTTAATATATAGTGTTAAAGACAGGAATTTTAAGCTTTAAATCTGGCACACCATGATACTTTGATTATTTCATACTAAATTTAATTGCACATACAGTGTATGTAGTTATAGAACAGAAGTTTTGCTAATGAGTTGGCCAACATGTTGAATTCATTCGGTTATTTTAAGTGGTAAATTAAGTTTAGAATTCTCTGTGCCAGCCTTGCTCGAAACAGTAGCTCATTAAACTTGGCAGTAGAACTATGAGTGAAACATTGGCATGATATTCCTCAAAAAGTAGTATAGGAGTATACTGCATAATAAAAGGTGGCATAGCAATTAATTCTTAATTCTCTGTTAGTTTACTTAGTTTTGTTATATTTTATTTGAACTCTTAGTGATATTAGTTATCATTTGCATATTTTCCTATCAAAAAACCAACTTCCTAACTTATCCTCTGCCATTATAAAATATTTGAATGTGTTTATTGTGGCCGATGACCAGATGTCTTGTCCAATGGATGTTTATGCACGAAGATGAAATATCTCTTAGCTGGTGAATGGAATTTAATAGCTTTTATCTTTTAGAGGAGTACACAGATTTTTATTTGATCAGCTTAATCTGAATAATTTTTGGGGAAAAAAAAAAAAAAAAGACTCATTTCTTCATGTGAGTAGGCTACCTTAATTATTACCCATCTAAAGTTTTCCAGGGGTATAGAAAAAAAAATTAAAATATTGGTAGAAACCTACGCTGTTACCTGACATTGACTGAAATTGATGTAAAACAGTTTTTTTCTAGCCAACACACACAATGAACTCGAGTATAGCCCCTGAAATTATAAAAGTCTATCAGTAGTGTTATCTCTTGTGGTGTACACGTTCCAAGGCAACTGTATTTACAGAGTTAGAGCACGTTCTTGTCATTCTTGGGAACAAATGAGCATTTGAGAGCATTTTTTTTTAATCATAAAAAGACAACCAAAGTATTCTGCAGCTCAAAAATCACAAGAATTTCAGTCAGAAAGGAGCCTGTCTTTCAATTTTATTTAGAAAATTTAATAAGTTAGAAATTCAGAAAATGTAATTTTCTCTGTCTTAGTGTTTTGCAATAGAAAGTTGAAATTTATTTCCTCAAGTTTCTCTTCATGAGGGAGAAATTCATATGTATATCTGTGATCAAACATAATATGTGTAGAACGTATTCTTGAGTTAAAAACTTGCTTCGGGTGGTTGGAATTTTCAGTCCACACAGTGAAATATTTCAGTTCTCTGTGGCAAGTAAGATGGTACAGTGTGGCTACAAGAACTGTTCTAAACAGCAGCCACATACAAAATTCAGGTAATGCAAGCATAATTTTAAATCATGTATCTTGTTTGAAATTCATATATTCTGCCGGTGCCAGCAACAGCAGCAAGCTCTGCCTTTCAACAGGGAAGTAAATAACAGTAATGATAACAGTATTTCAGCATCTGTTTGTAGGCACTGTGTCATACTGTCTTAAGAAACCTGAGGCTCTATTCTTTGCAGATACAACTGAGGAAATGTAAGAAAATGTTTTGTATTCACTACGCCTCCTGTTTTTTACTGTCTCTCTGAATAATCTAGGAAATAAAAATTTAGATATTTATATTCTTTTTCTGATAGATAGAAGTAATTTTTGAAGAATGTATATAGTATCATTGTGTATGAAACCATGTGCAGTTACTGTTTCTCGAGTTCTCCTGAAGAGACATTTGTCACGGTCTTATGGGTTATTTTTTTTCCTCAGCTAAAAAGTACTGTCTTTGCAAGTACATGTCTGAGGACATTATGTTTATTGCGTGGTGTAACCCTTCCTGGCAGTGGGAAGGACTATACTGCTTGATCTGACATTTAAATTCTAAGTTCTTTGATCCTCAAAAAGGAGTAAAAGAAATGACATCCTAAAGAAAAACAATGCATAGGACAGAGAGAATAAAGATAACGTGATATCTTTGATAAAAGAAATAAGGTAGAGACTGTGCTCAATAGTAAACTATTAAGTTTTCTACCTGCATAATTTAGCATTCAAATAAGTTATATATGTTTTTTTTTCTCTCTTTTGTTCATCATATAGCCTTTCCACTTACCTTTCGACTATGTCTTTACTCATCGTTCTCTCATTGAAGCATTCTTAAGGGGACTGTTCTTGTCTATATTCTCTGCATGTTTATTTTACCTTTTTGTAAATGGTATGGCTAATATGTTGGTATCTTGCTGATTGTTTTTTTAATGTCTGATCATTCCGTGTTCATTCAAGCATACATGTCCAGTACATATGTCCTTTTCTTTCTCTTATTTCAGTTTTTGCTTTCTTTTGTCTTTTTTGTCTTACTTGTTTGTCAAGCACAGTCAAGAAAAAAAGTGTTGGTGTAATTTTTTTTGTTTGCTTTAGGTAAAAATGTATAGGCGTATGGTCCAATCAGAGTCAGTTGATATTCAAGTCAATTGATTCAACTGTTGAGAGAGATATGGTGAGAAATTTTGGAAGCTAAAGGAATACTTCCACTTATATGGGAAGAGTTACAGGCTAGATTAGAAAGTCATGTTTTCTTTCTTGAAGCTTGGAAAAGATGATGCAGTTTTGGGGTTTCAATGGAAAATGGTGACAGTGTTGTCACCCTACAGCTTACAGTGGCTTCAGAAGAAAGCTTGGAAAAAGGTGGGATTTGAGTTTTCCTTGTTTCAGCTCTGTGCTGTTCTGTACAAAAAGACTAAGTGACTAACACAAGGGCTCTGAATTCTGCTGTGCTGTCTGTGAGACATTTTGGATCTGAATTTTTATTACTTCCCCCTCTGCCCCTATAAAGACCAAGGGTTAGTCTAACTGTGTCCCTGCTGCAATTGACTGCAATTTTGCCACCAACTTCATCAAACTTAACATATCTGAAAGATCCTTTCCTATGATGCTACTGTTGATATTATATTAACTAACATTTGAAGGTGAAAATACTTGTCCAAATATGTGATTAGTTTTGTGAAGAGAAAGGGAGAATTTGTCAGTGTATGTTAGCTTACTTTTACATTTATAAACTAAAACATTTTACCTTTTGTATCTGTTTTGAAAAATTCATTAGTGCTACTGCTGATCCCAAGATTGCTGTCAAATTGTAGCAGCCTCAGTGCACACTCAAATGCAGATGTTAGTGGTCAGGAGTGGATTTGTGTGTCTGAAAACTAGGTCATCTATCTCACATTGTGCAAAGGTGTTGTACAGAGAAGCTAATCAATAAAGGATGAGCTTCAATGAACTGAAGTTAATTCTATGTTTCAGCAAAGCAACTAATTCTGGTACTTCTAAAAAGTACCAGCAAATGAAACGACCTTTATAACCAGTCCCTGAAAAAACAAAGGACAGTGTGTTGTTTTCACTCTAACTGAATAGAATAACCACATGGATACCCACAGACCCTGTTGCACTGAGGAGTTTACAATTCACGCCATAACACCGTGTTAGAACAGTGCAGTTGATAGAAGCTCTTAGGTAGGCCCTGGAATTGATCACAGATTAAACAGAATGGAAAGCCTCAACCAGCGTTGCCTAGATACACAGAAAGTATTATTTAGATAGCTGCATATAAACATCTTCAAGTTCTTAAGCATCCAGTTGGTATACGTACATTTCAAACATATGGAAATCTCTTTAACTCTCCCCCTCTTCTTCTTGGAAGAAGAAGTTGGGGGAGAGCATCTGTTGTCAGTCATTGGCTGATTTGGCCTAAACACAAGACCATACTTACTTTACTGCAGAAGTAGCCAAAATCAGTGGTGCTTTGCATCTTATTTTGTTGTTTGGTACTCTCTTTACGTTTTTGCTTGATTGATTCACTCTTTCCACCCTAACAAAGATTTTTGGCCTTCCTCTGAAATGTCCAATATTTCAAAGGCACTTTCAAAGAAATAAGTGTACGTTTGCCAAACGTAAATTATTGAAACTTACAGCTTGATTAGGTGCCAGCATTGGGAGCATGGAATATTAATCTCTACAGTTTACTTTTTGCTGATTGCCTGGTGGGTTTCATTCACACCAGTCTGCTCCAGAGAGAAAGGTTAGTTCTCGCTGCTAAATGCAATTCTTCCAAGCTCTTCAGTGATTGTAGAACCCATATAAGCCTTTTCTCTAGCCTTAAATTTTACTTCTCCACAGTCATAAGTTTAGTTTATACATGAACTAACAAAGGATAATAAATGCTGTAGTCCATGTGCAAAAAAATTTGCAGATTATTATATGTAGCCCCATTGTTCACTGCTATTGAGGACTTTCCAGGATTCTTTATATAAAATATATATGCATCTATAGTGACAATCATTCATCTTGATCAAACGTGATAAGTCACTGTTTTGACACTGAGAAGTTAAGATCAGAAGCTTAAGATTTGCAGTTGTATATGGGTATTAGGAATACTGTGTGGAACAAAGAGGTTCCCATATGGGCTATGAAAGACTAAGTGGAATGCAGTGGAATGCAAAGCAGCCAACACACTGAGCAATTGAAAGTTTTCATTCGCACATCTAGAGCTAAGCAAAAGGAAACACAAAGGAAAAAAATCCATGTTAAATCCTTCTTCAGAGGTGAAGGAAAACTTCTCCCTCTAGTCACGCTAGCTCTTAGAAATCTCTGTTCAGACAGCTGAACAGAATTTATTACTTTATTTTTGAAAAAAAAAAAGGTCCTGTTTCTGCAGCTGTTCCAGTTAAAAAAAATAATAAAATAATTTTATGATTAATGTCAGCCTTCGCTTAATTTGATTTTTCTGACTAAAATTGTCGTCTCTGCCATTTTTTGTCTTACTTTACAGAAATCAACTGACATATCAAATGGGCAACTGAACTATCAGATTTACTGAACAGATAAATGTCCACCAGGATGCAGAATCTCTCTTGAGCTCAGCTGTGTTGATTTTTTTCCAGTGTAGTGATAAAAGTTCAGCTTGAAAAAAGTGTAAATCGAATGGATATAGAAGTCAGTCTTGGAGCTACTCAACCTTACCAAGGATGTGGCAGTTTGGGATGTGCTCAGAAGCATAGTTACAGGTTCTAGGAAGCTTTGAAGTGAAACACATAAGATGATCTAAAAAGTCTAGGTACTTCTATGGTGAAGCAACCACTGATGGGGAGTTTACAGGATCACAGGGTTTCTTTTGGCAGATAAGTCAGGGGGAGGGGTGCCCAACATCCACTTAAGCATGTGCTTTTTAAAAGTTACGTACCTGCATTCTTTATTCAGAATTTCAGTCTGTAAATTTAAGGGAAAAAAATATTTAAGAGAAACTGACAGGAGTAGAGGTGGAGCAACAGACTAGTCACAAAAGGTGATCAAGTTGATTGTTTCTAAAGTTGAAGAGGAGGCTGAGTAAAGCATCAGTAACAGGGATTACAGTTATAATTTACAGCATGCATTCACTAGGAAAAATTGCTGGTATTTTCTTACTCTGCAGCTGTCTCATCTGATGGTTTAACCTTGAATTTTCCTGTCTGTGACATCAGCCCATTTGTCATTGCTACATCTACTTCTTGTCATGATTTGTGAACCTTCTTTCAGAATTGGTCTCGAATTTTGTGTTGGTTTTAACTCTTTGTTCCTTTCTTCACATCATTCTGGCATGCAATTAGCTCTGATACATAGTTAAGTTATGCTAATAATTTTTTTCCCTGTCATCTGAGGTAGCAAATGTTGCCATCCTCAATGATATTTATGTACTTGATGAGCTTCCATGATGCTTTTATATGACGTTGCACTTCAAAACCTTCAATTGTTTTCTCGTCTTCTCCCATCTGGATTCATTTTACTGACCTAATTTGATATAGTGGGATATAATCCCTTAGTCCCAAAAGCTTCTTTATCATATGAACATAAAACAGACTTTTGCGATTATTTTCCAGGTAATATTCCTGCCCTCAGACCCTGAAATTAGGGGGATTGACTTTGTCTCCTCGTATTTATTAAGTTGGAAAACAACTATTTTTAAAAGTGATTGAGTTTTTAGTATCTTTTGTTTAATATGCATTTCAAAATTAAATATCGGTATTAACTCTTGACACTAACTTGCTTTTCCAGCAAGTAAAATAAGTAGATGTCCTTTATTTTTCCATTCATTATAACTCATTAATGAGCCTATAATAAAGCATTACTGTTCATAGCATTATTTTTGATCAGTAAGAAGAGGAGAAAAGGTATTGTACATGTAGCATTACAGAATGTGTTCATTTAGAGACAAAATTAATGTGAGCAATATACATGACATGCTCTACCTGCTCTTATATTTGTAGGTTTATATTACTGTCTTGTATTGATTTTGCTTTATTATGCTGCATTGCTGTAATTGTAATAATTGTCTGTAAAAGTGAAATTGCTTGCAACCAAATACCTAAACCCAAATTCTTCTGGCCCATAAGTAGGTTGCTAGCCTGGATACAAACTAAATACTAGTCCTATGTATACCAATAAATGTATCCTATAACTGTACATTTAATTGGCCTACCTGAAAAAAAAAATAAAATCTATTTTCATTTTTCGTTTATCAAGTAGCTCAAATGACACATCAGAAACCAACTGGTCTTACCTGATGAAACTTCAGGTAAGACCTTTGAGCTTTAAACAGTTATGTCCTGTATGATGCCGCTGTAGCAATTCTTTCTGAATCACAGATAGTTCTGATCCAAACAATCAGTGTCATGTCGTATGAATGCAAGACAGGGAGGTGTAGCAATAGTTTTCAGAGCAACCATCTGATAGTGCCATGGTTACCTTTAAGGAGTTTTGGTACTCTTTGCAGAAGGTGATAACAGTTGGAAAAAACAACTGGTTAAGAACTTTTTTAGCAATCATTTATTCTTTGAAGGCTACGTCACTTTGATAGCTTCCAGTAACTCCTCATGAGAAAAACATAATTAGAGGAAGATATTTAATGAAGTGTGATGTGGTAGAACAAATCGTTTGTTTGGGTTTCTTCTTTTTCTTTGTTTTACTTCTGAGGAGTAAGTCTCTCTTTTCAAGCAAAAAGTATTCTAAGCTTCACAAGCATTTGGTCTGCTGATACAGCTGAAAGGAAGCACTCTTTTCTTTTTTTTTTTTTTTTTAAATTTTTTTTTCCCCCCTCCTGTTTTGTTGGCCTTAAGGAAAATTCCAAACTAAGACATGAACACACACCTTGTGATATAATCACTATAGGATGGTCTAAAATGCAGAGAGCAAGAATTGGTGTTTGGAGCTGGAATTTTGGCTGGGATTTTTGCTAACTCCTAAGCAGGGGTAGGGAAATGATGGTCCCCTTCACTCGGCACTGGTGAGGCCTCACCTCAAGTACTGTGTTCAGTTCTGGGCCCCTCACTGCAAGAAGGACATTGAAGTGCTGGAGCGTGTCCAGAGGAGAGCTACCAAGCTGGTGAGGGGTCTGGAGAAGAAGTCATATGAGGAGAGGCTGAGGGAACTGGACGTGTTTAGTCTGGAGAAGAGGAGGCTGAGGGGAGACCTCACTGACCTCTCCAACTACTTGAAAGGAGGTTGTAGAGAGGTGGGTGTTGGCCTCTTCTCCCAAGTGAATAATGACAGGACCAGAGGAAACGGTCTGAAGTTGTGGCAGGGAAGGTTCAGTTTAGATATTATGAAGAATTACTTTACTGAATGTGTAGGTGTACACTTCAGGGCATACTCTAGTGGCCAAGATTGTAGGGATTTTTTGTGGGTGTATGGTTGGACTCCGTCACAGAGATTGTTTCCAACCATGAAGATTCTGCGATTGAAATGCTGTGGTATCTTTAATTTTAGTATGTGAAATTGGTAGTTCTTATATGTGTAGTGAAACCCACTGCTGTAGATTGTGTTGGGGAAATACAAGAAATAGATAATCAGAGGCTGAACAGAATCATATTTAAATACAGAATAATCTTTCATTCTACAGAATTTGTTCTTCACATATGCCCTATGATGGCACTTTGAATCTTGACATTTTCCTCATACTGATGTTATCTGCAGAGGGATTGTAATTATATGGTCCTCAGCAGCCTGCTTAAGACTGCAATAAAATACAAAGTTGAGCATTGTTGCCCTAAGGACAAGGGATCCGGTGCTGCCTAGTACTGACAGAAAGCAGAGGTGAAGTGAAGAGATAAGAGCCAAAACGTAGATCTGAGGGAAGATCTGGGCTTGCTGCTTTTGTGGTAAGGGTGAGGAACAGTTATTTTCAGGAGGCATTCCATGGAATTATGACTATTTCTTCATAGTAGTATCAATTCTTGCTCTCCAGAGCCTTAAAGAAAGCCAAGCAGTTCTTTAGTCTGCTTTCTCGGTACTCTTCCTCAGCCAAATTTTCTTACTATTTGCTGGTGGTTCTAGGAGATGCCAATTTAAGCTCTCGTGTCAATGGTCATTAAAAAGAGATAAGCAAACAAGCAAAAAACTCCATTCCCAGCCAAGGTATTAAATAATCTCAACAAGTGAAAGGGACTTCAATATGTAGGAGTGGCAGCAAGTCTCTGATCTTCTTTTACTATCACTGCGTTTTGGCTAATATTGTGACATTGCAAAATCAGTCTCTCAAGTTGCATGCAAGGTATAGAAAAGTTAATATAAAAGTAGTGATCCAAGGTAACTGAAATATTATAGGAAAGGTTACTACCTATGTGATTTCAAGTGTAAGAAAAAAGGTGATAATTCATGGGAAAGCCATGAAAATGGCACAACGTATCTCAGTGAAAATAGGGTATTTTTTATGCATACCAAGGAACAGATATGTTTTAAATTCCTACCTTAGCTAGCTGGGAAACAATGTGTGCTTGTATAGCTATAGCCTTTGATTCAATTGGTCCCAAATTATAGCCAAAGACTAAGAACCTCTGGAACCGAATGTTTCCCAAAATGGCACAACACACTGAAATACTAGAATAGATGCCCAGCTTCACAAATGTGTAACTTTGTGTGTGTTTCTGTGTATACTTTACAATTGTTCGGTTCTGGTTTAGGGGGTCTCTGTAAGTTTTGAACAGTAACAGATTGAATATTGTACTGGCAACTCTCCAGATGCCTGAGGGCTATAACAATTTGCATACATATTTACATTATTTTACATTGTTTGCATGTATAGCTGAGTTCTCTGCTGGATGCAAATGAAACTTCTACTTAATACATTAAGAGCTTTCACCATGTGATGGTGGATGGAAAAAAAAGAGAACAAAGTACTTTAACATGTCTGGCAGTGTGTTTCTTATTTTTGAAGGCTATCCTTTAGTTTTTGCCCTCTTAGGCTTTTGCAACAGGTGAAAAGATAAAGTATAGAAGTGTGTGCTAAAAAAAAAGTGAGAGGTGATGTTGATGATAACTGTCATTTTCTGGATTTTTCCTTATTGTATTTTTCTTTCTTTCATCTACAGTACCTCATTTCACCTTTTTATTGAGTAGAGCTTTCTTCCTCACCTCTTTTAGTGAATTTCTTACTCTAAATTTTTGTTTTGTTTTCTTAATAGTTTTCCCCTCTCATGATTCTAGTCTGGATTCTCCTCAAAGACCTTGTCTTACAACTGTTAGGGAATTTCCTTGCAATTATAAGGGATTTTTAAAGATACATTTCCAATTAATTCAAATTATATCCGATTGTGGTAAGTCATGTTTCAGTGGAGCTCCTGCTTTGAAGAAAACCTTACATATCTTGGGCAATGCATTCAAAGTTAAAGGAATCTGGATTACGACGATGTCTTGTGACTTAATGACATACTGAATAGTAGTGAACAGCTTCCAAGAAAGGATGTCCTGCTTACTTTGAGAGAGAGAGAGAGAGAGGGAGAGAGATATTTCCAAAGCAGTAGTAGCCTCAACTTTGCTGCTGCTGTAACCAGTAGGCTTTCAGTATTGACTTAAATAAAATCAGAGTTAGGCAAGTGTTGAGCTTTTAGGAAAATCATAATGCACACATGCTCCTTGGTTTTTATTAATGGAAGCACAAAAGAGTATAATGTAAAGGAGGAAAATGGATCAATTTGTAAAAGAAGAAAAGAAGGGGAATGAATGAGGAAGAAGAGGCAAGAATTGTAAACAAGTGAAATCAGAGGAGTGCAACTGTATGTAACGATTAGTATAAAGAATGTCACTTTAGAGACCAGCTGTACAATAAAGATAGCCATGTTGTTTTACTATGAAATTTTCAGTGACATTTCAAAGTAGCATGCTCTAGAGTTACAGTTATTTGATCAATGCCAAAAATGTTTACAGACCTGATTTTAAAATTTCCTTTAAAAAAACAAATACTTCCCCTAGTATATCTAAATTGAAGTTTTTCAGAACTTTTCAAATAGGAAAGTTTTCTAGTTTTACTTGTCATATCATTCTTAAAGGTAAAGCAATACTGAAGTATCAGAAATCTTTATTTCTCTGTGGCTGTTGCAGAAATGTTTCACATATAGAGTATATTAGATCAGGTTGAGACCTCTTCCCAAAGAGGGGCTGCTGATTATATAAGTAAAGGCCCCTAAACCGTCTATGAGTTCAGATGAAGTGTGAAGGCCCTATGAGTCTGACAGCCTTGATTACAAATGCCTCCTAAAAGCAATCAAAGCCAATGAATTTTTGACAGTATTTTTGTAAAGAGTTTGGAGATAGGTATCAAGTGTGGTAGGAATTTTATGTTCACAGAGAAAAATATTTTGATTTTGTAAAATCGATGTTAGTAAGGAAAAACTCTTTAAGAAAGTTTGCTTTTACTGAATTGTTTTTAAGCAAAACTTCAGTTTTGCCACATATGATAACAGATTTGGGATAAAAATCAAACATTTCTGCAAACAAAGTTCAAGTATTTTTATTTTAATAATAATAATAATAATAATAATAATAATAATAATGTCCATTTTCCTTCTCTCACCATACATAGGTAATTATAGAGGGCAGAGAAGTAAGTCCACTTTTCATGTAAGGTTACTAACTTGACAGTGTCCCTTTAAATTGTGAGGATGTGCAGAGTAGTTAGGAATGTGAGATACTGTAGGGTACCAAATGTGTGATGTGATGTTGCTAGGCAACTCCCTTATTGTTTTAAACAAACCACATAGAGCTGGCAACAGCTGTCAAAGCTCTTGGCTTTTGACAGTAACACAGACCTCAAAAGAACCTAGAACAAAGATTTTCCAAAATGAGCTGTAATATATAATCCAATCACATAGTGCTAGCAAATGTGAGAAAGTATTTGTTGTTAACAGATAGATTTATCTGTTAGAATTCTGTAACAAAATATTTTTGTGACAACTGTGCCATTGTTTAAATAAATTTTAAAAAAATTGATAAATACATGTACGTTAATTTGGGTTTTGAAATAATGCCTTTCATAGCTCTCAATGTTAGCAAATCTGTTCACATGCATTAGACAAGCATCGTATGTCTGCAATCAAGAAAGGAAAAATATAACCTAGATGATAGACGTGCGTATGTTTGCAGATTTGTTTCTTTTCTCTGCCCTTCAGTTGTGTATATTTTGACATCTCAGAAACAGAGACAATTTCCTCTTTGTCAGTATTAGAGTCCATAAAAATAAGTCTAGGTGTTGCACACCTCTCAATGTGGCAAAACTTTTAGACAGGAAACAGTCCCCAAAGCTTCAAAAGAAAGCACAAATCTAACTGAAATAATCTGTCAAAATTATTCACACTAGGAGATAAGTAGGTCTGTAAACAGCCTCGTAGTCTGGAAATACATCTGGAATGTGAATTCAGAGTACCTCCATACCAGTTTTCCCTGTCTCCTGATCACTTGAATGCAAACCAGCACAAATCCAGCAGCCAGGCAGTGCTGTGCTTCTACTAATATTTGTGTCTCTCGGTGCAACATAGCATTTCAAATGCTGTCTCACACTAGCTTGTCTGCCAGGCTGCTGCATTATTCACATACCACCAGAATGCAGGTGAAGTCAGTCTAAGTATCCGAGTACTGTTATTCTCCGTGTTGCTGTATGAATGCTCTGACCGTCAAACTGCTGGTAGGGGCCTTGCTGTATTCCTGGTTGTAATTGTTCAGTCAACTGCCACAGGAAACTTCTGAGCTATTGAGTCACTCTCCATGGTGAAATTAATATTTAAATATACAGAGTAGTTGATTTTCAGCTTGGTGCTCACCCTACAAATGACAGATTGGCAGAGATTCAGCCTAATTATACTAGACACTAGTGTGTATGCTTTTCAGCTGTAAGTTGGGCCTTTTTCTATTTGTCTAGTTTAGTTTTTTAATTCTACATTGCAGGGAGAACCTCTTCCAGTTTAAATTTTGATCCTGATCCTTGTCTTTTGGAAAATTTTAGAACATGAAAATAGCTGTACTCGTTCAGACCAGGAGTCTGTGTAGTATGATATCCTGACTCTAAAGTGTGCATGTACTGATGCCTGAAAAGAAATAAAAACGGTTTAAGGGGCTATGATACTTCCTCAAGGTATTGTCTTGCTCTTTGACTGTATCTTTGCTCAAGGGATTTTCTGAGCTTTGTGTTATTTATATATTTATGTATTTAGTCTATGTATGGTTCTCTATTTTGTAACATTTAGTAGTTCACCTCCAAATGCACAAAACTGTCTGCATCCACAATGTCTTCTGACTAGGAGTTACACAATTAGCACTGTATATTGAATCATGACTCTTTGATTGCTTCAAGCCTGTATCTCTTAAATTGATCATTCCCAGTACTTGTGTAGACAGAGACAGTGAATAGTCTAGTCAGCTATGTACCATCTCTATGGAATTCCTGATTTTGAAGGCTTCTAACTCCCCTTTTTCCAAGTTGAACAGTTCTAGTTTGCTTAGTTGTTCTTATGGAAAGTGTTACTTACCTTTGCTTGACTTTTTGCCATTTTTTAAAAATCCTTTTTAGGATTAGGGGAAAAGATTCCTTCATGTATTCAGGAGATACACAAAGCATTTTTTTTTTTTTCTGTGGTGCTTTGGGTTTATTTTCCCCATTTCTTTCTTAGTAATTCTTAGCATTTATTTTGCTTTTTTGACTACTGCCTGGCACTTGTCTGCTGTTGGTCTTGAGAAAGCATTGTCTTCCCTCAGCAAGCCATTTAATTAAAGAAATAATGTTCAGTTCTTCCCCAGACTACAGATTTACCACGTTTTCAGGAACTTTTTTAACATCAGCCTATCAACCTTTTCATATGTTGTTGTTTTCTATATTTTTATTAGTGATTTATTGGGTTTTGTTTTTTTTTAATTAAGTATTGATTGAGGAAATAGAAAAAGAGATCGCCCAAATGTCTTCATCTGTCAACTGTTTTCTGTGAAGCAGGATTTTTCCCTCAGTGGGATGAAACAGAGGGCAGCAATTCAACCTGCAGTCGCTTTGGGAACATTACAGAGTATTTGAACATCTGCTTTGAGAACCTACTTGAAAAATAACCATGCATGGTATAAGACAAACATCTGTGCTGTGTGCTGGAGACCACTGGTAATACTGCTGGCACAAGCGAAACCAGAAAAAAGCTAATATAAGTTGCATGAAGACCTTCTACTGAATAATGTGCATTTTTGTAGTTGCAGCATATTTTTGTTGATAACAGAAGTACGCTAGGTGTGAAATTACAGAAAGGCATATATTTAGTATAAGCTGATAAATGATGGAAAATTAAGTGCATTGAAAAGTAAGCAGAAAATATCCATATATCATAATATTTTGATTTTTTTATCTTGAATTAATACTTTTGGGTGTTTGCATTTTGTTTCCACACAGAGATAATTAAGCAAATAAATAAAAAAAAAAGGCAAAAATACTGCAATTCTTATGTAATGAAAAGATTTCTGTAATTTTCTCTGTGTTGCACAAATAGTTGTATAGGGCTTATTAAGATCTAGGCTGCTGAGCTAGAAGGACTGGCTATGTAAATGTTAGATTGAAAAGGATCAAAGGCTAATATTTTGTCTAACTGAGAAACTTTTTCCTGTTTTAAGACAACCCCGATCTTACAGTCAGTAAGGAAAAAAAAAGAAAAATCATATATCAAAAAAAACCCCCAAGGAATATTTATGTCTTCAGTCCTGCTTACTCACACAGTTTTCTATTTCCCATGAATTAGAATCAACATTTAACACAACCATCTCAAGAAAAGATATACAAGAAGACACTTTAGCCATGCTATCCTATACTCTGCTGGATTTACTGTTCTAAAACTTCTTATTCATTTTTTTCCATGCATGTAAAAAAGCAAATACAATATTCAAAGTGTGTGCAACATTACACACGATCAGTTCTAATGCTTGATAAATAATGGTGAATTTCATGGCATGGAAAAAGATATGAATTCATGTATCTTTCTGCAGGTTTAATGGTCAAATAACGACCATCTTTTGCTAAATTCCTTTTGAAAATGTCTAGACTTCTTTACACAGAGATTTCACCACATTAAATCTTTTCCATGGGATGATATAACTCTTCCCTTTGCATGCAAATCCTGTTTAACGCAGTAGCAATTGTGTGAATAAACTATCCTGCTTCCTTAAGTCACATAAACTATTAGCATAAATGTCTAAAGTCTTAGGATTTAATTCATGAGTTCAAAAGGGGTATCTGTAGCACATAAACGATATTGTGCATTGTAAAGTTGTGAAATTATTTAGAAGAATTCTGAGTAACATATAATTAGCTTTGAAACTTGCTGGGCCTATCATTGTAATAGAAAGAAACTTCAGATGTTTACCCTGACTTACATAGTTTGTAGATTGCAGTAAAAAATTTATATTGTTAATGTCGTTCATAGTCGCTTATTAGGAAATAAGGAACAAACCAGAAACATGCTCATGTTTCAATGTCATTTTTACAGCTAGATGGTTACAACAGCTTAAGGTGGTTTACCCATTAACATTACTAATACCCAGAGCCAGAGGGACACCATTTAACGTCATATACTAGAATCATACTTGACTCACTTATGTTCTGTTCCTCAAAATGCCATCCCTGCATTAATTACCTTTTTGAATTTGCCAGTTATGTCAAAAAGCTTGCAAAAGTCACATTCTGAAATGCCCCTTTCAAAATAAAAATAAGTATTAGGAGCCAAGAAACAGAGAAATCAAAGGATCATGTCTGTAGTTAGGACAAAACTGAAACAATAACATATGTAAATGATGCTGTTTAGATGTGTGCTGTAGCGTGAGGAAACCTACCCATCTCTGTAGAGCAGTGGTAAGGATATAGCTCTCCAGATCTTCACAGCTCATTTTACTTGCGAGAGACAGTAGTGGGGACAGGGAGCAGTACAACAGACTAATTACACTATTTTGTATACTACTGATGAAGTGGATAGGTAAATGCTGGTTTACCTCATTAGCATCTCAGAGAGAAGTGGAATTTTCTATGGATGGGAATTGGATCTTTTTTTTTTTTTTTTTTCTATGAGTTTTTCTGAAAGATCATTTGGGACCTTAGGTTACCTTAAGTGTAACATATGATTTGAGAAATCAGGCCTATCGTCTACTAGTACAACTAAGCAGAATGTTTTTGTGGCACCTTGTCAGTTACAGTAGTATCTGTAGTTATTAAAAACCTTTTAAAAATGTGGCATTTAAAGCCTTAAGAGTCATCACAAAGAAGTCATGCACATCCTTTATGGAGATGGAGGATGTGAAGGTGGCGTAGGAAACATATCAATACCAATCTCTGTTTTATCCTGTTTGTTCCTTGGGTTTTTTTTCAGAAGTATGAAGCTGTAGAACCAGAGATGTATACAGGAAGAAACTCACTAAAGAGGGTCTTAGAAGTGCTGAAAAAGAGATCTTTACCTCACTGTCTAATACTGCATTTGAAGGATTCTAAGACCAGTATGAGGGCACTGTCTCCTGGTTTCATTTACACTTAGTCTAGCCAGTGTGTATATTGACTCATCAAATACGTCATCATATGCACACATGTAAATTGAAGCAAACCAAAGCCCTTTATTTCTAGTTGTTAGTTGACGTCACTAGTTGACAGTGAAACAGGGTGGGTGGAATAAAGACTCTTAATTACTTGAGGATGACAGAAGGTGTGCTGATGCAGGATGATTTCATTATGTTGCACTGCCCAAAAGACTGTAGCAAAGCATTGAAATAATTCTGGGCAGATCGGTTAGACTCTGTTGTGCCAGTACTTCACTGGAGAAAAGTGAAATAAAATTATACTACTCTAAATATTAACCTTTTAAAAATATGAAACGTACAAAAGAGTCTATTAATAACTCTGGAATATACATTTTTGAAATGAATCATTATACACCTCTAGGAGGTTATTGGTTACCGTTTTTGCCATATGTTTGCACATTCTTGATCCACATCCATCTGGCTCAGAAATCTGCTGGAGTAGGTTGAAAAGCAATTTGAAACATCTTAAAAGCCAGAAGCAAAGTGATATTCTGTCTTGTGTAGAATGTAGGAAAAAGGCCTTTTTCAAAATCTGGTGTAGTATTTTATGTTAAGGAGATCATGCATCTTTGTAAATTGTCTTAAACTGTTTTCATGTCTTGTATTTCCTCTTCCTCCTTCATTCTGAAGAGGAATATGTATATTAAAAAAAAATCAATTGAGATTTATTTGAAGAGTTGATGGTAAGCTACCTACTGGAGCTAAATTCAGGTGCTAAATGGTAATCACTGCAGCTGTCTGAAGGGTTCAAAAATTGACATATTCCGGATAGCATTAAAGATTATTGGAAGGAATCCTCTCCAAAATTTCAATACCATTTTTATTTTTTAAGTAGTTTATGAATGAAATATTTTCAAACCAATATTCTGTATTTTGGAGAATTCTTGTATTGTGCAGCTTGTTTCAGAGGTAGTGAATCTGAAATAAATGACCTGCGGTATTTTAAATTCACAGCATTTTAAAAATCATATGAAAAGTTCTATTCCCACAACACTGTTTTTTGTTTCGTCTTCAGTTACACACATCTTAATTTCTACATCAGTAGAAACTTAATAAGTTGAAGTGATTAATTAGCTATATTCATTAAGTCACTATTTGAAATGAAAATAAACGAACTCTGAAAGAGCAGCCCTATTTTATCTTGTAGTTAATATGCACAAATAATTTTTTTTTATTGAGCTTTAAATATTTAAGAGAAGGATTTTTCTTTGCAGAAGAATATCAGGGTGTCAAATTACATATGATCTTATTTTTTCCACTTGCCAATTAAGTTGAAACTAGAATTGACTTATTTATATAGAGTCATGTTTTAATGGATATGTATTCTAGCACAAAGTTAGGTCTTTTCCCCTGTTGGAGTTAAAATGAATACTTTCTTTCGGTCAGTTCAAGTTGGTCAAAGTTTTGTAGCAGACGTGCGTTTTGTATTCATTTTCATATATACCAGTCTGCATAGAAATCTATTTAAGCTTACAGGAGTGAAAATGAATTTATTGGTGGGAATTTTTAAGTCTTCAGGAGATGTGGCTAAATAAGGAGTGATTTGCAACACTTGCAGTTTGCGGTATTAAAGTTGAACTTAAATTTGTTGTGTAACTTGCATTGGTATTTTGAATTAAGAGTTTTGAATTCTTAATTAAAATTCAGATGTTTTCCTGATTTGGGTGGTCTTATGCTCTGAAGAACAAAAAAAAGTTTTGCGCATTCATAGTCATTACAAATGTTCTTACAGATCCTGTGGTTTGCTAATGAAAGACTAAGGTACTAACATTTGGCATCTGAGTGTGAAGGGTGCTTTTTGAGGGACTTGCCAAGAAGAGCTTTCATGACAAACAAGTCTGCAACTGAATGTACTTAATATTTGAGACAGTTTTGTCAGAAGGACTCACCTAATCTGTTTTTTTCTATTACTTTCAGAAACATTGTATAAAGTATGTATTTCTGCTTGTAGGATCCAACTTGCACCTGGCATTCACTGCAAAAGTGATACTAAAAGTAATTGCTGGATGACGTGAAGGTAAGACAAGCATTATTAAGACTGGTAAAATCTAAACATAATTTTAGTCCTCCAAGAAATCTGAGAGCTAGAACATAATATTGCCTTTTTACTGGCATAATAGTACTGCCTGAAAAACAGAGATGCAGATGTCTGCTCTGCTAGGATGCTACGTGTTTACTCAGAGGACAGTCAGGGCACAGGACAGTAGCAGTGGTAGATTTTTAGTTCCCTTCAGGATTATTTATGCCTAGCATCTGTCATTGGCAAACTTCAAACTGAGGTCAGGAAGAGTGAGGCCACATTCCCATCACCACTTCTGAGTTAACAAACAACTAAAAAACAGTGTTTACATTGCTTCTTTTCTTCTGAGAAACCAAAATACCTCAGAAACCCTATGTGAATCTCAAAACCAGTGTTAAGAGTATAAGGCAAACATTAGATTAGTGATGACAACGTCTCACTAGTGGTAAGTTCCAAGTATTTCCAGCTGTATCATCGAAGCACTCTGAAATGCTTTGGATGATAGTTGTTGTGAGCGCAGTCTTTTGTGAAAAGATGTGTGCTGAGTGTACAATTAAAAGTATCTGTGCCACTGATGTTCTTATGCAACTTGGAATTCAAACTGTCTCCTCAATTAAATACAAATAATTAAAATGCAAACTATTAGCATCCTGTAATTATGACTCTTAGCGATTCCAACGTTATCCACTCCGTTCTCTAGATGATTATACCCACCTGGAGAGAAGTTTATAATCTCCACTAACCAGTAGGATTTTAGTTTTTTTTCCTTATTTTATAAAATAATAGAAAATTATTAATTATCCTTCAGATGTGGCTTGCATGTCTTAATTTAGAGACTGTCATTCTAAAACAAACAGTAAGAAAATGAGTTTGATCCAAAGCTGATAGATTTAGTTAGTTTTTAAATCTTGTTACATTTGTGATTTAAATAGATTATCATTTTAAGAATTTGCTATCCATCTTTACATGTATGTATTTGGTACTAAAAGAGAATTAATATACAAGTAATGATAGGGTGGGATTTACTGACATAGTAGCCAATTTGAAATGGTTAAATATATTGAATTGAGTTTTATCCATATAAAAACTATACTGCAGTTAAAATAAATGTTAGAATAACCTGAAAAGAACATGATTGTTTTTTCCCATACCTCTGTTAGAATGTTGATATTTAGGGCTTGATTAATATTGCATTTGGTGTATAGAAAATCTAGTTCTGGAATTTGACATTTTCAACTGAGGTTGATTTCTTGTCTGTTTTCAAGTGCTCAGGTGCTCTTGTGGAGTAGAACATGATCATGCACTACTTACTAATCAAGGCCTGCTGACCAGGGAAATGTCACATTAGTGGTATAGAAAGTTACATAGTTCATCTGCCTAATGAGCCATTGCAAATAGCAAACATTAAGCCTAGCTTCAAACTCCTCTTTACTGGATTTAAAAAAGAGACTGAAATGAAGAGGGCATGGCCCGATTGACTGTATTGATCATAAGGGACACAAACAAGGGTTCCTTTGTTTCCATCTGCTTATGCTGTCCCATTGGATTTTCTTGGGCAGTGCTTTTTGGGCCATCTTTCTTATTAAAATGCCCAGCTTGTGACCGTCACATCTGATATGCTGGAATTCTGAACCTGAAGAAGGCTTTCTCCTTGTTACCTCATCGTCCAGGGTAACCCCACGTTCAGCTGGGATAGTTCAGATCTGGAAGCAACTGAATCCCTCAGTATCCTGCACATAGCCCATGTACTGACATCCTCATGCCACCTTTACCTTTGGTCAGGCTTCATCTCTTCCAGGTTGTAACATTTTCCAAGGATATCCTGGGTGATGGTTCGTTGGCAGTTAATCAGACTCAATATAAATTCTCAGAATTCCAGAACAAACAAGCCCACAGTGCAGGCTCTGAAGATGTATTGGCAGGGGAGTCAGAAATGGCCATAGGAGTCAGTAAGAGAAAACACAGCAGAGCTTTTTGAGGGCTGGTATGAGCAGGGATCTTTCTCAGAGGAAATGTCATTGCTTATCCATAATTAACAACCTCCTGCTTATCATACCCCATAAAAGGTGTTAGGTGATCCCACCAGTGGGTACTACTGAACTACACCTGGAACTGCTAAAAGTGCGGTGAGTTAAAGCTTAATTCGGTTCTTCCATAGAGATTGGTGTAGTAGAGGTGGCCTTCCAGGGGTTGGGGGATACAAAGCACCAGGCATGGGCTGGGTGGCTGTCCTCACAAGGGTATTGGGGCTTACACCTCTTCTGCTATCCATCCACTGCTCAGACCCCAGTTTTTATCCTATTTAGCCCTGCAAGTAGCACTCTCTCACAGCCTTCTCCTGACCCCTGTGGTGACAGCAGAAAAGCGGTAGGGGTTGTTTTTCAGAGAGACCTGAGGCTTATGTTGAGGATGGATACACAGTAAACAGTTAAGGGCTTAGCTAAGGGTACTGTATATGCTTACAGGGTAACTTGTTTCATGATTCTGCATTTGGGAAAGGGGCAGTTTAACACTGTAGATGAATGTGGGATAATCCAGCTTGTGGCAGCTCTCAGGAGAGATCTCGCACAACAGCATAAATCCAGTTTTTGTGCTGCAAGTATTTAAAGAAAAGTACTTCAGGTATTCCATTTATCTTTCTTGACAGCCATAAAAATACACATATATATATCTATCCCTTCCATTTTTCACAGGTCAAAAAGAAAGAACTTGCTGTAGGAAAGGAGAGTCTGGGGTCTTTTTATAATAGGAAGGTAAGGAGGTTACTTGACCTTTTCTGGAAAAGCTTTAAGGGAAAGTAAGAAGTTTCAAGTACAAAGATGCTAAAATTTATATGTAGAATCAATGATCTTGTGTTGCTTTCTTCTGGTCTTTCTCTTTCTTTTTGTCCTACTCTCTCCTTGTCTTTTTCTCTCCTTCTCGGCCTTTGAGTTCCTTTTTTTTTATTATTGTTATTCTTTGGTTTCTTTCTAGAATGTGCACTACAAGTCATTGCAAATATTGAAACATGCTAAAATGTGAAAGGGCTTGTTGAATTCTAGGAATAGTAATAAACATTTCAGTAGACTGTCACTGGACAACTGATTGTATAAAGCTTTAGTGTCATAAAATGTATTTTTAAAATAGTGCCAAATTGTATCAGTACCTCAGAAAGCATTAATCAGCACAGCCTGAATAAGAACAACTTATTTTTTGTCAGCAGTGCTTTGTCTGCTTTAATTTGCTCTGCATATGTTTCCATGACAACTAAAGGAAAAATAAAGTCTTAATCAAAATTCAGTGTAAGCAAGACAAAACAACCTGCTTTGATTCATGCTGCTGTGATAAATGTGAATTTGGCAATCCGCTGTGGATCACAGATACTTTTTTTTTTTTTTTCTGGAACACATAGGACTTTTATTTGCATATATTTAAACTAAGAGAATAAGAAAACAAAAGTGGATCATTTATGGAAATTGGGGTTTGTTTCTTTTTCTTTATTCCACAGAGTCTTGTTTTAAAGCCCTTGCATATATAGATTTTTCTTCTTTTTAATGCAAATGATCATTGTCTGGGCTATAAATTCCTTCCTGCTATTTCTGTTGTTCTAATCTGTGTTGAAGAGACTTTCAAATACATCTGACCTGAAAAGATGAGACATAACAGTAGAAAGTTTTGTGCCATGATGTTTCCTTGAAGAGATACATTATATGTTTGCTGTGATTGCTTGTCTTTCTTCCAAATATAAATAGGTCAACACCACCTGGACACAATGGTGCTACTTCTGATTGGGAGCATCAGATCTCACAAATCCTTGTAAAAATACAGTTTCAAAATGTGGAAAAGAAAAAAGCATGAAAGAAAAAGTTGTAAGCAAAGTTAGAATCCAGGTGTATTTTTCGTGGTGGCATTGATGTGAACTGTTATCTGTCCACCTCACCTCTGTTGCAAAACTGCAGGCACCTTCGCTACCGACATTTTAGTTATATTTTTTAATGATGTGGTTTGGACACATACTAGCCAAGGAAAATAAGGTCCCTGGCCTATGGAATTTGTTGCCCCATTAAAAAAAACCCAACACATAATTTGAATAGATACTTTGACAAACACAAATAAAGATAGATTTGGGTTAGAGAAATATTTTTTCTTTAAAAATGGTGCTCTTACTAAAGTCTACTGAACACATATTTTGGGAAGTTATTTTCTTTCTTCACATAAATGTACCTGCAAGCAACTTGTTGTGAAAATGAAATATTGGGTATTTGCCATCCTCATTATGCTTGTTAGTTTTGACTTCTTGCCTAGATCATATAGTACTCCTCTCCAGTTACGTGGTGACTTAAAAAAGTAACCTTCAGTCACTTTTGCGTGTGGTGATGTAGTGTTTTGCCCCACTAATTTACTGATATATGTGAGTATCTTCCTGCTAAATCTGACTTATTCATGTACATAGATACATCTGGGTTAAGAATTGGCTCCGAAATGGAAGAATTCACCTAAGAAGTGGTGCCTATAGTTAAGGAGGTGGAGTGGCGCTCATTGCAGGAGGCAGCAAAATCCCTAAGTTGTTCTTCAGAATTTAGAAACTGCTTCCTAGAAGTAAAACTTGATGAACATTTTGTTTTCAGAAATTAAACATATGAGGTACATCCAGGGCCAAAGTGAATACATTTTTAGTTCAGTAAGTAATTGTTATATTGTGTTGTTCACTGACTTCAACAAATTACTTTGGCTGACTTGGTCTTTGAATATATTTCTCAACAGCCTCTTTCTGCTCTACTTTCTTGTGCCAAATATAACTTTTTAAAATAGTTCAATTTAATACATGTGAAAAGTCAGAAAATATGCTTTGAGGGTAGCAAAAAGTAATTGCAGACCTACATTTGCCATACATTTGAAAGGCAAAGGGCAGGTAGTGCTTAAAGCTGAAAGATCCTGAGCATACTGGCCTATTGCAGCAAGGTACTCGACTGTGGAATTGATCTTGAATGTGTGGACAGTCTGACTAACTTTGGGTTTTCTTGCAGTGTTTCTACAACAGATCAGATTGCTATGCTCAGCACCATGGTAAAACTAAGGAAGTTTAGACATCCTGGGTTACTATGTCTAGGTGATGAGAATAAACCTTTGGCTGCTGACCAGATGTTAGAAGGAGATGTTGCTGGGTGCACTGTGCGTAGCATTGTGACCATGAAATGGTGGAATTCAGTATTTTCATGGCAGCAAAGAGGGCATACAGCAGGCTTGCTACCCTGGACTTCAGGAGAGCAGACTTTAGACTCCTGAGAGAACTGATTGGCAGGGTAGCATGGGAAAAACTACTGGAGGGGAGAGGAGCCCATGAAAGCTGGCTAGTATTCAAGGATCACCTCCTCCAGGCTCAGGAGAGGTGTATCCCAAAAAAGAAGAAGTCAGGCAAAACAGCAAGAAGGCCTGCATTGGATGAGTAAGGAAGTATTAGATAAGCTTAAAATCAAAAAGGAGGCCTATGGAGGGTGGAAGGAAGGACAGGTAGGCTGGGTAGAATATAGAGAAACTGTCCGAGTGGCCAGGAACCATATCAGGCAGGCAAAAGCCCT
>VXBW01003984.1:608811-848472 GCA_013400375.1 Thinocorus orbignyianus
CGCTGTAAGGTAAAGCTGGCAAAGTGACATGCAAGATATTTTATACATGCAAAACACTATTTACAATTTCCTGTGCTGCAGCAATGTATGGACTTCTATTTGGAAAAACGGGGAGAGACCAGCGCTGATATTATCTACAAGTTGTTATGATAGCTAAAAATACAGCCAGTTGCTATAGTAACTGGAATTTGAAGGCTTACTATTGCTGATTCTTCTACTCCCTTTTAAAAATTTATCAAAACAGACCTTTTCTTGCCCGTAAGGAATAATCTTCAGCTGTCATATTACATGTTTGACATAATATTTATTTTCTGCCTGCTCAATTATAAGTTACTTTAGGAATAAAGCAATATAGAACATACTTCAGTAAACTACAAGCATATACTTCATATAGATTTCTGATCTATCACCTGCTCCAAGTTGTGACATTTTCCAGGATATCCTGGGTGGTGGTTCGTTGGCAGTTAATCAGACTCAATATAAATTCTCAGAATTCCAGAACAAACAAGCCCACAGTGCAGGCTCTGAAGATGTATTGGCAGGGGAGTCAGAAATGGCCATAGGAGTCAGTAAGAGAAAACAAAGCAGAGCTTCTTGAGGGCTGGTATGAGCAGGGATCCTTCTCAGAGGAAATGTCATTACTTATCCATAATTAACAACCTCCTGCTTATCATACCCCATAAAAGGTGTTAGGTGATCCCACCAGTGGGCACTACTGAGAAACACCTAGAACTGCTAAAAGTGGGGCGAGTTAATCTATATTTCATATAGATTTATGGTATATGTTAGGATTAAGGACTAAATTCCAACAATCCAAGGAATTTCTTAACCACCACAATAATCACATATAAATGGATTTTTGCTATTATAATGTATTTTTAGAATGTTATATGTTAAAGGCATGATGTAGAGTAAGTATAANACTAAATCAGAATGGAGTGAATTCCATAAAGATTTAAGGGTTAGTCATATTTTTTCTTTAATCCCATTAAAAGGNAGGAATAAAGCAATATAGAACATACTTCAGTAAACTACAAGCATATACTTCATATAGATTTCTGATCTATCACCTGCTCCAAGTTGTGACATTTTCCAGGATATCCTGGGTGGTGGTTCGTTGGCAGTTAATCAGACTCAATATAAATTCTCAGAATTCCAGAACAAACAAGCCCACAGTGCAGGCTCTGAAGATGTATTGGCAGGGGAGTCAGAAATGGCCATAGGAGTCAGTAAGAGAAAACAAAGCAGAGCTTCTTGAGGGCTGGTATGAGCAGGGATCCTTCTCAGAGGAAATGTCATTACTTATCCATAATTAACAACCTCCTGCTTATCATACCCCATAAAAGGTGTTAGGTGATCCCACCAGTGGGCACTACTGAGAAACACCTAGAACTGCTAAAAGTGGGGCGAGTTAATCTATATTTCATATAGATTTATGGTATATGTTAGGATTAAGGACTAAATTCCAACAATCCAAGGAATTTCTTAACCACCACAATAATCACATATAAATGGATTTTTGCTATTATAATGTATTTTTAGAATGTTATATGTTAAAGGCATGATGTAGAGTAAGTATAAATACTTATTAAAAATGTTGGAATTCTTATAGTTTTATTCCAACATCTGTTCTTTGAGTTATACATGTGGCTGAATTTTATTTTTGAGCTCTAAATATTCACCCAAATTGATTCTTTGGTATTCTTGAACTCAGCAAAATCTGATCTTTTGGTTTGCATCTGCCTTTTCCCAGTTCTGTCCTGTTAGCTTTTCTTAACTCCTCTCTTATGACTTACCAATATTTAATTAATATCTTTGGCAGTTACTTTCATTCTGATTTTTCCTGAGGAATGACACTATATAGTGAACTAAAATAATCTCAGTGAAATGCAAACCCATATTATCAATTAATAGCCTTGATTTCTGTAGTGTCCCCATGTGTCTGTAGTATCAATTTCTAGAAAAACAATTCGTATTGAAATGTTTTGGTATTTCTTACCGATCAGGATTTACCTTCACTAACTGTTTCTCGATAGTATTAACTGCAATTTCAATCAACTTTACTAGATGTTTGGTGGTATTAAGACTTTGTAGATTGAGGCTGGCTGTAAGGGCAAAGATTCAGAAAGGTCTGTGACTAAACGATAGCATGAATATTCCAATGCCAAACAAGACACTCTTCTATGTCTAAGATACTCTGGAGCACTCAAACTTTTGATGTAAGGTTCACCTTTTAGGATGTGAACTAACGAGCATACTGTGAAAACAGATAGCTGAGCCTAAGGTGTCAGAATGGTTTTGAGAATTGTCTCCACAGATTTGGATAGGCTCATAAATTTGTTTATTATTTTGGCTGATTTTTTTAACAGCTGCCAAGTTCATTTCATCCTAGGCTGATTAAACATAAAACTGCAAACATCCAGGTTTCCAACCTTGTATGAAATCCCCTGTATGATCTTTTTTAATGCAAAATCTTTTAAAAATTCTTTTATTTGTTTCAAAAGGAAATAACGAATATGGCTCCTGTTGAGGGAATTAAGCTCCTCCCATAAGATGAGAGTGAAGAAGTGTAAGAAAAAGTGAAGCCCTTTGTCTGTATGAAATTCAGAAGTATTTTGCCTGTCTTCTACTTATATCCAGTTTACTTGGTACATCAGAATGATGTTCTCCCAAGAACTCAAGATTGATGTAGTGCTGCTCTTACTGAAGTCAGAGGTACTTTTACCACTAACAGCATTATGAGCAGATGCTCAGCCCTTCAGAAGCCATTACAAAAACCTATTTCTGACTTTGCACCCTAAAGTGAGGGTGTGACCAGTAGCAGCACTAGCTTTACAGAACCTGATTTTGTTCTGCTGTGCGGCTTTAAGCAGCAGTGAGGACATGGTGCTACAGAGAAGCTGGGAGAAAGAGCCGGTGCATGTTGCACTACTGCCCTGCATGGCAGCCAGCACTGCTATGTCCTTCCTATTATCATGTTCCATGCCAAGTACTGTCGGTTCAATTCCTCTGTTACAATTGTATTTATCTGTAGTACAAGAACATCATGATTATTATGGGTAGACATATATTACTGTTGAAAGTTATTGTAAGATTGATTTGGATATAATAGAGAGGAGAAGGTAGTAAGGATATAGTTTTTGTGATCTTGATTTGCTGCTGGCTACTTAAAAAAGTTGAAAGAGATGTGACACATTGGAGTGGTGTGCACACTGGTCTCTGCTTTCAGATCTGATACAAAAAAGAAATAAAATGAAAGCATTTTAATTAGGTTTTGCTGTTGTCTTAGGAATTCAGTGCTTATGACAGCTAAAGGAATGTAGGAACCTTAAATATTTTATCAATGATTAGTAGTGTAATCTGTTTATACTGATTTAACATACTCTACATGGCTAATTCTCTGTAAATGTTAATCTTTATTCTTACTCTTCATATTTTGTGAGTGAGCAATCATATAGTGCTTGCTTCCATTAAAGTAATTAGCATATTTTTCACCTTTCTTTATGAAAAAATTAACTACAACAAATTAAATCCCAATCAGGCTCACAATTTAAACCATTTTTTCCTTAGAAAAACTCACTTCTAATTTTGAAAACATATTTCATACATTGCTATTTTCTTACCAACCAAGAGCTGATGGATTTTTTTATTTTTTTTATCCCTTACCATGGTATAAATGTATAGTTCATTAATTATGGTTCTAACTGGATGAAATAATTTTTAAATGCTTTTAAGAAGTCTGTGTATATTCTGGTATTTTGGATAAATTGATTATATGGTTTAGAATGTTTAGAATGATATTGAATCTGAATCCCTCTACCATAGTGGAAGGAGATTTGGAGTTTAATCCATCCAAAGCCAGAAGATGTGTGCATTTCAGCTTCAGAATCCCACCCAACTATTCCTACAAGATTTCATCCCATCATAGCAGTGATCTACTAGGAATGGCTTATTTTAGGCACTGAGTCTGAAAGATTCCTCTTCTAAAACAAATAGATGGATACAAATTTAAAAAATATATCACGAAGAAATTAAAAAATGTTAAGTCAGTGGTGAAATACTTATAACCTTTTTCCTCCAAACAATTTAAATCAATGTATGCAAGACCTTAGCATTCAGATACAATTTATTAATTGCCTTTTTAGAAATTACTGTTTTTCTGTGTGTCAGTTTATTTTGGCTTTCATATACTTTATTGCACATATGAACATAATTTTGTTTGAGTGTTTAGTTTCCATGATCCAGCTAGTACAAATCAAATAGAATGTAAAATGTTATCTGACAGGAGGATGAAATACCTTGTCTATTTTGAGTACCACTATAGTTGCCATAGTAGCAGAAGAGGAACCTATCAGCATGCGGAGCTTAATTTTCCTTTCTATTTCTGTGCTTTGTACTTATTTAATACATCTTAAGAATAGTACTCTACTTAAAATTTTTATAAAGATAAGTAAAATCCCGTACTTTTGGAATTACAGATTAGATTTTCTTCCTGCTGCAAGGCAATAGAGAGGCTCAGAATTAGAGCTAGAAATTTATTTGAGTAAATGGTTAATGGCTGAAGAATATGATCTTTCATCATCCTAGGAATGTTTGAAAATCAGTCAGAATCCAGAAAATAATGAATTGAGTTAAAAAAGACAGGATCTAGAGCCATAAAATGAATGATATGCTTGTCTGACCTGTGGGATGCAGAGTGCTTCCCACCTTGCCAGGCTGTCATTCTGGTACATGATTTCCGTGAACTGAAATTTAGAAACAGAGCAGTGGTTAATTAGGTCTACAGTATGGACAACAGGATCATGGGAACAGAGAATAGTGTCCTGCAGCCTGGAAATTATTGTGTTTAGCTTGCCCAATCCCCCTAATCGTCCATTTATCGTTACTCTCCTCAAGGGTATAGAATAGTTCAGTTGCAAGAGATGTACAAGGTGTTTTTCACTTTAATTATTTTACTCCCTGAGCAGATAGAGACCCAAACCATTCCTCTGCTAACAGATTGCCCAGTCACCACCATCATCATCTGGGATGGATGCTTGCAGTCTGTCCTGTTTTCTGACTTCTGTTTCTGAATCAGTAACTTAGAATTCTTAGTCGTAAAAAAGGTTTTTACCTCTTTTATTGCATTCAGAACTTTGGAAGTTTGTGATAGAATAGATGAAGGATTTCTAGTCAAAGAATTAGCAGGTTTAATAATTTCATGGAAAGGATGATGTTACCAATACTGTTATGATCCAGACTCTGCTTATTAATTTGTAAGGAAAGAGAATAACTGTGCTAGTAGTTAGCATATGGTATGAGGGTTTTTTTTGGGGTATGAAATGAATACAAATGAAAAGTGTACTTACTTTTTTTCTAAAATAGTTCTCATTATCTTATTTTGATTGAAGGAAAGAAACTACTTTTTTTTTCCTTTTTTTTTTCTTTCCAGTGTAAGACATGTGTTTCTTAAGTTATAATTTAGCTTGGAAATAGTTGAACTTTTTTTTTTTTTTCACTTTACCTCTTTACCTGTTTGTGTTATTTCATGTCTTTTCCAAACTGACTCCATACCTCCCCCATTTAAGTGTTATGTCATATTTTGCTATTTCCTTGCCTTTATTTTTAATTCCAGAAAACTTAAGTAATTTATTCAAGTTTTTACTGGTTGTTTGTTTATTATTTTACATGTAGTTCATAAAATATTTGCTCCAAAACACTGTTAAAGCTGACACACCCTCTGACCCTGGTCTATTGAAGAACAGATTGCACTGGAAGGCAGCATCCCTTTATTTTGGAATACACGTCAGAGTCTGTACAGCAGACATTGCAGGTCTTGAGAATGAACCACACTTCAGCTATAGTTTAATACTTATTGACTTCTGCTTCTGAATTCTATAAAGAGATTTCTGCGTTAGCATGTTTGTGTATTTTCTCTGAAATTCTTGAGTGGATTTTCTGTGTTGCTCAATTCGGGACACCAAGCAATCAGGCATAGTAGTGTCTTTCTGACCTAATAAAATGATTTGCAAGCAGCTCTGAAACTGAATTCTCCTGTTGTTAAAACATTAGATAAACAGATTTTGTGGCTTTGGTGAGTTGCTTTGAGGCAAAAAGCAATGAGTCCATTCAGTGGCCAGTAGATTTACATCCAGTCAATGATGTTTTTATGGTATTAGCATAACATTGTATATCACAGTAAATAAATACTGGATTTTAGGGGTCACTTTATTGCCAAGACAACCAGTTATTGTAAAGCAAGATGCACGGCTTCTTGCAGTTATTCTTCATCTTGGCTACCTTGAATAACTGTATCATTGGCTAATTTGTGAACACACTATTCACTGCCATTTTGAGAGTGAATTAATTAATGAATATTCATTATTAAATATGCTGAACCACACAGACCCCTTCAGATGACTTCTCTCCACTAAGAAACTTATCAGTCATTCTTAATTCCTATCACCTGTCTTTTCCCCAGCTATTTATTCAAGTGTGAAACAGAGAGCTGTTTGACACAAGTCACTTAAGCAAGTGGTGGGTTTTTTTTGCTGCCACTGAAAATGAAATGAAACGAGAAACCTCCAACACTGAGACAAATACTGGTATTCTCACTTTAATGAAAGTGAGATGAAATGGCCAGATGACCCAAGAATATTGTGGTAAATATGGTAATGAAACATTAATACAAGAAGATCATATGTGGGCTAAGACAGGATAAAACAATTTGTTCTTTTACTTTTATAGTTAAATTTTTTTGGTTTTGTTGTTCTAAAACAAGTATGGTGTTGTTCTGGTTTCTGAGACGGCTTGGAATGCAATAGTTTTATTGTGGAGAAAATTTGTTATTTTTCGCTTGTTGCTGCATGAGGGTTAAGGGTAAACAAAAATTCTCCAAATCTGTGAGAGTAGATGCTTAAAAATTAAGCTTGTGTTTATGTAGCTTATTGAATCAAGAATTAATTCTCAGAATGGAAATGAAAATCATCATAAAAGAAAAAGGGAAATGATTCAGTTACAATTATGGGCAGAATAATAAAAAAAGTTGAAAGACTACTTTTGCAAGCATACAGGTAAAACATGCTGTGTTAAAAAAAAAAAATAACAAACCCCCCCCACCAACCTGTGGATACAATGAATCATAACAGAGCAGCAGGAAAAACTCCTGGTAGTCAGTAGAAGGTAGATAATTGTAACAATCTGTCCAAATATTTCACTATGAATTAGCTGAAAGGGACTTATGATAAAGAAAGACTAGGATCGCAGTTCGTTGAACAGTTCACCGTAATTGAGTTTCTGAAGTGATATGATATGGATTAAGGGCTCAACTTTATTGGGTCAAAGGACTAATTGTCCTTTAAAGGTGAAATTTCATGAGGTGGCTGAGCCAATCTAAGAAGGAGTCATGTGGGAGTGACCACTACTTTTAGCTGCAACAATTGCCAGGAAGGAAAAAAAAAAAAAGGAGAATTTATTTAGCACAAATGAACACCACAGCAGTTGAAAAACTCACATATCCATAGGGTGACTAGGGAGTTCAAAATTTGGCTGACCATACATATATGCAGAGTTTCCATGTAAATTGCATAATATAGACAATATAATTGTCTATGGCTTTACAGTACTGGGAAAAATATCAATGGAAGGTTTTCCCCACACTCTGCTGTTTTTTTCCGTTAGAGTAACTGATTGTGGAATGCTTTTAATTTTCTGATTTATCACCTTGTTGAAGTGTTGGTTCCAAACCTTAAAAATAGCCAAAAGCAAAGTGGATGCTGCTGTGAATTGTTCGTGTTGCCAAATGGCAACCTTCCTTTTGCAGGGACAGGGAGGGGAAATGGATTTAACTTTTTTGTTTGCTTTCGAAAACTGCTTTAATTTTGTGTTGAATTTGCTGTTTGGGTATGAAATCCATTTAATTCTTCACATTATCTGCACCAATAGTCTTCTGAATTGAGGAAACAATAATCAACCTCTTTTAACATGCAGAGGGATACAACTGCTGCCCAGCTGCCATGAAAGGTGTCAGCTGTACCCAAATCCTCATTTATTTCCATCAAAAGAGCATTGGTGTCCACCGTTGATTTATAATCACATCATATAATGCGCATATGAGCAATTTCATGCCTTAGAAACATTTGCCAAATTTTCCCACTCTTTCTGGAGCAAATCCAGAAATTTTACAGAAAGATAACTAATCAAATCCTCTTACTTTATTTTCATTATTTTGTGTTATTGGTAATTCTTAGAGGAATATAGTATCCAAAGATCATATCCTAGGTTAGGATTTCCTTTTTGGAATCCCTGGAATTAAGACTGATGTGAAGAAAAAACAGCTTCAAGAAGTTTGCAGCCTAAATAGACTGTGCAGAAGGTGGAGGATGACCAGAACTTAAGTCTTCTGGTTGTCAGCCAAGGGCTGTATCCCTACGCTAATTTACTTCTAGGTAAATTTAACAGAACTATCCCTGCCAGTATGACTGGTGCAGCAGCTGCAGAATTCTTTTTTAAAGTAAAAAATATAACCTGAAGCAACAGTGCAATTGTCGATAATGGGAACAACAGAAATACAAATTACAAAGGTGAATTACAGTTTTTAGCATTATAAAAATGCATATGCATGTGAGGTTTTAAAATTTACAGTGCTCTTCAGGAATGCTTTCTTTCTCGGAGACTCATCTTGTTTAGTGGCATGTATCGTGTGTGTCAGAAGATTCATTTTGAAAAGCAACAGCCATACCAAAGTGTTAAAACTGGAGTCCCAAAGTCTGGCACCAGAGGCATTTTGCTTCTCAAGACCATATCTAATATTTCTGTAAAACTTAGAACGTTCTTCAGAAACTCTTACAATGAAGTAAATCTGAATGATATTTGTGGGCCGGTGATGATAGTTTTCTCTTCGCAGGAAGGAGTATTTGCAGTAAATGCAGTATATTCATACGCCCATTCAGGAATGAAACACAGGACTCTACCCTTCATCTGGCTTGACACAGTTAAAGGACATAATTGAAACTGTGTGCAAACAGATGCCTGCAAACAATCCACAAATTAATTTAAGTCCTTTTTTAGTAAAATGTGTGCTCTGTAGAAGCACCTTCAGAATTTGTAGTTATGGTTCTGAGAACAAAATTTCATATCTGTTCCTAGATAATCAGCTGTTAGATTTTAGCTCGGGGGGTTTTGTGTGGTTTTTGTTTGCTTGGTTTGTTTATTGTTTTTTTTTTTTTTATGCTGTTCATTTACTTTACTGTAAAGTAATATTAGTAGGAGAAAATAACTTTAAAACTCTAATTTGCCTGTCTGAAGTCTATGCCATATAAACAATTCATTTTGACTCAACATCTGCTTAGCGTTTTCACCTTCTGAGAACAGGTTATTAGAGTAGCTCCAGCATACAAGCATCATTTATGGAGTAACAGGAGAAAATACCAGATGGTATTTTGCCATAACAATGTGGTTACTTCAAAGCTTGTGGCATTGCTGCTACTGTGTAGTATCCTGGTCATGTAGCTAATGACAACACAGAGCCCTGCTGTGCTTAATTTTTCTGATGTTTCTATAAATGGTGCAAAACCTCATTAGAATTGTAATGCTTTGTGCAGGCAACTTCTATATGTTTTTCCTATTTCTTGATATAGAGTCTTTTAATACTACATGTACACATCGGGGTTTTTTGCAGTGTGTGCTGTCTAGTGCAGTTACAATAAATGCTTCCCAGAATCACTTGGTAACACTACAAATCAGTAACCATACTCACATCTTACTATTTTTACATTATTGCGTCAGAATAGATACACATAGAGGCATTAACAAAATTTATTTTTTTCTCAGTACAAGTACTTTGTAATATAGTGTCCTGGTTTCCACCAGGGACCAGGTCAATTCTCCCTTGTCTCTATCAGGGAACAGCTCTCCCACCCTATGTGCACCACGCCCAGCGGGCAGCAGGGAGCTGGCTGGAAGGGGAGGGGCCACAACCAGAAGTGGGCGTGGTGATGGTGCGGCGTCGGGGTATATCGGGGCGGTGCGGTGCGGTGCGGGCTGCAGTCGGTATTGTACTGGTGTTTGTGTCCTCCGTCCATGTTGCTGTTTCCCTGTAATACCTGTTGTTCTGGTAAATAGATTGTGTCCCAACCCACGAGTCTGCCTTTTCCTTCCCATCCTCTCCCCACCGCTGCGGGGCGTCAGAGCCAATGGGCTGCCACATGGTGCTTTTGTTGCCACCAAGGCCAAACCGCGACATATAGGATTGAGCATATATATATTTCCATTCTATTTTTTATAAATAAGTGCAAATAAATCACAATAAAACAAACTGGAATCTGTTGTTAGAAGACTGAATTGCAATAGTACTACATGCTAACTCTTAATCTTTTCTTCCCTTTATGGTAGTTCAGCCTAGAACTACCCTCTGGAAGAATCATGGTAAGGGAGGTTGGTCTATATAATTAAGAGAAGGTAGTGGCTGACCGTGTGCTTTATGATACTACTATAAATTCTTTTGTCCATTGAGAGTGAGGCTTAGAACTGGAATTTTCTTCCTCAGATATGCTTGTGGTACTATAACTTTTATAATGGATTCCCTATTCTAGTTGCTTTCTTCTCTGTTTTTAAGGTCTTCTAGTCACTTCAATTTTGTTGTCATAACCATTTAAAAAAAAAAGAAAAAACATTTGTCATCTTTAACCTTACAGGTTGATATTTGCACACTTATATTTGTAGGACTACATATATTCAGGAGCTAATTAAGTTTCTGCTTGTCTCAAGGTCTAGCAAATAGAATCATGGAATCATTAGAGTTGGAAGGGACCTTAAAGATCATTGAGTTCTAACCCCCCTACCATGGGCAGGGACACCTCCCACTAGACCAGGTTGCTCAAAGCGCCATCCAGCCTGGCCTTAAACACTTTCAGGGATGGGGCATCCACAACTTCTTTGAGCGACCTGTTCTGGTGACTCACCACCCTCACAATAAAGAATTTATTTCTAGTATCTCATCTAAATGTCCCTTCTTTCAGTTTAAAACCATTACCCCTCATCCTATTGCTACACTTCCTGACAAATAGTCCCTCTCCAGCTCTCCTGTAGGCTCCCTTCAGATACTGAAAGGCTGCTAGAAGGTCTTGCCAGAGCCTTCTCCTCTCCAGGCTGAACAACCCCAACTTAGCCTGTCCTCATAGGAGATGTGCTCCAGCCCTCTAATCATCTTCATAGCCCTCCACTCCTGATGTTGGAAACAGTAATTTCAGGTGATAACATAAAATTTATGAGGAAGACTTTTCTTTGGAATTATTATCTAATTTATAGTAATATTTCCAGTACTTTGCAAACATACCTTTATGGTGATACATGAGAAGGAAGAAGACAAGCAAGAGAACAATAATCTGAGACAACCTGACATACTAAGAGAATAGCTAATTTCCTTTGGGCATTGCATATAAATACATTTTTAGAAAGAGAATGATGGATCACATTTGATCCCTGAAAAGATTTGAGAAGCTGAACATACTGGAGCCGTATAGTATTTGTAATTGCAAAGTAATCACATCATGTGTAATCTTTTGTGTCTTGAACACATGACCAACTTGGATAATAATCCTGTGAAAACAGGTATTTTTAGTGTTTCTTTCTGACATACAGCTGTAAAACTAGCACGTAAATGCTATTTAACAGACATAAAAATATTCTTCTGAGAACCCATGAATGAAGCAGTGTAGACAGGGCATGTAATGTGAAAATAAAACATGCTTTTCCTTCTATGAAAGAAAAAAATGGAAGATGTGAACAGAAGTAACATGCTTCCGTAGTGCTAACACAACTTCCATAATTGTTTAGGATAATTATTGTTTTGAATATCTGTAGTCCTCAGAGTTTTTCAAAGTACAAGGAAGTTGAAAACAGTGCTTTAAAAGACACTGTGATACTCAGAATAGTTAGCTGGAAGTTTGTATCATATAATATTATTAAGATGTTACACTTTATGTTGTACGAATTATATTGCTACACAACATGATATGGAATTTGCATTTAACATGAAAGTGCTTTTCACACATTGCTAAAATAAGATTTAGTAGTTACTTATCTTGACTTCTCAAAATAGCAAGAGCAGCCAGCCTTACAGTGATCACTCTCAGTATCTGTGAAAAGTAAGCTTGGGGTTTAAATTCAGTCATTGGCATAAGTAGTGGGACAATGCAGCTCATTCAAAATAGAAAATTCTATAGTTTTTAATAACAGTTCCTCTATAATAGCTATGTATATCTGTATCTTCCAAATGTGATATAAAAGCCAGTATTTGGATTTAAAAATGCTACAAAAGATGAACGTGAATCGTAATCCAAATAAGCAGGGACTGCATGTCTCGAAGGTCTTCACAATGGTCAATGCTCAAGTTATGTGACTGGGTATATGGTGTCTCTTTGATTGAATTGGCAGTCTCTGTAAGTTCCTGGTTTGTGTCTAACAGCCGCATCAGTTTATTCAACTGCTGACATGTGTGTCTGGCATTATGACTACTGTGAATTGGATGAATCTGGAGTTCTAAATCTCGCATGAGTTAGAGCACTCCCTTTTATGACTTCAAAATCTTCTTAGCATTCATCTTTCCAGACAAATTTTCTCTTAGTTAACTAATGTGATGCTGCTGCCTGGTCTTTCTAATTCACAGAGACCTACTGATCTTCTCCTTGAGGTCTGTAGACATTTTCCATTTAGTGTGCGGGGTGAAGCTTAATCCATGCTTTCTGATTATATGCCTAATGGAAGTAATGTAGTGATTTGTCACATAAACCCTGACTCCTTAGAAAGCATTACAGTCCTTTATGCTCCTACCAGATGTTCCTCACATATTTTTCTGGAAACTAATGACGTAATGTAAGTATAAAAGAGTATCTTCAGTCCTAAAAACTTGTGTTAAATCATTTGCTGCTCTCTCAGTTTATTAATCTGAAATATCCTTGCGATGTTACTAAGTTATTTTTCCTTGTTGTCCAGCTGCCAGTTAAGTCCAGTAATTCCGGGTATTAAGCCAAAAAACCCACAAACAACCAAACAACAACAACAACAAAAAAAAAAACCCAAACCAAACCATCAAAAAAAAAACCCCAAACCCCGCTAGAGTTGGAAGGGACCTTAATCAAAGTGTCTTCTCTAGATGGGCACAGCTTGTACTGTCCACGAGAGTACGACGTGTTCTGTAATTAATATTTATCTTAAGGTTCTGTTTATCAGATTTACTTCAGAGGCTAGTTCATTTCTCATTGAATTGGAACATGTGGATTGTAATGATTTATGTATTATAGCTGGTAGTGAGCTGACGCTGGAAAGCTAGTCATTAAGCGATAATACTTTGGAGAAAGAGGTAGGAGATTTTTTTCTTTTACTAAGGCAGTCTTCATAGAGCGCTATGAACTATCATTTCTTGAGTGATTGTAATGTAGGTGTCTTCTATGACAAGATCATATAGATGTTGATCCAATGGCAATATATGTATGGCCACGCACTGGAAGCTAATATACCCTGAGAGAGGTAGCAGGAAGTTGGCAGAAGATTTACTCACATTACAGCCTTCCTATGTCGGAAGTGCCTTTTGGAAGAGATTGAGAAGAAGGACATCCTGGGCTGCATCAAAAGAATCATGACCAGCAGGTCGCAGGAGGTGATTCTGCTCCTTTACTCTGCACTTGTGAGACCCCACCTGGAGTACTGTGTCCAGCTCTGGAGTCCTCAACATAGAAAGGACANGTGAGTCGTTCTGATGACTTATGGCGCTTTTCAGTTAGGAGGTTGCACATGCCTTCTTTCATGTTATCCTGGTCTGCCCATCTGTAATTCAGCTATAACTTGGTGTATAAGGGCTTTTTTTTTTCTTTTTTTCTGCCATTACACTAGTCTGAGAGCATGTTGTTCCCATGTTAGATGATTTTAAATGATTGTTAATTTCAGATTCCTTCGTTATTCCCACTTGACTTAAGAATTATTCTCATTGCTATCTTTACTATGCTACTTTTACATGATGTTCCAAATATTCCTTTCTCTTCATAATGTGGAAAAGGTCACAAGTACCCAGAGGTATGATATCTCTCTGTGACGGTAGAAAATGTACATGTGAAATAAAGAGTTTGTCTGTACTAATATCCACAAGGGGAATAAAGTCTGAACTAGGAAAACCTGTTGTGACTTGCAGTGAAAATCACATTGTTCATGTACATTTAAACCAAATTCAGTCTTTTGGCATTGAAAATATCTGTGTCTGCGTTTTTACGTGCTATAACACTTGCATGTGTTATCATTTTGGCCCTTACGGATTAATTTCCACTTATTGTCCAGAAAGTATTTTACTTTTTGAATTGAAAGTTTTCAGGCTTACAGTTTGGATCTTCTCCTATCCTCAGATGATGATTGGACAGAAAACAGTAGCATACCTTTTAGTATTAGTTGGTTACTCTTTACATATTTACCTGGGATTTTTTTATTACCAGTGTGTTTTGAAAATCTAAAATATTTCCAGAACTCTTTCTTAAAAGGTGTGTGGTATTATTCCTATTATGCAGAGTACAACATTAAACCAGTAATAGACATTTAGTAACATGTGAAATCTCTAAACTACTTAGCAGATGGTAGGTTCTGAGTCGAGAGCCTTAATAAATTATTGCATCTAATTGAATAAAGTTTGAATAAAACGAGTTCCTCAGCATTCTCTAGTGGTAGACTTGTGGCAGAAATTGAAACTATTAATTTGGCGGCATTTTAACTTGACAAAGAAGGAGTCAAGGTATGCCTATAAAATCAAATATATGTGATCACAAAGTTGCTTTGTGTATTTTTCAAGTATGAGATGAAGCCAATTTTCAACTGGCAGCCATGTAGGACTGTGCAAATCCTGAGCTAAATAATTCATCTTTGCATTGTGACCATGTGGGCATGTCTCCAAAGAGATGGGCTTGTTTACAGGGGGCGAAATTGTACCCTGAGTGATAGCTAACCCCAGCTAGGATCAAAGGAGTTTCATATGTGACACTGGAAATCAGATGTGACACAGAATTAATGCACTAAAGAAATTGATCTCTGTGGCTATGTGGCAGCTCTTCATTGCAGAACTGTTTCAGTGTGTTTTTAGATGGCTGCATACTTTATCACTGTTATAGGAACCTGCTGTATCATTAATCATATTTAGACTTTTTTTTCCTGGAGCCTTGACTGTCTTAAAGTCATGAAAATACCTGGTAAAATATGAGCACGTCATCCATTACTGTTCTAATATAAATGATTTTGATAAGGTTAGAAGGAAGTTGAGCCAAATAAAATGTTTTATTCTGCAGAAGTGCAGCTTTCTGGTAACTCTGAAAACACCCGGAGTTTGCGTATGAAAAGAAATGGTCTTTGTCAGCTTTCAAAAACAGTTGTGCAATTTTGTTAAATGTTGGTGACAAGCTCCTAGCTAACTCAACAAAGTCATTTTGTGTATGAACAAATTGTTCAGATTCCTTTGTGCAGCAGTGTTTATCTGAAACTAGGTTAATATGAACCTGGGGCAAAATGTCTGCAGTAAAGTGGTCTCACAGTTAAACTTTCTTTTTAGAGAGTGGCAAAATATATTTGTGTTAGTTCTGGTAAGTTCAATCAATTATACAAGTGCAATATTTTGAGTAGAGACATGTTCTACCAAAGATGCTCAAATTAAATACAATAATAAGTAATTTGTTCCCTCATTTCTTGGTTTCATTGAACAGATATTTTTTTAAAATTTTCATCTGAACTAAGCTGCCTGCTAAACTTTACACCACTGGACTTTCCATTTCAGGTAAGATCTGATGCATCAATACACCCATTTTCCACGTTTTTATTTCAGATTACAACTATAAGAACATGTGAAGATGAGAACTAGAGGTGAGTATAAGTAAAAAAGAGCAAGAAGGAGGTAGGAGGTGATAATTTTTCAAAAAGCAAGAGTATTTCCCTACAAAATTATTTACCCATTTTCCAAGGCAAGTTACAAACACTGACAAAAACAAAGTCATCCCTACCTGAGGACACAATTCAGCTAGTCATTGGTGTTTACTGCAATAACAGTGGTTTTAACAAATGTTAAAAAAATAATCTCCTACTTAGTATCTAGGGGTTTCTTGTCTTAGTGGAGTTCTCAGGGATTGTTAACATGGAGGAAAATTCTTCCTTACAGTTCTTCCTTTTTCCTTTTCCCTTTCCTTCTCTAGTAAGTTGCAAACTGACTGTGTCAACGTTTTGGGTTTGCTGCCTTTTGTATTGCCATAACCGCTTTTGGTTTGTGCCCTTTCCTTTCTTTTTAAGTCCTGCCTTTGATTTGCATTTTACCGGTCTTAATGTAGAAGTATGTGGAAAAGTTGCATTAAAATATTCTTCAAAAAAGATATTATCAACAGGGTAATACTTTAGAACAGTAACTTCCAGCACATAAGGTGTAAAAATCTGCCATCAGAGGGCAGCTCCATCACCTTGATGCAAGAAGTATAGTTCATAATGGAACTTAAAGCTAAGTTCCATATTTTGTTTCCTTAGAGCCCCTATCCTGTGAGCAGGAAATAGGAAAACCTTTAGTATTTGAAACAATGAAATACTTCTTTCTCTATTTGCTGTACCAATGAAATACCTGAAAGCTCAAGTGTGTGTTAATGGCTAATTAAGAAAAAGAATCTCACAGTAAAAAACATATGCTAGGCCTCTTCCACCATTCCAATGGAAATACTGGTTCAAAATAAAATATGTAAAGGGAATAAGGATAGGGAAATGGAATTTTGCTTCATGAGCGTGTCATTTTATGTGCCTCAAATGTCCTGTTAAGAGGCAGTTAAAAAAGTGAAAGAGTGTGGCTAATTTCTGACAATGATATAAAGGCTATGAAAACAGATGGCATGATGCCATTTGTCGAAAACTTGAAGACATGGATATTTTTGATAGAAGTCTATGCAAGTGAAATGAATTGAGCAACATGAAAGAACAAACGTCAATTTCTTCATGAGGAACGTTACCATTTCCCACCAGTATATACCTAGGACCCAGAGGCATTCTTTGTACAATTCCTAGTTAAAATACATATCTTCTGCCTACTTGTGACATCTTTGAGTATGTTATGTCCTACTGCTCTGATTAGCTAACAGGCTTCATGCTAGCTCCTTATGGTATTATGTATTGACATAATTGAATATGATTGTGTTATTTCCAATGGGCTCAGTTTCACTGTGACAGATGTATTCCCCTCTTCTCTGGGGATTACCAACAAATAAAAATAAAATCTCTAGTTGAGCTTTCAGTGGAAATTAACATTAAAAGCACTCAAGACTGAAATAAGGCAACATCCCTGCCCAGGAAGATGCAATTAGGGAAATTAGTTAATCAGATGACTGCTAAAAACTAGTAACTGCCACCAAAGTCAGGACTGATGTAGGACAGAATATACTGTTTCATTTTGACTTCAGAAATAGCAAATTTCTTAAGTTTTCATGCATCTATATTAATTTTGGAAACAGTAAATATTAACATGAGAGTTTGTCCAGAAGATGACACACCACTGTCATGATTAACAAGCTGCAACTCATATTCAGTGTGCCATATGTGTGTATGCATAACGAACGTAAAGCAAAATGCATTAGCTTAATCCACCCTAAAGGTGATTTCTATGAATCTGGTTTTAATTTGCAGTTTAACAGGTATGTCTACACCCAGGATTTGTGACTCAGCTGGTTAAGTATAGTACACAGCCATCATTATTTGCTATTGCTTGTCCAAACCTTAAACATTATAAAAGAAAGAACTTTAGAAACTGAATCATGATGTATCGATATTCCCTGTTTTCATTTTCTCATTTGGATTTGAAGACTAAGTAATATATTTGCTTGAATTTGTGGCCAAATTTATGCAAAAATACTTTTCAGGGATTTGATAACTGTCTTTCTGACAACTCACATAATACATAGTTATTTGTTCTGATAATAAATTAAAATATTAAAATTAAAAATGTGTAAAACTACTAAGTTTGAGGTGTTGCCCTTACTTGCAGGGGAACAAAATTTGGAGCTGTTTTTTTTCTACTGAGAAAAGCATATAGCAATTTGCTTTCACTTGAGATTACATCCAGACTTTTAAGCACTGTAGGCCTAAAATGAGGCAGTTTGTGTACCACGTCTCCCAGCCAGTGGACGTTCCATATCTTTTAAATTTAAAGATCCTATATATATTCACATAATTAGTTTAGAGATTATAAAAGCTTTCTTTAATAGACTCAGACATATGTTTTTAAGCTTGGCATCTGAGTTCATTGCAGTGTCATGATCCTAATGACAATATACAGGCTTAAATACAGGTGATTTTTTTCTTAAAGATTAAGTTCTTGGTAGTTCAATTTACTCTTAAATTTTCTTAGCAGTATTCTATCACTAGTAACTTATGTTTACTGGTGTTCCTACTGAGTGTCTCCCATAGCTGCTGAAGAAGTNTAAATTGTATTACCTTTAATTCCTGTTCTTCTAAAAATGAAGATCTTACATTTCCCAGCTGGCTTGTACCTGAGGTGGTATGGTAGGTAAAATATGTTGCTTCTTACCTACATTGTGTTTGAAGATTGTCTTACTGCTCGCAGAATATTGGGCAAGGGAGAAGAGTGAGTAATGGACAGGGCAGAGTTTCAGTTTCCAAAGAAAGCAGACATTGTGATGATAAAGGAAACTATTACAGTGCTGCTTAGTGAGTCGAGCACTACCCCTAGAAATGCATATTTCTGGCTAGTATGTAAATGAAATGGCCCTCATTGGCTCTTATTAAGTATAAAGCACAGAACAACTGGAGAATTAAAAAAGAAGACCAATAGTCTTTATGTTACATAATGTCTTACAAAAAAAATACACCAACAAAACCAAACAACAAAAAAACCCAACCAACCCAACCAACAAAAACCGGGCAAAAATATGCTACTATAGAATAGAAACACCAAGAGAAATGCTATTTTTATAGCAATTTACTGGAAAATTCCTTGAAGAAAAACAATTCCTTTGCATAGAACATCTGATGCTAATGCCATAAGAATTTTCTTAGCTATGGAGTTTCCAGTGAGGTAACTCTCTAAAATGTTTCCTTTCAGTTACACTCTAGACAACCCAAATATGGCAAATGAGATTATTTTAATATTTTAAGAATTTTAAATAAAACTCAGAGGAGAGGAATGATAAATCTCAGGACTAAGTAAATGTTATTACAGTGAAGGATGTTGCAAGGCAGAAAACAATGTGAGGTAGAATTCAGAAAATAAATGTTTCACAGGATGATTATTGTCCTTTAAGCAGATGATACATAGAGGATTAGACCGATTTCTGTGGTATGGTAGGTATTACACAGCACATGTTGCTTTAAGAATAACAAAGATATTTGCCNGAGGGGCTGCTTTGTTCCAGCTGTCAGAAACACATACCTCCATCCAAAGTTCCAGGCAGGTGAGATTTATTTATTTCTCTTATCCAAACCGATTTACCAAAATGTGCTTGGTAGGTGGAACTAAAATGGAGCTGGACCATTGTATCTAAATTAGAAAAAAAGGTAGGGATATATTCACATGAAAGATCTAGAAAGGGGAGAAGGATTTTAATATTTATATATATATATATATACATATATATTTTAATAAATTGTATTACCTTTAATTCCTGTTCTTCTAAAAATGAAGATCTTACATTTCCCAGCTGGCTTGTACCTGAGGTGGTATGGTAGGTAAAATATGTTGCTTCTTACCTACATTGTGTTTGAAGATTGTCTTACTGCTCGCAGAATATTGGGCAAGGGAGAAGAGTGAGTAATGGACAGGGCAGAGTTTCAGTTTCCAAAGAAAGCAGACATTGTGATGATAAAGGAAACTATTACAGTGCTGCTTAGTGAGTCGAGCACTACCCCTAGAAATGCATATTTCTGGCTAGTATGTAAATGAAATGGCCCTCATTGGCTCTTATTAAGTATAAAGCACAGAACAACTGGAGAATTAAAAAAGAAGACCAATAGTCTTTATGTTACATAATGTCTTACAAAAAAAATACACCAACAAAACCAAACAACAAAAAAACCCAACCAACCCAACCAACAAAAACCGGGCAAAAATATGCTACTATAGAATAGAAACACCAAGAGAAATGCTATTTTTATAGCAATTTACTGGAAAATTCCTTGAAGAAAAACAATTCCTTTGCATAGAACATCTGATGCTAATGCCATAAGAATTTTCTTAGCTATGGAGTTTCCAGTGAGGTAACTCTCTAAAATGTTTCCTTTCAGTTACACTCTAGACAACCCAAATATGGCAAATGAGATTATTTTAATATTTTAAGAATTTTAAATAAAACTCAGAGGAGAGGAATGATAAATCTCAGGACTAAGTAAATGTTATTACAGTGAAGGATGTTGCAAGGCAGAAAACAATGTGAGGTAGAATTCAGAAAATAAATGTTTCACAGGATGATTATTGTCCTTTAAGCAGATGATACATAGAGGATTAGACCGATTTCTGTGGTATGGTAGGTATTACACAGCACATGTTGCTTTAAGAATAACAAAGATATTTGCCATCCCCCAAATTAAGAGGAAAATGTGTTGTGCTATAATTAATGAGCTGTCTAAGTTATTTTTAACTCAGTTTATTAAGAAAAGATTGGAGAAAACCACAGCAATAAATCTTTAGTATGCTTGCATCCCCGATTGATTTGCATTCAAGGTCATGACAAAGTTCAGCAAAAATGCAGATCTCAGCAGAACAGCTCTTTGCATATCAATTGCTGTGCTTTTTTCCTTTTTAGGTAGCACTAAAGTATAATGATGATTATTATATCATGATAGGATGTGAAGTTAGCAACAATATACACTTGTGCAGATTTGTCTTTCAGTGTTCATCACATGCCTGCTTGTAGCTTTCTAGTTTAAGTGGAAAACATGCAACAGTGAACTCTACAAGTCTTTAAAAAAAAAAAGTAACCATTGAGTCATAAAGAATATTCCTTCTGGGAAGGTATTCACACCACTTGATTTTATACATCCAACTGAAATACCTCATACAAAATCACATCTCCCTGTGTCACGTCATAAATGAGAAAAACTATTTTTATTTGTGGTTGTAGTTTAGGACCTGGGAATTCCTCCTGTATCTGACTCCGGTGTACATTTCCACTAGATCCAAACTCCGTGTCATTTCTGTGGCAAACCAGAAGAACATAAAATAGGTTTCAGCTCATGTAGAAACTTAACTTTGTCCATTAATTCTGTGTGGAGATGAGCATCCCACCTTAGTCATTTAATTTAGGTTTTAAGGTTAGTAAGTTAGACGCTTAGATACCCTTTGAGCAGTAGGTATCCATATCACAAATCTGGATAATTTAATTTATATGTGATTTCAGATGGCATAATTTTATATTTTTTTATAGTTCCATCAGAGGATAAATGATAGTAATTTGGATATATTAAAAAGTAAAATCTGAGTTATACCAAGTCTTCAAGCTAGAGTGAATTTCAGGGCTTATTGAAGCAAATTGGCTTATTTTTAGCACAAACCCCTTCATTTAAACCAAAATCTGTTCAGTTGTTTTCCATTTAGTCATTCTATTATAAATATCCTAAATATCCTGTGGCTGATAATTTGGGTTGTTTTTCTTTCTTCTTTTCTCTGGAATGCATCATCATGGTCCCTTTGTTTACTGATACTGCTCCTGTTGGGTGATAACTACACTGTTCTGTTTCATTTTTATGCCTGAGAGCATGTAACTTTTGCATCTTTGCATCTCAAAGTTTGTAATCCTTGAATAATAGAATTATTCCTCTCAAGTCAGAGAACAATTTCCTACACATAAGAAGAAAAAGTACTGCAGAGAGAGCAGTGATCTGATAGTTACTGTATATTTTTACATAAATATCTGCTTTGTGAAGGAATCTCAGGAGGTGTATACCCATTAATGCTACCACTACTAAAAACTTTGGAAAGAGAACCAAATTATTAAAACATCCCTTGGCAATGAAATCTCTCATCATCTAGTCTCTGCATTAGATAACACTCTGAAGGCAAGAAGACAATGCGTAAGGCTAAGTCAATCTAACTGATTTCAAAAATACTCCTATGAAAATGGAATGAAACAACAGAAGAAATCAGAACAAAAAGCATCACCTGAAAGATGGCGAACATTTCTGAAATAGGGAATAGAGAGGGATGGATTTTTTTTCTTCTTTTTTTACTATTAGTAAAAAAGTGGGACCCAATAATTAGCAGTTAAAAGAAAAAAAAGATAACTTCTTTTGTCATTTATTTTGTTTATATTCAGTTAAAGCCCTCAGTTTGTCATGTGAAGCAAACGCTAATGACAGTTTCATTTCATAGAATCATAAAATGGCTAGAGTTGGAAGGGACCTTAAAGATCACCGAGTTCCAACCCCCCTGTCATGTGCAGGGACACCTCCCACTGGAGCAGGTTGCTCAAAGCCCCATCCAGCCTGACCTTGAACACTTCCAGGGATGGGGCATCCACAACTTCTCTGGGCATCCTGTCTCAGTGTCTCACCACCCTCACACTAATGAATTTCTTCCTAAAATTTAATTCCTTCCAACAAGTTTTACTTTAATTCTTATGAGTCTTTTTAATCTCTCTCACTGCAGTGCCAAGAAACTATAATGTATAAGATAAACAAAGAAAGATGAGGATGCTGTGTGTAAATGAATCTGTTTCTAAAGTATACCTGTGCATCTGTGAAATTGCTTTTTTCATAAAGGCTGATAATACACTTTGCATGTGAAACATTTTCCTGCCGGGCAGTGCTGTTTTGCTGAAATTAAAATTCCCTGGGAAAAGTGATACTTTTTGCAGGAAATTTCCATTTAGTTTGAGGTCAGGTCAGCTTTAATCTCCGCATTGCCTGAGTCACTTTCTTTTTTTGGTCTTTTATGCACCATAAAAGCACCACAGACCATGTGCCAAATTATGTCCATCTTCCATATTTGGCTAAATGTGAATGATTACTACCATCATCACAGTTTGTTTTCCATGGACAGAAAATCTATACATGAAGGTCATACAGGAGCATGAGGTACCTGAACTGATGAACCAGATGTTATGCTGCAACAAACATGACTTTACACTTAACAGCCTTTTGATCTTTTACCTTTTCATATGTACATTTAAGAAGGGGGCAGAACAGGCACAAAGGATGTCACCACATACAAGCATGTCCTTGTATGGCTTTACTATTTCTTACTTGGGTAGAAATAGTGGTGAAGATAGCTGAAGATTGCTTGTAGCAAATGTAGGGGCCAAGACCACCGTTGCCTCTGTTTTCATTGCTGTTACCTATGCTACTTAGATGGAAGCTGCTTTGAATATGTATATCTGTGTCTTTTGTAGTTCTCTGCCAAATTTCTCTGCAGTCAAACCTTAATCTCATCTATATTTGGCATTTTGTTTTATTTTATTACAGAGTCCCTCAAAACCTTTCTTCTCCTTTTCTTACTTCCTTCTCTTCTGGTGATGCAAATGACTTTCCTATGGAAAGAAGGGAACTTGAGCTGGCTGTGTGCATTTACATTGCACTGCACTCTCACTAATAAATCTTCTGGAAACTGCAGTGCCAACCTTACGAGCTTATAAACCGAACTGGGCCCAAGGTGGCAATGTATACAGAGCCAAGCTGGAAGTCTAAACATGTGCAGTTTGCATAAACTAGTCAGGGCTAGTTCAGATCTGACTGTATTTTGAATTATTGCAGATGTAACAACCTAACCACTCAGTATAAGTCATAATGCTGCAACACTCACCACACTATGTGGGCCAAAACAATCCCTTGTTTCATAGTAAGAGTTAACAATGCCCTTTGGAAGTATGAATTTGAAGCAGTATTAGATGAAGTCATCTCATTTCCCTTGTTTTACAACTTAACTATTATTCGTGAACTGAAGTCAGGGTATATTTAAATTTTTTTACCATGTATTTTACATCAGCTTAAATTTAGAGTGTGTATAGTTAAATACATTGAGCAGAAGACTAGGAGTCTTGCTGGTACATTCATTCATTCCTCACTGTTGTGTACTTCAGCAGGAGGAAGAGAAATGTCAGTCCTCTGAAACCTTGCGATTGAAGTATAATTTAGGACCAGGAATGTAAGGAAATAAGTAGAATAATATTCAGCTCGGGAGGCAACAATCTCAGGAGACAAGCTTACTCATCCTCAGCCTAAGTTCACTCTAGGTATGGTGAACACAAATTGTTTGAAGAAAGTTTTTTGAAATAGTACAGTAGATATTTACTGTGGGCTACTTCCAAGAGTGATAGGGGAAACTTGTTTCAAAATTAACTAAGTGCATGCTGGAGGTTAGCATTATAAGCTGCTTGAAAATAGGAGTCACCAATGAGCAGTGAATGAAAGATGATTAATAGCATGATGGGACCACAAATGGCTTTTAAAGTGAAAGCTAGCTTGTGCAATTTCCATAGAGAAACCAGAACCCATATAGTAACCAGTTGCAAGATACTGTGTAAGCAGGTTGGAATATGCTCCTAAAACAGGTCCTAGAAATTAAGGAGGCTCAGGTGCTGGTGTTTGTGCCCCACTTTCTTCTCAAATAGTTATTAGCTATCAGCAAATGTTTATTTAATGTATGAGCCACCAGAAGAATATGGAATTTCTCTCTCCACAATAGGATGTGCAAATCCTAAAGGACAAAGCTGCATTCATGATGTCAACAGAAATAGAGGGAGGAAGGAACAAGGAGGGCTTATTGAAAGAGGCTCTGCTTTAGATCTATTTGGGTTGGTGATTACACACCTGTGGGAAGATACCAGAAGGAAGGGGTGATGTTTGTGAAGAAGGCAATAGGTCTGACTACATCTGTCAATACCTGACTTTGTTGTTTGTGGAGGAAATTATCTAGATAAGTCTATAGAGAGGGAAGAGTGATCAGTTTAGAGGCCTGTGGAGCATACAATTGTGGAATGCATTTCATGGAAGTGGAATCTAAAGAGGGCAGCCTTATGGGAAACAGGAGCTAACAAAGCTTCAAGAAGATGATTTACTGTACCAGAGACACTTGAGCATAATACATGTTAAGGATAGCTTTAGCTACAAAGAGAAGATTGGCTTCTTCAGTATGAACAGTTTTATTTTGTGAAATCTAGGAGACGGAAATTGGACTGGAGAAATAGTAGATGAGAATAAGGGAGCTTTTGACAGTGGGTGTAAGCTGAATGTTGAAGGATTTAAAAATTATAAAAATAGGATGGTAACTGCAAGGGAAATAGGAAATACATGAAGTTTGTAAGGATAAGATGTTTGTTTGTCCTAATTTGGTAAAGAAGAGACAGAAAGAAGACCAAGAAGAAAAACAGAGGGAACAGATATGAATCAGAGAAGAATCAGGAAATGCTTGAGATTGAGATGGGAGGAAAGGATTTGTAGGTAGAGGTTAGGAAATAAGCTTTCAAATTTCCTATGGGAGAATATGGTTATAATTCTTTGAGGGGTAGGGAGAAAGAAAGTAAAAGCAAGTTGAGTAGACTGGGAAAGTGTCCACAGCATTTTACCACTTTTCTCTTAAAATAAATTAGCTATATTCAATAGAATGGTATAAAAGAAAGCAGGAGAAAGGGATGGTTTGAGCAGTGAATTAAAAGTGACAAGAGGCAGCTGGGAACAGAGAAGTATTGTTAGGTGAAATAATAGAAGAACAGAAATTAAAGGGGTTTGACTTAACTTCAAAGCAGATCCACTGAAAAAAAGTGTTTGTGGTTTGGGGCTTTTTTAGTGAATAGTATGGATGCTTATAGTATTAGAATGGTTCCATTTATTACCTTAATACTCTTCTGTAAGCTATTTCTTTTTTCTTTACACTTTTTTTTTTTTATGTGTATATGCAGTGCTTATCTAGTGATTAAAACTCAGGAAATTTACAGTTGTAGTATTGTGTCACGTGTCTCATGCCAGTTATTCAACTCTAGTCTTCGTTGAAGGTGCTAAGTTTTCTTCTTGGATAACATTGATAGAATAAAAAATCAGACTTCTGTTAAGTCTTGATTTCAGTTTTTGGTTCTGTGCTCTGACTGCCATCTCTGGTCTGCAGTTGCAGAGAATTTTGTACTCCTGGTTTCAGGGAATCCAGTGGGATGATAACTCTGGACTTTGGGGTAAGAAGGCCCATGCAAATCTCTATGCTATGAACTGACATTTTTCAGGGGCTTGGCAATTTGGTGAAAGTTGAATGGATTTACGATTTTATAATTTTTAAAGAGTGGAAAAGTCACAAACCAGACACAAAGGGCGTTTTCTGGCTAAGTCAAGTTCCTGCTGCTGTGCTTCCAAACTTTTAAGAAAAAGAATTATGCTCCCTCTAAATAATTTATTTTTTTTTTTTTTTTTTTGATATGGAGAAACCTTTTTCCTTACCCTCACTTTCAAAAATGGTTATGCTGTTTAAGCTGTCACTGATTTTGGGAAAAAAAAACAACAGAGAAAGCAAAGCAACCAGACACAACTGTCTGGCAGAAACAAGTTCAACTCATGTGGATGTGGTTAAGGTTTGGCAGTCAAAGCGTAAGAAGGTCTAATGCTGGAAAGCATGGAGCAAGGTGTAAGAGGTGGTGCTTCCTACATCATTTATATCTCAGATCCAGAAGGCTGTCTATCACTGAGACCTAGCTTGCTGCCAAAAGAAGTTAGAACATCGTAACAAAGAATTTCTACTTTACTGAGTTTTATCAATATATTCCTGATTAGCTTACAGCTTTTCTTTTTTTTTTTTTTTTTTTAAATTGTGTAACAGGTAGTTTTTATAGATTGCAGAGAGCCATTTTCTCTTATGAACTAGATTAAAGTCCTTCAGGGATATAGAAATGCCTTACCAATACGATTTCCCTTCTGAGCTGTGTTTCAGAGAAAGGAAGAAATACTGCTGCTGACAGTATGTCTGTCATGGCTGCTAAATTCAGTGCCACCAGCAGCTCTGAAAGCCTTTTCAGAAGCCAGCATGTCTGTAGCAAGTGTAAGATAGAATGCGCATTTTCAAAGAAAGTCCACTATTAGCAAACTGCAATAACAGAGTGCAAGAAAGACAAAAGTGTTACATCACGAATCACAAGAAAACAAATCGTTGTGGAAGTCATCAGCAAAAGAGGATTGTGATTAAACAGCAAAATGGGAAATGGCATTTTCAAAATAATAGCAGGAGCTGTAAATGTAACTGGAAACAAGAAAATCCTAAAATGTAGTAATTGGCTTCGATCTCAGCTGCTGGGCTGCGCTATGAATTTTCAGCTTGAAGTCAAAATGAATACCTGTGAAAAATAGATGTCAAGAACTGTAACTTTCTACTCAGTGGAGGACAGGAAGGATGGAAACACATTGTGCTTTATAGGAGCTCTTTTCAGGTATGGCTGAGACTGTAAGTAATTGGGAAGTACTGAGTACAGGTGACCTAACAACGTGGAGAAGTCTTAACCCTATTCTGGGAGAATTTTGGTAATTTTTCTTTTTTACATACATTGAATTCAGGATTAGATTTTAAATAACTAGTTGCACAACTGAATGTTATCAATATGAAAATTCATTAATCCTAACACATTTGCAACAGCTACAGCAGTGTTGTAGCTAGCTGTAACAGCTCGGTTGAGCATGGGATATTTTCTCATCCAGCTGTCTCTCCTCCAGTGCACAAGCTTGTGGTACAGGTAGAATTACAGCCAGACAAGACTTTGACTCTGCTGTTGAAGCACTTCTTGGATACTTGTGCTGCAGGGAGGAGCCCCGCAGAAAGCCATGTTGAGATGTTGGCACCATTATCTCAGTACTGTAGTATGCTTGCTTTGAGTCCTGGGTTGTTATTGTATATAGTTATTGTGTAAAGGTATATAGTTTAAGGACAGAGGCTTTTCTGAAAAATGGTACTTGGTAAGCTGGAGCTGCACTGGTGTGATACAATCTGCATGGTGCTGGGATGGGAAATACACAGACTCTGTGTTTCCTGTACAAGTGCTACAGACTGAAAGCTATGTCTCAATCTGAGTTTATCTGTGGCTAAAGCTAGCTTCATGTCTGATTTATGTGAATTAAAGAGATATGCTAGATTTTTTTCAGTTTTGGATTGCTCTGAACACTGATGCTGAAATAATTTCCACAAAGGGCTCATATCAGAAGCCTTCTCTGGCCTCCTTCAAAGCCCTTTAGTATTTTATTTTTTTTAGTGTTGAATGCTCTGAATGTGGCTTATTGTATATTTTACATGCTCCCTTAAATCAGAGCCTACAAGGAACCCAGACCACTTTCTTCAGATCTCCCCTTATGGAAGAGCCAACTTTTGGCCCAAAATTTAGCAGAATCACAGAATAATATGGGGTTGGAGGGGACCTCTGGAGATCATCTAGTCCAACCCCACTGTCAGAGAAGATCCACCTAGCACAGGTTGGACAGGAATGTGTCCAGATGGGTTTTGAATGTCTCCAGTGATGGAGACTCCACCACTCTGCTGGGCAGCCTGTTCCAGTGCTCTGCTACCCTCAAAGTAAAGAAGTTCCTCCTCATATTTAGATGGAACTTCTTATGTTCAAGTTTGTGCCCATTTTCTCTTGTCCTCTCACTGGACACCACTGAAAAAAGACTGACCCTTTCCTCTTGACACCCACCCTTGAAGTAATTATAGGTGTTGATCACATCCCCCCTCAGCCTTCTCTTCTCCAGGCTATAAAGACCCAAGTTCCTCAGTGTTTCCTGCTAAGAGAGATGCTCTAGGCCTCTAATCATCTTGGTAGTCCTCTGCTGTACCCTTTCCAGCAGTTCCCTGTCTTTCTTGAACTGGAGGGCACAGAACTGGATACAGCACTCTAGATGGGGTTTTGCTAGGGAAAAGTAGAAGTGCAGGATAACCTCCCTTGATCTGCTGGCCACATTCTTCTTGATGCACCCTAGGATGCCATTGGCCTTGGCCACAAGGGCACATTGCTGACTTATTGTCATCCTGTTGTCCACCAGGACTCTCAGGGCTTTGTCTTCAGAGCTGCTTTCCAGCAGGTCAACTGTACTAGCGCAGGGGGTTAATCATCCCCAGGTGCAGCACCCTACACTTGCCCTTGTTGAAATTCATTAGGTTCCTCTCTGACCATCTCTCCAGCCTGTCAGTGTCTTGCTGTATGATAGCACAGCCTTCTGGTGTGTCAGCCACCCCTCCCAGTTTTGTGTCATCAGCAAACTTGCTGAGGGTTCACTTCATCCCTTCATCCAGATCATTGATGTGAATATATTGAGGAGGACTGGTCCTAGTACTGATATTTGACATATCAGGTTAATATCCATGCAAAATTGTTGCCTGGAAGTTAGAAGCTGAAAAAACCGTAACTGTGAAATTCAGAAGAGCAGCTTGCAGTGGCTATTGCCAAAACTGAGACTTAAGTAATCCGTGTCTCAGTAGCAAACACGTGATAGGTATATTCTATTGAGAGGTATTTATGCAATACATCACATGCATTTGCACTCTAACAAGGAGACTGTTATGACTAATGCATAATATGTATGGTCTTTTAAGTTCAACAGATATGCATTGAGGAAATAAGCTAGATTTATGGTTTAATAGCTCCTTTTTAGGATGTATAATGAGATAAATCTGAACAATGTACACTTGAATATCTCCAGACTACTAACTGGAAGAAACTAAAGAGATGTTTCAGTTCAGAAGACATTTCTATTATTTATTTAAGATCTATAACCATAGCTTTGACTGTGGAAAAAAACAACTCAGTGCAGAAATCTGAAGTACATTAGTAGCATTTCATAAATCACCAGGTAAATAGAATATTTCAGCTTCTAGGAAGTACAGAAGTCTCCCACTAAGAAAAATATCTGTTGCATAACAACTTACCCTACCTTTAATAAAACAAAAATAACATTTTTGAAATTCAGTATGCAAGACAAATATGTATGACTTTGGGGCTGTGGTATGAGAAATGAGGAGCTGCTAAAATGTATCAACAAACATTGATAAGGAATTGGAAGTACGCTTAAGCAATTTTTAAAGCTGAATTGTGGGCTTTGGCCTTTTCATCCAAATATTTTAACATTTTGTTTCTGCACTAGTATTAATAATATTCTTACTTTATTATTAACTAGAAGACCCTAGAATGCTGGAACTCCTGTGCTAGGAATTTTTCAGTGTTAAAATGAGTTAGGTGCAACTGTGAGTTTATGGCCTTTAGGTTCAATTTGGCAAAAACTCTGCAAAAGTAATCTGTAACTTTGTGATTGCTTGAGTACAAAGCATGAGTATCTGTAAGACTAAGAACTTAATATATATGTGATATGGTAATTCTGGGAATTAAGGGGAAACAAGCATTATTAACCAAAATAATTTTCTAGGACACAAAAAATATTGCATATAGAAAAGAAAAAAAAAACACCAAACACAAAATTGCCAAAACAACAAAAAAAACAGCTGTCTTACAAGTTTGTTTTCTGAGCCATAATTTTAGTTTATTTACACAATTATGAAACTGTTACCATCACAGGGATTATCAATGAACAGAAACAGAAGCTGATCAAGAAATCACAGTATTCCAAGAGCTTCGTATTTGGTGGGATCTTTAGTAGTCTTTTAACCAAATTGAAAAATCTAAAAGTCAGCTAGTCCAGCATCCCCTGCAATGAGCAGAGACATCTTCAATTAGATCAGGTTGCCGAGGATTTTAGAGAGTATGTCACCTTCTGATCATTTCCCTAATTGATAGGCCAAGTGCAGACTAATTTAATACTCCACTCCAAGTGGAGTAGCTTAGGCAAGTCTACACTGCAGTGGGGAAATTTAATTACATCTTTAATCAAACCAGCAGAGGTAGGTAACAGTAGTATCAGCACAAATTTTGTTGTGGGCTAGAAACCAGAATGCTTGTTCCCATACCCTTCTCTTCACTCCTTCTGTCAGCCATCCTATAGTGAGGTTCAAATAGGTCAGCCTATTCCTGCTGACATTACACCTCCGGCCACAGTGCAGTCATACCCCAACAGCAGGATCGCACTCCTCCTAAACCTGATGAAGGATAAACACCCCACAGGGTCTGCTTTGCCATCTGGGAATCCCAGCAATCTAATTACCATCCTACTAAACTGAATCATGTTGTCGCAAGCCCTGGTCCTAGTAACAGGAAAAATAGCGATGTATTTCTTCTCAATAGAATTACACCTAACACCAGTTTTTTATATGCTTTTTCTTTATGCTTGGTTTAAGCATAATCAATGCTAAATGACAGTGAAATTCTTCCTAGCACATTTGAAATTGTGTGCATTGATGAGGATGTATCTCATAATGCTCTATTTAATTAAAGCCCAAAGAGTCTTTGTTCAGGCTGCATTTATTTTTCAAATGTGTGGGTGTGCATGCATGTATTTTCATTAAATTGTATTTGTGCAACCTCATTTCTTCAGTGAAAGATTTTGCAGCAATAAAATGCTGCAAGTGTTACTATAGCAATAATGATCTCAGAGTATCAAAAATTATCTTCTTAAATCCCACTATAGCATAACTACTCCTGCAGTTCCAGCATCACTGTCTTATGGTGTGAATTTCCTGGTTTTCCCAGAAATATGAGATGTGTGTGACATCATGTGGTATTCATATATGACTATTGGTGGGCATCAGTAAAGATACTCCATGTGAGAGTGAACTGTGACTGGAAATGAGAGTAAAATAAAAGCATCATTCCCAGCTCCAGGAAAGATACAGGATGTGACAGTTTTCTAATTTATACAGGAGTAACCTAAGAATAAATATGTTAAGGTCAAATTAGTTATGTAGGTGTTAAATGATCACGAGAGAAAGGAGCACATTAATACAGTCTTATGATCCCTGCATGCCAGTTGTGAAAATATGGAATTATTACAATATTAATTAAAATCTACCAACAATTAATATAATCAAGTAGGAAGCTTTGGACAAAACCATTCAAACATTCAGCTATTAATGTTAGGTAGCAAGGGTTTTGTAACACTGGAGAGATTCTATATGTGTATGTAGCTGAATTCCTTAGCATTAATAGTTAAGAGATAATTCAGTATGCCAAGATTCTGTTGAGCAAAATTATATCATATTAATTCTTTTCATAAATCAACTCCTTGTCTTGACAACTTATTCCCAGATATTGGACTTGACATTTGAAACATATGGACCAAATTTTGTAGCAGAAGTTACTTACAGGACTCTTTAGTGCTCCAAGTCAACCTGCATATCCTCAACTGATTTCAAGTCTGTAGTATTGTATAGAAATCACTGGTTATAAGGTGAATGTTATGTTGTAGTGAAAAAGATGTCATAACCATGGTAGGAAAAAATTAATGTCTGATTGGATTTCAGATTTCAAATGTTTGATTTCAAATGTTATATATTGGCAGTTATTCTGAGTTTCCTCAGTAGATTTTTAAGTCATGTCTAAGTTTCCTAACAGTGAGGTTTCTGAGACTGCCCGTTGTTTCTCTTTCCTTGCAAGCCACATCCCCTTTTCCACAACAAAAGAACTGTAAAGGTTCTTCTGTTTAACATCAGGTTAAGGAAAAATCAACTCCCTCAGTTCCCTTCTGAGCAGGGCCTCTCCCCATGCCTGTCTTTGAGGATGTTTTGAAAGTCAACCTCTTTTCATGTTTCCTCAGGTGCTCAATAACACAACTGTGAAAGCAATGATGTGGTTTTATTCTTAATGCAGGTCTTGGATATTTTAGTCTTTTCCTGTGGACAACATTAAGGATAAGAGATGTTGGATTCTGTGACAAGACTTGGCGTGTATTACGAAACCATTTCTTTTCATCTTCAGGTGTTTGCTTTGGAAGGCAATTAGGCATTTCTACTCTTTTGAAGTTTCCCATATTTTGATATTTCTGTCTGTCTCCTTGCTGTTTATTTTTTTTTTCATGTTTCATAACATAAAAATCAGTATTGAAAAGGGAGTGGCTTCTCACATTCCTCCTTGTGGGGTTTTGTTCATTTACAAAATACAAGTTACTAATCTAATAAAGTCTGAGAGCTACATGAAACATTTTTCAAACTTCATTTTTTTAATGTATGCAGTTACATTGGTGTTTAATACTTCCTTGTAGAATTTCTCAGAATGGTTTATGAAATTAACCTTTGTAAAGTGACCATAATTGGGTATATCTTTGCCTAAAAGAACTTCACTGAATTGCATATACCACAGTTCCTTCTAGTGAAGCAAATTAATATGCTTTAAACCTCTGATGAAGTACCATTGCTTAAGCAGTGGTACATCTGAAAGTAAGTACGTTGAAATAGCAATGTTGGCATCTGCAGTAATACTTCAGTAGGAATTATGCATCTGTAGTTGTATACCATGGCTGTGCATCTCATCTCAGTAGTATCTCAGGAATGAGAGTTTATATCTAGGAAAGATGTCTTCATGCATTAAATGTCACAGTGCCTAGCAAACAAGTAAATTATCAGATATAATCACAAGTTCTTCCATTTAGCAGTAATAATATATCATTTGCAAGCATGTACTGGCTTCTTATTCAACACAGGTATATTGTCATGTTGGTAAATTTATGGATATTTTTAGAAAAGTTACCAAAGTTATCTGCTATCTACATAATTACACCAAGAGCATTTATGCAATTGAAACAAATTTTACTTAAATTGTGAGAGTTTTCTGTAGGTATTAAAGCTGATAGTTTATCATTAATTGCAAGCAAATTACCAATGTATCAGAGCAGTGTTAGAACTTTACAAAGGTTTCAATCAATAGTTTGTGAGAAAAAAAATAAATCAGTTGTTTAAGTAAGAAGAAACAAACAAACAAAAAAGCAAATAACACTTCAGCATTGTGTGATGTCCTTCAACATTGATGGAACTTTATCTTTTTACTAATAAATCTGTAGTCATCTTTATACTAAGAATTTATAAATATGAACAGTACTGACATCACGTGTCTTTATTAATCTACACATTAATATATTTTTATGTTTAGAACTAGAAAAAAATGCTTTAGAATTTGGACAGATCAGCATTGCTTTCTTGTGTCACCTTACTAACGTCTTTAGTTTTCCCTAAAAGTTTTCTCTGGTATCTAATTATTAGCTTGACAGGATATGCACTGATATACATTTAGAGTGATCTAGTGTTTATTTTGAATCTCGTATTGATTAACCCTGATGGATTATTCTGAATTTAAAGTGTGTGTCTTGCTGACGGGTTATGGGAATGCCTGGTGGAAAAGAAACAAAATGACATTGTGTAGATTGATTTCTCTAAATGACATGCAGCTTGCAAGGTCTGTTTACAGACTCTCAGAAGGAAGATAGTAGAGTTTTCTCATTGCAGACTGATATTAAAAGAACACTGTGATGCTCCTATTGTGCTATGGGATGTGATTATGATATTGGATCATTTAATGTGTTTAATGAGAAGTGAAAATGAAAAACCATGAACATGAAAATAACATCATCCTTCCAGTGTTTTGTAATTCTTGCTTAATTAGCTACAGGTTGGAAGTGCTCTGCTTCCAAAAAACCCCCAAAGAATTTTAATTTTACCGTGATATCTAAACAATGGTTATTGGAATGGTACTGAAAATGGGGAGTATAGTTTTTTCCCTTCACACATGTCATTTCTTAAAAAGTTTTAAAGAGGACCTTTTGTTCAATTGCTGTTTCTTTGCAAGACTTCAATATGCCCAAGTGTTATATTCTTTAATATCCAGTATATTGCACTCCAAGGGTCTTCATGCAATCAAAAAAGGAGCACTGTATTTTTAGAAGTCGTGCTTTCACTGGGTCTTTTTCTCAAATTCTCCAGTAAACTTCCACCTGAAACAACGTATTTTTCCGTCGGGAACAAAACATCTTTTCTCTTTTCTCTCTCATCTCATCTCTTCTTTTCAAGAGATTATAGTAAATTCAGAATTACAAGGACTCTAGACATCAAAAATTTGCAGTTCTTCAGGGATACTTCATTACCAATTTTACATTTGTTGCACTTAATTTCTAGAAAAACAATGAATGCTCAATAGCTCCTTTAGAAAGACATTTGATTTACTATTACATGCATGTTCTTGTATTGATTAAAGAGCTAAAGATTTGCTTCTAAGAAGACTTTTTGTTCATTGCACGAGATGCACTAGAAAAGTAGGTTAAAATTATGTTGCTAGGAAACAGAAGTGGATCCTAGCAACTGCTGCTGAAAATGAAAATTGTATGCCTGTGTTAAAGATGGAGCTTCAATCCACAGCAATTCAGCTGGCTAATGTTGTTTCCTTAAAGAGGACTAATCTTGTGGCCGTGATCTTTGTTTTTTTTTTGTTAATAAAATAGTATTTCTTATTTAGAATTGTGCTTTTAGAAAAAGAATTTTTTTCTTTGTTTATTATAGTATCTCACAATGTTCGGATAACATGCCCATTATTCAGCTCAATGAGAATTGTAACCTTTTGAGATCCACATTCCTCATTTACATGCAGGACTCACCAGTTAGAAAGATACTCATTAACCTATGGCTGTAGGCAATCAGTACTCTAACAGAGTATTTGTTTTAATGAATTTTTGTTGTTATGTTTAAGGACTGAACATCTGAGTGGTGGAGTGTGCATTTGTGATCCCAAAGTAATTTTAGAACAGGAAAAAACTACTAAGGGATATATTTAAAAATATGAAACCTATTCTTCTTTTGGCACTAGTTTAGTTTTCTTCTCAGATTTTCATTCTTCTATCTTCTTTGTTGCTGTAATTTTTCACGTAATTCCTCTTGTATCCTTAGTACCTTTGCTTTTCTGCCAACCCTTTTCTTTCTTCCTCTTCCACTTCTTACACAGTCATCCTTTCCTCTATTTTGCCATACTTTGCTTATTTACAGCTTCTGTTTTCTCTCTTACTCTCCCCTCTTTCTGGGTCCACATAGTTACATTCATTCCCCACAGTTAACCTTTGCATTGGAAAGCATAGGGCTTTAGTTATAGGACATCGTAACTTTATTATTATTTTTACTGCGGCTGACTACCTTCAAAAGCACATAGGCTTGTATAAGTGAAAGCAGCAGAATGGTAGGGAAAGGTCTTTTTTTATTTTCAGTGTGCAGGCTAATACTGTGCAAGCTCCTGCAGGTAAAGGCCTGCTAAGGGGTAGGAACTCCAAGTGAGATTTTGGTATCAAAAATGAAAGAAATGAGGGACAACAGGTGAAGAAAAGACAATCAGATGTGATAGAATTTGCTTTCTATAGCGATCTGAGGTAAACTACCTATGTACATAGGAAAACGTTGCTAAGGAGTGACTTTAGAGAGATTGTGATTTATAAAGTGGAGACTATTTGGAGGAATAACATGAGTAAATTCGGAAATTGTGAAGAATCACTTGGTTCTTAGAGGTGCATGATAAGGAAGACTGTAGAAATTGAAAATAAAGAAATCCTCCTTTCTGTGTTGTGGTTTGAAGGATTTGAGTACTACAAAATATAACTGACAAGATATGCAGGCGTATGTTATTTTCAGTGTATATTTGTGAAAGTTTAGTTTGGGCGTGTAAGTGGCATAGTGTCAGAACTGTTGTGATGCAGCTGGGCAACTCTCCTCTCTCACTCACCGGTCAGTAAGTAGCTGATCAGGACATAAACCAAAACAGTAAATTTTCCCTGTTGGGAAAAACTGGCTGGTTTTATGCGGTTCTTCTTCAAAAACTTAGGGAAATAACTCTTAGACTTTACTGTTTGCAAACTGAGGAAAAATACTGGGCTCTCTTTGTCCATGGGGGTAGGAGCTGGGTCCAGATGTGGGGTTCCTCTCTTTTTTGTTACTGTAGTTACACAACCTGGGTACCTTTGCTAAGATACATCTCAAGTACATGGGCCTTGGCCACTTAAAAGATTACAGATGAGAGCCAACCATTTGAAGTTAGTCTGTACAGTGGTGCAGCAGTTTCAGCACTACTTCCATTCACACCTGTGGAATTTCATATTTACTAAATGAGCTGTCACAGCCATCTGTGGATTCACTTGCAGTATAGTCCTGGGAAGAATACATTATTTCTTGGTTCTTGCCTGCTTTTGGAACATCCGTGTTTGTGAGAGAATCTTATAGAGTGCTTAAGCTAAGAGAAAATTAGTCTAATATCTCAGTCCTGAGATGACACAAACAAGAGTCAATAAATACACAACTGTTCATGTGCACATATGTTTCTAAATTACCCCACAGGCAATAAGGTCATTTTGCTGTTACAAGATTGGTTTTATTGTGACTAATAGGTTAAAAGGCTGTTAGAGTCTATTTGCCTAAACATGTAATTAAATAGAATTTGGAACACTCCTTGCTCTAATATTGACTTCTCGTTCCCACTAATTTTGAAGAATATTTTTAATCTTATTTCAGTTTAATCAAATAATTGGGTAAAAGGTGATTTATTTTCAGTATGCACTTTTTTCTTTTCTGCCTTTAATTTGGAAGTAATTTCTGGACCAGAGATTTTGTATGTTGTTTAATATTCTTGTAGAAACTTGTGCTTCATTGAGATTAAACTTGTTTGTCACCTTTGTAATGGGAGTGAAATAGTGTCACTATGACTACACATTAAGTATGAGAAAAAAATTCTGTGGGGAGGATGTTTAAATGATGTGGTTATAAGTGAAAAAGCAGAAGGTTATGCATAGTGCAAAATGAACACGTTCTTCCTGGCAGTGATAACATTTTAGAATTTTTCTCTATGTGATTCACTACATAAACTCCTAAACCTTTCTTAAACATGTCATACTTAAAACCAAACAGAATTCGATGTGGTGTACAACTGTATTTTAATAAGAAAGCAAAAGTAGAAATGTGACGTAAGTGTCTTGTATTCCCTCATACCTGTTCTTACGATGAAATAGGATAAAAAGGTTAGGTTCCCAGGAAGAAGAGGATCAAAGAATGTGGAATATAGTTTTTTGGGACAATGAAGCTTTTCCAATTGTAGAATATTGAAGCTAATCAAGGTCATTAATCAGGTGACCTGTACTGTTTCCAGATTAATGAGCAGATAGAAATTACTGAGTGAAAATAATATGAACTACATGTACATGCTTGTATAGCCTAAGAATTAATATTAAGGAACTACGTACATGCTTACAAAGGTAGATGTGGGAAAAAGTTTTCAGATTCCATAAATCTCAGACAATAATATGAATGTCTGGCTCCAAGTTTGTTATTTATGCAAGTTCTATAACACTGCATTCTAAGTACTTCTAAAACATCTGGAATTAAAGAACAAATAAGAAAGAAAGAATGTATAATACATAAGATGCAAAGAAGTACATACTACATTTTTGAAAATTAAAATTCTTCACGTTTTATCTGCTAAGAAACTTAAAAGTATCAGTAGGGTTGTAGGCATCCAAAAATGACAGTAGCTTACAAACTGACACCCACTTAAGTAACATTATTTATATAAAATCAGCCTCCACTCAAAACTAGTGAATTGTATGCACATTTGTACAGTAGCATGTGTGATGGCATGGTTTTAGTAAAGTCATACTTAAATGATAATATGTGGAAGAAGCCAAAGTGTGTGATAGAGCTTAAGCAAGCTGATGAAAACACAGGAGCTGAACTATTTTATAGGGTGTGAGGTGGTAGAGATCACTGGAGGGAAGATAGATATTCCTGGACCTGGGGTCATGTCCCAGGCTACTTTAGCGTCCTAAGTGAGTATGTCTCTTTTAGAAGAATGTGTTGTTCTTTTGTACTGGTTTCATGGGGCATGGAAACAACGTACCCATCTTATACCTGCCTTTTTTTCTGAGCCTTTCTTCAACATGGCCTTCTATTATGGCAGAACTAAAGTTCTTACGCGCACTCTAATCACAAGATACATAGCTGGCTTGAGTGTCTGCCAGCTCAATGAACTGCCAGCCCTGTGCAGTCTTGCAGAATGGAGATTTTCATGGGCTCCCTTAATAAAGGTAAACTCTGCCTAGAAATAATTATGTACAGAAGCTGGTAAGTTAATAAAGGGGTGTTGTCCCTTTAAGGGATCAAAGGTGTTTTAGAGTGAATAACAGTGTTGTCCTTATAAACACAGCTAAAACCTCAACAAGTTAAGAAATACTATGAAGTAATCATCACCGTATCAGGATTCTTGATTAATAAGTAACTAAATCTCAAAACCTGCTGAGTATGGGTGTCAAGTTTGATAAATTTAGATCTCAGTGGTGCAAACTTCTCTCCCATTTTAAGTCAAATAAAATCTCCATTGCAGGAATTAGTTTGGTAATTTTACTCAGGTCCTTAAAAAATTTTATTTTGCATTACTGAACCTCTTAATAGTTTGTCAAAAGCTGGTAAAAGTGGTGATTTACGATATATCAGGAAGAGGTCTGCTGAAAATGGTACTAGTACAGAATAATTTCCAAGTATGATATTCTGGTTATCTTCTGCTTCACTAATCGCAAGGACGGATCAGATATTAGATGTCTCCTTGTATATATTTTCATGTGTTTGAGAGCGTGGGGAATGCAGTGGGGGAGGTGGATAAATTGGTAATGCAGTATCAATTAGACATGATTTTTCCATTTACCGCTAAGTTTCTTGCCATATCTTGTTATTTTCTGTGGTATTGTCATTTAGCTTATTTTTGTTTAAAAGAAATGTCTTACATTTCATATATTCAAAGGCCTGTTGTTTGAAGACCTTGACAGAAAATTGACAGTCATAAATAATTTCTCTATGAAAGTAAGGCAGTGTCACATAAGTCTCAAAACATGACTGAACACACAACATATTTAGTGAAACTTTAACTGATCCAAAAATGTGGCTAGCATGAACAAACTTTTATGATTAAATTAAGGATTGTTTCCAGTCCAAACCCCCAAATTAACTACAGCAAAAGCAGTCCTAACGGCTCCAGTACTCTAAGCAGGATTAAAGAAAATGTGTGCTAAAGCTGATGGTGATCATTGATCAAAACTTCAGTCTTTTTAGCCCTAAGGTAACCGAATCAGATTTCATCACTGTAATCCTTAAGGTATAAAATAGAAATTGAACTTGCATGGTGATGCAAGCTGGCTATGAAATTAGGAGGCCTTGGCTCACAAAATATGAAAAGTTGGCATACTCAATGGAAAAGATGTTCAAAGCAGTTCACAGTAAGAATGAGAAAAGCAGCTTGTGCCGCTCTGGAAGGATAAACAGCAGTTCTCTTTTTGCAGCACTCATATTCCACACATTAATTACTATTAAGAAAAAAAAAAAAAGTAAAATATATGTTAAAGTAGGAATAAAACAGTGATATTTTGAAGTTTCTAAATGTTAAGAAAATGTCCAGTATGAAACTTCTCTGTGAAAATATTAGATATTTTGTGAAGAAATAAGCATGTAGCAAGTAAAATCTGCCACGTTTTGCATCATCTTTGCAAAAAAAGATCTATCTAGCTACATGAAATAGTATATTTTCCTCCAGAAAAAAGATCCAGTAAGAAAACCAGCACTTGAAATGGATTTGAGTAAATGATGAAAAAAGGCAATTTCCTTTTGATGTGGATTTTTATGGTTGCATGCAAAACAAAGTTCTTCCGAGGAGAAAGAGGGACTAGTTATTCTGTCTCACAACTGCCATAGTTAATTAATTCTTTATATTCTTTAATTGTAAATGCTAGATCTTTTACTTAGCAAGAGAATCTGAATTTGAAATATACATCAGGAGGAAAGATTTATAGGGGAGAAAGTCTGAGCTGTGAGAACACTATGTCAGTTCAAATTGCACTTTGCTTTTCAAAAAAGCAGCAGAGCATTGTGTCAATAAAGCTCTTCCTAAGAATATGGGCTGGTATCTCTAAATAGAGTATTGGAAAAGAACCAAGTCCTAAATGTCTGAAATAATGCAGAGGTACTGTGAGGGGCTTGTTCTTAGCCTCTCTCATCTCAGCTGTCGAGTTACAAAAGGAAAATAGAAAATCATTATTTTTTATATTTGTATTTGAGAGTCACACAAATGTTTGAGGTACTAGTTTTGCAGAATCTGCATGGTCAATGAAAAGCAGCAATATAATCAAAACATAATCATTTGGTTTGATTTTTTAGACAGTGAGGTGGCTTGAAAACTGGCTGAAAGACAGAGCTCAGAGGGGTGAACTTGGTGACACAGAATCTTCTTGGAGGTCCATAAAAAGTGGTGTTTCTCAGGGGTCAGCAATGTGTCCAGTCCTCTTCAATATATTCATCAGTGACCTGAATGAAGGGATGGAGTTGTACCCTCATCAAGTTAGCTGATGTCACAGAACTGGGAGGGGTGGATGACACCAGAAGGCTGTGCTGCCATCCAGCAAGACCTGGATGGGTTGGAGAGTTGGTCAGAGAGGAACAAGATGAAATTCAACAAGGGCAAGTGTAGGGTGCTACACCTGGGGAGGAATAACCCCATGTACTGGTACAGGCTGGGTGCTGACCTGCTGGAGAGCAGCTCTGTGGAAAAGGACCCGGAATCCTGGTGGACAACAGATGATCATAAGTCAGCAATGTGTCCTTGTGGCCAAGAAGGCCAATGGCATCCTGGGGTGCATCAAGAAGTGTGACCAGCAAGTCAAAGAAGGTGTAGACGTAGGGAAAATGCCTGTACAGTACAATGGCTGTATCTACTTTGTCCTGCTCTGTCAGCGAGGTAGATGGTGCATAGGTACCTATCCCTCATTGCATTCACAGACTCATCCAAGGGCATGGTCACTACTGCAGAGGTTTTCTTACCTTCTCCCTTGGGCTCTCGGTTTAAGCCCAGAGGTCTCGGTGCTTGTCAGAAGCAGCAGCATCATCAGCTATCACAGAACAACAAAATGCATACCCCAGCTCAATATGCTGCAGCACATATGCAGGGGTATTATCATCCCAAGAGCTATCACTTAATCATGCAGACAGCCAGATAAAACTCTGAGTGCTACATGCTGAAGGAATAGGGCCCTCTTCAGCTATTTATATGAAAATGATTTTTTCCTTTCACACAAGCACACAATACAGTGTTGAGTAGGTGAACTGCAATCCCCCTGTATTTCTTCTGAAATGTTTCAGCCTGATGTGAACTTCTCGTGGCCATCTTCCCTCTCTTTGTTCTTGCCTGTTGATCTTTTGAGTAAAAAACTAAATTGAGGCAATATGATTTGTTATGTACGAAAAGAAGAAAAAAAGGCTAAGAAAGGACACTAATTTAGAAAGGCACAATGGCAAAGTGATGATGAGAAACTGCCACAAAATGAATAGGGGTAAGATATTCATTTGAAGCAGTGACTGGCCATTGGAATAAATTACCATCTAAAGCATCTTGAAAATGGAATGGGTAGCTGGGGAAGTGGAGGGGTGCCAGGGGCTAGGGTGAGAGGGAGGGAGGCAGAGAGAATTGGAATATGTTACAGTCCTGGTCGCTGCAGAAGCTGGAGCCTGGTTCTGGATAGCTGTTGTGCATATGCAGGTATCTTATACCACCCTTAAGTAATTATTTCCCTTTCATATTCTATTATTTTCTAGTTTTTTTCATATTCTGTATATACCCTCCATGTATTCCTTTTCCTATATTGGGGCCTTTCAGTGCTTAAAGGGTACTTATAAGAAAGATGGGGCCAAACTTCTCAGTAGGGCCTGTTGTGATAGGATAAGGGGTATTGGCTTTAAACAAAAAGAGGGAATAGACTAGATATAAGGAAGAAATATTTTACACTGGAAGAGGTTACCTAGAGAGGTGGTAGGTGGAAACATTCCAGGTCAGGTTGGACCAGGCTCTGAGCAACTGGATCTAGTCAATGATGTCCGTGCTCATTGCAGGAGTGTTGGATAGATGACGTTTAAAGGTTCTTTTCAACTGAAACTATTCTTTGATTTTATGACGCTGTGCTCTTCCACCACTCCACCACTTGCATTTGCAGCAGGCATGTATATTTAGCAATTAAAGCATGAATACATCATCTTGCCTTGTGGCCAGGTATATCTATTTAGCTGTTAAAGATTGCACATGGGAAGAAGGTATCAGGAAGGGCTGAGTAAGACAAGCTCCTTACAAGGAGGTGTGAGCAGCAAACACTTGAGCTTGAAGGGCAGGGATTGGACAGCGGTCCACCTGACAAATCTTGACCAAGAATTAATTTAATGCTCTGGACTTTTGATTCTGAACCTTAATGGTCTGTGTATACTTACCTTTAAAATACCGTTATTGTTAAACTTACTCTTTGTCACCTGTTTTTGAAAACAGTCTCCTATTTCTTGAAGTAAATTTAAGGAATTTCCAGTCCTGAAAATGTCCTTCTTTCTGGGCATTTTCCTAGAAAAAAAACATCAGCACAGAACTGGAAGAACAGATCTCTCAAGCATATTTTTTTTTCTCTCTTTTTCTCACACACAATATGTTTTATACTGCAGCACACAGATCCATATAGGAAAACTAGAAGGTGACTTAGGAAAGAAGCAAAAGTGTAATAATAAGCAAATGTAGCTTGTATGAATAGTACTTGTACAGAATATGGTAGTTTACAAATGAGATGTAATCATGAGAAAGGAACAGATCTTGTGCAGCACATTTATGGTTATGCTAAAGGGAATAAAATAAGATTCAACTGAAATGTAGAAAGATGCAATGAAATGGCAGCCTATTCAAGCAGTGTGATGATTTCTGCTGGAAGGACCCCTGTCAGTAAAGTATCTTCACAATAGACTGGAAAAAATACTATTAGCAGTAATAAGACTTTGACAGAAGATAGACGGAAGCAGCGCTGTTCCTGTTTCTTTTCTGAGGAACAACAAGAAAACCAAAAAAAACCCCAAAAGACATAAAATATGCGTTTTCTTGAATGAATTGAATATAGTAGTTCCAAAGACACAAATATGGGAGAAGAATGTTAGGCATCAGTATTTCTGTAGTTTTATTATTAGTCACGGTGAGTGAACAGTCTACATCTTCATTTCTCTTCTCTAAAGGGTGCATTTATGGTGCTAATTACCCTTGTTGCTGATTATCTCCATCATTCACTGCTTTGATACATACGTGTTTGATTAGACATAATGATTAATTAAGTGTAATGATGATTATCTGATGTTAATTTTAAATGTATTAAGGTCAAGCTCAATTGGAATTTGTTGGTCAATCCACAGTAATATTGCTTACTCTATTTTCACATATTCACGTAAGCTGTTCTGTCAGAAGCTTGAGAAAAAAATCCCTGTGTTAGTGGAGAGGGAAAATTTTAGTAATAGGTTTCATTTGCATAGGCTACCTACTCACGGTTCCTCAAGAAACACTGAGAAACCCCATGAGTAGTGAGAACCTGACTTTGAGGGGTGGGAGAGTGTCTCCTTTTGCCAGCAAATAAAGGGAAAGGACAGATTAAATGGTGGTATTGAGTGTCAGCTTGGGGTTCTGTTCAGCTTTCACAGGTTCCTTTGTACTCTGTAGCTGAGGAGTCATTTGAAGACAGCAAACAAACATGGCATGAGATAAAACTGGGAGCTATATATAGCTGGAAGACATTAGAAAGAGCCATATATGCTTCTGTCCTTACCTCTCTCTGGAATAAAGTTAATTTGGTAGCAAGAGAGTGATGCTGTTAGCTAGGATTTAGCAAGAATTACTTTGGGAGGAGCAACATACCTGAAAAGAGGAACTAGAAGTCCTGTTGTCTGCTGGTCCCATTTTCCAGTGTACATTAGTCGATAAATGGATTACTATCTTCATGTAACACCTATCTGTGGGATATTCTCACTGATGTCTTGCACTAGAACTCCACTGCCAGAGTTCTCAGAAGGGCTTAATACGTCTTTTACTATTTAGTTGCCTGTATCATAGAGTCATTCAGGTTGGAAAAGACCCTTGAGATCATTGAGTCCAACCATCTACCCTACTCTACAAAGCTCTCCCCTATACCATATTCCCCAACACCACATCTAAATGACTCTTAAACATGTCCAGGGATGGTGACTCAAGCAACTCCCTGGGCAGCCTATTCCAATGCCCTACCACTCTTTCTGTGAAAAATTCTTTCCTAATTTTCAGTCTAAACCTACTGTGTTGGAGCTTGAAGGCATTCCATCTTGTTCTATCACTAGTTACCTGTGAGAAGAGACCAGCATCAACCTCTAAACAGTGTCCTTTCAAGTAGTTGTAGAGAGTGATGAGGTCTCCCCTCAGCCTCCTCTTCCTCTAACTAAACCATGTGTATTTTATTCATATTCTGAAAAAATTCTTAAACATAACTCTATTTATGATTTTGCATGTAAAAGCTATCTAAAGAAGTTGCATTTAGATATTCCATATTTTAGAGTGGACTTCCACTAGGTTTGTTTATTTGTTGTTGAAGGTCCTTGATTTGTTGTTTCCGGACCTTTTTCTGTCATTAACCACCTGGCAAAAGGCTTGTAAAGGGTTCAGCTGAAGTTGAAGCAGTAGAACCAATATACACAGTAGTTAATTAAGTTGGCCAAAGTGCGTTTGGCACCAGCTTCAGGGCTTTAGGGAAAGGCCACTTTATTTTTTTTCCAATTTGCTTTCAATGATCTGAAAATGATTAGCAGCACACTATTCTGCTACACAATAAAATATTTTATCGGAAAATTTCTAATTGACCTTTGTAAGTTACTACCGGCTTATCTGTCCATGAAAGGAAAATAAAGAGATCTATTTTCAGCGTGCTCTGATAGAAAAAATACTGTTAAAACGACAGTTTATATAATGTATTTTCTGGAGGGCAATCTTCAGTCTTCTCAGGGGTCTGCTTGACAGAGTCCCTTGGGAGGCAGCCCTGAAGGCCAAAGGTCCAGGAAGGCTGGACATTTTTCAAGAAGGAATCTTAAAAGCGCAGGAGCAGGCTATCCCCAGGTGATGAAAAATGAGCCATCAGGGGAAAAGACCAGCCTGACTGAACAGGAAGATACGGTTACAACTCAAGGGAAAGAGGAGAGTTTATGGCCTTTGGAAGAAGAGGCAGGCCACTCAGGAGGGACTCAAAGATGTAAGGCTGTGATATAATATTATAAAACAAGTAGTGTTCAGAAATGTGAACCTTGATAATAGATATTCACAGCTCGTTATGGTGGTTTGGACAAGAATTTTACTGACAATAATATGACCTGTTATTATAAGAACTTTTGCTCTATTGGATGCTACTCTTTATTCTACTTCTTAATATGAAATTAACGCTGTAGGTTATTTTAGAGAAGTAAATGAGCTGGAAAAGATAATCTAAAAATACTTCAGGATGAAAATATTAAATGCAAAGACATATTAACAGAAACATCAGGACTGATAAGGAAAAAAAAAGTATATAAGGAATGCCTTTCTTAATTTAGTAAGTTTAAAAATCCAGTTTGTTAATGTTCCATTTCAATCATGCATCTCATTTGTTGTTTAAATAGTGCATGTTTGTCTGTCTTTCCTCAGTCCTATGGGTTCCTAGGAATACCGTAGTTTGTCAACAACATTCTAGAAGGCTGGGCTTTACAGTTGTACAGAGCTGGCCTAAAGAACAAATACGAGTTATTTGGATCTATAGCTGTGATACCTGTTTGCAATTGATCTGTTCATTGGTATCTGTTAAATATTGATACCCACTGAAATATCAACAGCTTAATTAAAAGAGGAATTTTGCAAATTAGATAGGAAACTGCTACTAAAAGTTCTAATTGGAAATTGGAAAACAAGATTAAATTCTGAGCAATTTTTTCCATACATTTGACAATAAGCAATTTTTTGCATTATGTTTTTTTCTTTTTTTAATAAAATATTACTGTGAAGAACAAAATCCTGATGATGATAATAGGATACACGTATATTTTCTCTGGGCATGTCCATAGGAAAAAAGTTCTGGCTGCCCAACATTTCATGCCAGGTGAAAGAGATTTGAATACATAATCTGTGAGAAGGAATAGCTTGAACAGTTCTTGAACAGCTTCTCAGTGTAGTGGTTAGAGATGTAGTTGCTTTAAAAACTGCTGAAGCCTCATGCATCTCTCTGTAGTAAAGTTGATGTGTGAATTCATATAGTAGCCAATTAACTTGCCAGACCCTACTTATTCTAAGCAGGGCTTTTACACACAATGTTTTGATGTCCTTCTAAAGTGTTGCAAAAGTCCACAGTTACTACATTTACTGCTTTCCTTATCTCAGCTGGAAATGAGACTATAATTTGGAATATGGGAGTTTGGATCTCATATTTCTGCTATATCTAGTCAAGAGCGAAAGATTTCTGATGCTGGCTGCCTAAATCCCAGATGAACACTGTCATTAATTGGTTCCATGATTATCTAGGGTTTTAGGTCTTTGCTTTTGGCCATACACTTAGCTCTCATTCTGAACTATACTTTTGAGAATTTTCCATTTCAAAATTAGCATGCTTCCACAGAAGGGCTGTGTTTTGAAGAGTCAGAATTTCTTGATGTTTCACCAAAAATTCCAGACAAGTTCTAACCTTTTTCCAGTCCTGCCCATTTTCTACTGATTGTAACCTGCCTAAAATCACATTACAAATATGTGAAGGAGGGCATGCCTGCAGATACAGGCAGGTCTGAGCTGACTTTTGTTGTGCTAGCCTGAGAAGGGCAGGGAAATACTGGGCAGAGACACCCATGCTGGCTGGATGAAATTCCAGCTACCTTAGTGCCATCCTTCACACAGCTTGATATGACCAGCTGAGAGCTCACTGTTAGGGGCTGCCGGTGTAGATAGTTTTTTGGGACAATTTTTCTGAGTGTTAATCCTTAAAGGAGACAAAATTACTGCTTTTTTAACCTAGTCTTAGAAGTTCTGCCCTTGATTTCGAAAATGGAAAGACCTTATTGTATCTGGAGTTGCAGGAGCAGCTGCAGCAAGTTGTTGTAACACTATATATAATACACTTGTTTCAGTCCCTCAGAATCAGTTGTGTAAATGACAAAAAATGGAAATGTTTTATAAAATGGCTAGAAAATTTGCCTCTGCTCAGCTTGCTTCATAATCTCGCTATTCACTATATAACATGGATTAATTTCTACTACCTAAATCACAACTATTTAGAACTAAGTAATTGTATAGAAGTTGCTTCTCTTCTGTTTATAAAATCTTCTTCTCCCAATGAACATATCTTCAAATAGCCCTTTTTTGCATCCATTCCAAATAGTCACTGAACTGGTGGAGAACGATGTTCTCTCTTATCTGCTTGATCAGATTGGAGAACTTTAGAAATAAGTGATTGTTTTCATTACTAGAATTTTTGCTTAAACTAATTCCACCCCCACTGATCTTAACTGGTAGATGAAGACAGGTGTGATACTGTACAAGGTAATTGCACAAAAATTCTATGGTAAACCTTTATAGCATGAGACTTTGTATGGATGGACCGCAAGACTGAATTGTGCAGATACTGGCACTTTGGCTGGAGTTCAGACATCAGAAATCTCAGACAAATGCACTGCACTTTATTGTGTTAATAAGGGAAGCTGAGGTTTTCTTACACACCACACCAGGCCACCACCCCCAGCTATAAATCCATGTCTGACTAATGAAAAGTTAATATAAGTAACAAGCGGCATGTAGAGCTGCAGCATGAATCAAACCCCATTTCCTATGGACTGGTGCCTTACGGTTGGTTGGCCTTGATGGTTAAGGTACAAAAATCCTGAGGCTTTTCCTACAATTGAGTGTGCTGGTGTGCAGATTCTCAGGTATCATAAAAAAATGTGAACTCCTTCTGCAGCCTTTTCCTCGGCCAAAACCTTATCTGGTCTCAATCCTCAGTTTGGCCATTTATTTCTGCAGAATGTACGGAAACTTAATAATATTTGAGATCAATGTCCTTTTGCATAATTTCAGTTGAAATAAAACTGTGAATTCCAAAGCTGCTTAGGAACCACATGTGCCTATGTATTGAGTGTAACAGGACAACTTTTGACAGCAGAGCAAACTGTGGTAGAAAAACCACTGTATTTTTCATAACTGTCATTAGCAAGAAGTTAGAGTATATTTTTCATAATTTTGGATGTCTGCATAGGGAAAATCGTTGCCTTAAAAATTTCTTCTTTGACAAGTTTGGACTAAATCTTGATTTGTGTCTTAGGAAACAATGCCAAATGAACTAGCTGTCTTGGAACTTCCAAGACACAGAAATAGGGTGATGGACTGTAAAGCAAGAGATCAGAAGACTACAGACTCGTGAAACCTAGAGTAGTTTTGAAGTTGCTCTGAAGCTGCACTTTGACACTAACCTACAACCCAATTAACTGAGGTTCATAAGGAATGCTTTGCATTTCTTGTGTAGGAACCTTGTCTCTTCTTCCAAAATACATTTGAAAGTTAGTTCTTAATTTTATAATTTTTGCAACTTTCAACCTTACAAAGCAAATCCAGATACCTTGGCTAACTTTTACAAGATCAAAGAAGCAACTTTTTACTGCAAAGCAATAAATAATTCTGATTGTATTTGTAACACTGATTTAATACTGATTAAAGCAGAAAACCTAGTTTTTCTCTCAGATAATATACTTCTGTGATGCATGTAAGTTATAGTTGTAATATGTAGTTAATCAGAGGCTTTAACACCACTAAAATGTTATTCTTGGCAGACATCAGTTTCAATGAAATTTGAACCACAGTTTATACAAGTTTGCATAAGAAATCCATGCATTCATCCGTGGAAGGCTGGAAATCAAACCAGTAATGACCCATTCCAAAATATGGAAAAGGCTGGAGAATAAGCCTGTGGAAGTGGCACTGATTACCTGTAGCTTGCTCTCTGTTCACAGAAGTTCACGTCTAGCATAGCTTGCTGTGTCCTTAAGATGTGACACCACAACAGCCCTTACTTCCTGCTGATGCTGCCTCATGAGAGTGCATTTATGCTTTCTGCAGATTTATGGAGAGATCTGTCGAGACAGAACTGAGTTATGTGGCATTGTATTTATTTCTCAGGGAAGTTACCTCATTGCAAAGAGGGAGTTGCCCTCTTTGCATTTTCTGTGTCAACGCATGCTCATGCACCAGACTGTGAACAAGCACACGTGCATTTAGACATATATGTACACATGCATATACATAGATGAACAGTAGCTTTGAAACTGCATTCTAGAAGGGAGAAGATAATATTTTAAACGGACAGATAAAATTTCTAGATTTTATCTGTCTATAGCCTCTGAATTTCTGAATGAAATGGCTGTTTTGATAGCTGAATTTAATACTGAGATACTTTCAATGTGTTTGCCTTACTCTTGAGGTACAGAGCAGACCAGTAGGAGTTTCTGAAGGGAGTAAGAGAATATGTACTCTGTTTGCCAGCAGCAATAAAAGAGAATGGGTAATTAGGAAAAGAAAGAAGCATTATTTATGTATGTTTTTTGCTTTTGCAGTATGTATTATGACCAATTCAGTTTCTAACATCCTTGCACTTTTCATTTGATCTCAATGTTCAGTTGATCTATATTCCAAGGTTTACAACCTAATCATTACTACAATTCAGGAGTAAAAAGAGACATGTTACAGAAGTGCTTCTAATCAGGAAACAGTGATTTCCAGATTGGTATGCCACATCTGTTCTAACTTCTAGCTATGAAGGTATTATCTTGTGACCTTTACGAACAGTAGAGAACACTGAGGAACGTGTGGAAATTAATTTGCTATGCCATAGAATACTTCTAAAGCAGTACAAACCTGCGTAGTCTCTGATGCATTCATGAACTGTATCAGAAACCTTTTTTTTCCTCTTGCAATTTTGCCATGTTACTAGAATAACTGAAATTAATGTTGCTAGACTTTGATAATCAAAGATACTATGCTTTGTCAGTCTATATCAAAGTACAAAATAACTCTTTGAGGTTCTCTAAGCATGTCCAGGTAAAAAGTACAAGACCTAGAAAATATGGCTGAACGTTGCAGTCAGAGGGTGGTGACTTTTCTGATTTGCCGTGCTGATGTAGAGTTGTCAAAAATAGAATACATTTTCTGTGCTAAATCAAGGTCCTACTACTTTTATCTAAAATCCCACTCAAAATGCAAATTACTGTTTATTTTGAATAATAACTTTTTCAAAAGCAACTCAGTGACTTAGATTGTTAAGCCCTTTAAATAGTTTTTTAAAAATGTTATCTAAGCATATTCAGTTTCCTAAAGATGTATGCAAGAAAGATCTGTATAAAAAAAAAAAAAGGAGGGGGTAGATAAGCCTGGAACTCTTGAATACATTGAAAATGCATTTAATTTGCCAAAATACAACATCTCCAGTTTGTACTAAAGAACCGTTAAACTATTCCTATCCAAGAACAGTGCTAGAGAGGCATTAGCATTATTAGGCAGCCTCACAAAGTCTCAAAATTAGCATAATGAAGCTACACCTCATTTAATAGTCATTTAGTCTGATTAATTCCATTAATCAACACCTGGGATTTAGTCTGAATAAGAGCATGTGATGTTGAATTCCTATATCAGCATTGACTCTACAATGTGCTTCTGTTTGGAAAACACTGAATTGTTACTTTTAATCAGTATTTTCCAAAGGCTTTGATAAAGTATGCGAAACTGTTTTTGAGAATCAATATAAATATTCAAAAGATTAAAATTTATCTTGGAGATTTGAAAATTTTGGGACTTGGAACTTTTTTTTGTTCTTTTTGTCCCCAGTAATCAGAGTATGCAGAAACACGAGTCCCTGATTTGGGATTGAAGGATTAAGGTTTGGAGACAGAAAGAATGCTCAGGTGAAAGCGTCGTATGTACTTGCTCCATTGTTGTACTGTTCCTGAATCTCCAGTTTTGATCACTATCAGAGCCAGAATCTGGACTAGGAAGACCTTTAGTGTAACTCTTCTGGATTTTGTGAGTATTTTCTGCCTTTTTTTTCTGTCATTCAAGTTGTATTCCATTACATTAGTGAAGACTATATACCAAGGGACTCTGCATGTGTTTTCACAATGCCTAGCACAATGAGGCAATGACCTTTTCTAACACTTAAGTGGACCATGTAAAAATAACAATAACATGATTAATAACACATACTACATGATTTTCCACTTCCAAAGTAAAACTGTAGGGGTTTTATTGATCAGTTTAAGAAAATAAAAATGAACTTCCATGAAAACAGTGGGTGTGGAATTAAAGAGAAAGTTCAAACACTAAATCAGTGTTCCAGTGAGTATGTCATCTTTTGCAAGTTTACTGAACCTAAAATAAACTAGGACGTTTGAGGTCCACTTTATATATACACCCATAATACTTTCACCTATATTCATGTTTTAGTATTGTTATGTTAGTAAGCCCAGATTGTTCTACCAGCTCATGATGTGCAGATGTCCTCTGTTTCATCAGAACTTAATTAATGTGGTGAAGTTTCTTTAACTGTGTAAATAATTTGAAAAGAAATAATACAAACTTAACTGGAAGTTAGCTGAAATATGTTCTTCAGCAATATGATTGGGTATTCGGACTTAAGTAAAAAAATATTTCTGTGTCATGTGGCTGAATATGAGCGAGCAGTGTGCCCAGGTGGCCAAGAAGGCCAGCAACATCCTGGCCTATATGAGGAATAGTGTGGACAGCAGGAATAGGGAAGTAATCGTCCCCCTGTATTTGGCACTGGTGAGGCCCCACCTTGATTACTGTGTTCAGTTTCGGACCTTTCACTGGAAGAAAGACATTGAGGTGCTGGAGAGGGGTGTCCAGAGAAGGACAACAGAGATGGTAAGGGGTCTGGAGAACAAACCTTGTGAGGAACAGCTGAGGGAACTGGGGTTTTTTAGCCTGGACAAAAGGAGATTGAGGATAGACCTCATCGCTCTCTACAACTGCTTAAAAGGAGGTTGTAGAGAGGTAGGGTTGGTCTCTTCTACCAAGTAAGAAGTGCTAGGACATGAGGAAGTGGCCTCAGGTTGAGCCAGGGGAGGTTTAGATTGTATACTAGGAAAAAATTTTCACAGAAAGGATTATCAAACATTAGAAGGAGCTGCCCAGAGAAGTGATGGAATTGCCATCCCTGGTGATATTTTAAAGATGGGTAGACAGAGTGCTTAGAGATACGGTTTCGTGATGGGTTTTTTTGACAGTGTTAGGTTGATGATGATCTCAACCTGATGATCTTAAAGATCAATGATCTTAAAAATCCCTTCCAATCTAGATGATTCTATGATTATTCTGTGATGACGTAGTCTTCTGGTTTAGGGAAATTCCTGAGAAGCTGAAAGGATACACCAGTGAAGTGTTTCTGTGTATTCACACCTCCCTTATGCCTCAGCTGATGGTTGAAGATATAGGACCAGATTAACATTTGCTGCGGCTCAGAAAAGCTGTTCTTTTCTTACACTGTTACGTGACACTGACGTGTACATCTACACTTCCCCTGCCTTGTGATTTCATAAGCTAAATCAAGCTTTCAGATGACATGGCCTCTTGAAACTTCTGATACATGAGTACATTATTTAGATAATTCAGTGTTACTGACATGAGATGTTTTATGGATCAATAGAAGGGTGACCTTAGTGTTTGTCATAACAAAATAGAAATGAATTGCCAATTCACTTGACCATTCTTCTAGAATACACTATTGTTTCACTACCATAATTCTTCATCAACCCCTTTTGTCCCTGCTAAAGAAAATAGATGTAAGGTTTCTCTTACCAGGCTGGATAAGTGAATTTGGCTGTCGTAATTTTTTAAATGAATTTCAGTTATTTTCTTGCAGCCTGTTTTCTTAAGTTAAATGACATATCATCATGTATGGCCTATCACAATGTCTAAATTTCAGTCTTAACCAAGGATTCTTACAACATGGCACTATTGCCAGTAATGTCCTGCATATTTATGACAGCTGATGACTGGATTTTCTTCTTTGAAGACTTAAAATATTATTCGTATGCCTACACTGTATAGAATATTCCTATTAAAAATAAACTGATCATCTGGCTAAGAGGAATTTGAATTGTCTTCTGTTCTTAACCTTACCATAACGATATGAAAACATATTTTGAATTATATTGGTTATTTTTCTTCATGGCTGAATTGGTATAAATTAAGAACTTCAACAATATTTTTTAGTTATTCCTGATTCATAGGGAGCTACATGAGACCAAAATTTGGTACATAGTTTTATATTGTCTTACAGTAATATTAATGCTGAATATATTTACTGAAGTTGCAGGGCTTATGTCTGGGCTTTGAAACATTGTTTTTTTGAGTTTTCCCACTTATTTAATATTTTACAGTTCTGTAAGGCAGAAGAAAAAATATTAAAAAATATTTACTTGCTAGCAAACTGTTTTTCAGACTTCTATCCTAAATGCAGGAGAAAATATACAAAATTCAGAATTTCCCACAATCCAGTGGCACCAAACACTACTTTCACTCTTCTTCTTCAGACCAGAAGCTTATGTGTCAACTTTCCTTTAAAAATAAACCAAAAAAAAATAACCTGCTCTAGAGAACTGCAGCCAGTGTCCACCATTTACATAACCAGCATGAGCTGTTGGCAGTGAATAAAAGCTCCTGCTATGGTACAGCTCTTTGAAGCAAAAAAGATCCCTCAGCATACTAAAAAGAGCGGGGTTTTCCCACCTGGCATTCCTTCTAGACCTTCACAATCTCTGGACAGACATAACATCCTCTGAAGCAAAGCAGTCTTAAACACAGCAGTTAAAAATCCTGCCTCCTCTGATATCTGTGGCAAAAATCCCAATGGAGACAGGATTTCACCATGTTTATCCAGGCTCTAAGATAGCTCCTTGGTGTTTATGGGATCCCACTATGCAAAAGGAATACTATAAAAGTTCCTTTGACAGCAGTTTCCCACCCACTGGCATAAGAGCTGATCCTGGCTTGTTTTGGCACAAATATTAGCAGCTGGCACAAGCCAGGGCTGCACCCACCAGCCCAAAGACTAGAGAGGCACAAATGTGTATGCTAACACCATTTTACCACCTCTCCTAGCCCTGGCTTTCCTAAAATAGATGTCAGCTTGTACAGAGGATCTGAACAATTTCTTCTAAAAATCACTGAAGAATTGAGAAATTCTCCAATATGCTACGTGTTAGAGAATTCATGCAACTGTGAAGTGATATAAAGGTTTTGTTAACACTTATTTAGAATGACCTTACATTATTGCAATTGGCAAAACCTCAAGCGAGTCACGTGGTCATCGTAAATGCACACCAAGAAAGTCTTCATGCTATAATGCATCAGTAAGGCCAGCAAGCCATTGAGGCACATATTAAGTAGTTGGCAAAAATTACTCACCTCTGGAATGTAACTCTGGCTCATTATACCTATTAATTTCAAGGCATATGAATTTTAAGGGCTGGCATGTTTCTGAAACAGACTGATGTACCACAGGAAAAAATGGCCCTTGCTTTTGTTTCCACAATGTGAAGATGAAAATCTGATTTGTGGCTTCTTTAGTCTAAACAGCAAACATATGACAGGCAGGCTTAATGAATTTTTTGAGCATAGGAAAAATGAAAACAAGGATAAACATTTCTGTACCCTAATGGTATGGTTACCTATCAGCCAAAAGCCTCAACAAAACCTCAAGTCATAGAACAACAACTTTAATAAAACGTTTTATTCTAGAATGTGGAATTTACCAGGACACATTAGACATATCTAATATATGAAGTTATGTGGCTTGCAATACAGCCTCTTTATATTCAAAAGATTGAACTGGTAAATTTAGACCCCTATACAATTATGGAAAGGAGCAATGTTCTAACAAACCTTTTACCTTTTACAGTTTTTCTAAATTCCCTATGCAGCTCTTCTGATAACATCCAGAGCGTAATGGTGACCTATATGAGATGGTGTTTTTGAAAATGCAAATCAGAACAGTAGTTTCAGTATGTTTATCTTCTTTCTTTAGTGACTCCCTCTCTTGCTGCATACTTACGTCTCTTGGTGCATTTTGATGTCCTGTTTTGAGTCATGGGTTTATTTTTTCTGAATAATCTCATGCACAATTGTTCAGATTCTTTATAAGTCTTCCACATTTTTGTCCCAAACAGCATAGCCGCTAATGTGTGATGGAAAGGCTCAAAAGAGTAGACCTGTGATTTGTTTGAGGCTGAAAGGAAAATAAAATTAAAATTTATTGTATTAACTTGTTGTTTTACCATGTTTGTCCCATTAATCCTATGATAAAAAGGAATAAATTGAATGTTGTGAATGCAACTGTGACTAGATCTTGGATAATGGAAACATCCTGTGATAAAAGCTAACCTATTCACTCCCATGCATAATACTTGTGATTTTCTCAACTTATATACATTGGATTCCTTTCTTGCTTTTACATTTTCAGTTACTTATGATTTTCTCACTTTTATAATCTTTCCTATAATAATTTCATATGGAAATCTTGTTCTGAGTGGTAGGTTTTGTAACAATAACAATATTTTACTTTCTATTGCAGTTTCGTCCAGAATACTTCACAGACATAAGACACATTTGAAAAGCAGACACATCTGGGAATGAGGACAGCAGCTGATATAATGATAAAAATCCTAGGCAGTGGTAAAGAGCAAACCACTATTGTTAATAAAAGTGCCACTGGATAGTTAATGTTTGTGCAGAAGTTAGAAAACAAGATTATTTTTTTACTCCTTTTTTATTATTTGTGATTTTCTTATTCGGCCAGATTTACTCACAATTGCAGTCACAACATTAACTTTATTCCCTTTGACTGATGAATATCTGAAGTGGTGGAATCAGTGAGAACACTTGAACCTGAGGTGCCAGACAGTCTAAGCTTGCTGCATTAAGATATCCCTTTCCTTATTTCTTTTTCATTTTATGCAGTGTCTTTTTTAGATTTATATAGAAATTCCTGTCTTTTGTGTTAGGGTGATTAGCAGCTACTGGGGTGATTTTTACTGGTAGGGTGGTTATAGTTGTCAATTTGCCACCTTTCTTTTAATTACAGTTGAATAATTCACTTTTCTGATGTTTATTTACCCTTTGGTTTCTCAGATAAATCTTTTTGTATGTATCTTTTTGGTTTTATATGATGTGGTCAAGTTTTTTTCCCTAATTCTGCTGATATTGGGTAATTTTTTCACCTTTGCCATAAGAAGGGTTTGTTCCAAAAATATGCAAAACCAGTTGTAGTCTATCCCCCTTCCTAAGTCATAGATTATAAAACATATATAGACAGACTGACCAAAGAACTCAGATTACACTGGCCAAAGGAAAATTCACGTGGTCTGTGATTGCAGGATGAAAGGAAAGCAAATAAAAGCTACCATATGGCACAATCTTACTATATATTTAAAATAATTATTGGTAACTCAGTTTTCAAAATGTATCAGCTCAGCAGAAAGGTAAACATATAGTGAGTTAGTGTTTAATTAGATGAGCCTAAGCAGATTGGGACACTTCCTGTAGCTCTGAACCTCAACTGTGTAGAGACATGTATTTGAATTAATTGCATTTATCTACAGTTATAGGAGAGAGGGAGACACTTTCAAGGTGTAATTTATCTCACCTAGTTTAGATGCTTGGCTTTGGAGGAGAGGAGTCATGGTCCAAATTGCAGAGGGTGAGCATGCTACAGTGTCCTAGAGAAGCTACAGTGCTCATCAGGGCATCCACACACATCCAGGTTTAGACAGATGAAGGATTCCCCATGCAGAATATCAGAGAAACAAAGTGGCTATCTAGTTGCTCAAAGGACAAAGCAGAAGACTTCTAAATGGAACATCCTGTCTGCTGAGAATCTTGTCAATGTTTTAGCACAATCTGTTTATCATTTATCATAGGGTACAAAATAGTTATCGAAATATTTCTTTGAGTATGTTTTTGTTATTCTAATAGAAACTAACATCTAGGATAAAGTAAAATTAAGTGCCTTAGAATGACATCTGTAAAAAACAGGAAGATGAATGGATGTAACCTAGTAGCTAAACTAGAAATAATACGGAGATTTCAGCAAATGGTCAGTCTCCTGTACCTCAACTACTTTGGTGTGTAGCTGTTGACTTTGAAGGAAATGCTAAACTATTACAGTGCTTCAGAGATATACACTTAAGTGAATAGATTTGTTTTCACAAACGTTCAGTAGTGGGGATATTTACTAGAAGGAAGGAGATCCAGTTTCAATTTGCCTTGTCTGATTTAGAGTAAGTGTGAAAACATGGCTTGTTATATGAAATGACAGGGAAAGCGGGCAGTCTTAGAGGATTATTTCTCAATCTCTCAGATTGGAACTGTTAAATTTTGTAGAAATTAATTCTAATTTCAGGAGTGCCTAAAACCTCTCTTTTCCATGGCCTTGTTAAGTGTCATTTCTCATATTTGTTGGCGTCAGTGTTTGCGCCTGTGTGTGTCTGTCTCCTGCACTTAATATTCAGTGACTATTTTAGCTTGGGCAGAGGAGAGACATTAAGGGACAGGTGGGTACTAAAACACCGAGTTGTTGCAAAAAATAAAAAACAAAGTCTTCTCCTAAATCTGGTTTCATCCCAAGCTTTTTCTTATGAAGGTCTCACTAGTGAATATGCTTTCAGAGCATATTCAGAACAAAACAGGGTCCTGAGTGTAACCAGGGATGAGTCTATAAATCTTTTGCGTGATTCATCTCAGCAGCATCAGAATTAGAGAAGAATTGCAAATGTGTGATGGCATGGGGAGCAAATACTATGTAAGACAAGTAGTTCCATTTTGGATCACGAGGTGTTTACACTCCACAGTACCTGCTCTCCAAACCTTTTACTAACACAAACACAATTTTCGTTAAATCAGAGGGGATTGTTTTTTCCAGTGGCTTCTTCACAGGTGCACTGGTATTACTGATAGCTGTTTTAATGACAGGAGGTGACTAAATTTGGGTTGTCGTTCATTGAAATCAATTATTTTGTGTTATTTTATCCAAATATAACTGCATAAAATGGTAAAATACACTAATTCGTAAGGGAGAATTGTGGTTCACGTATTATAGGAAAGGGCACTTAAAATTTTAGACTTATTAAAATCAGTGACAAAGCAATATTGATTTATCTGGGAAAAGTAACAAACTGAAGTGATAAATCATCACCTTTAAACTAAGTCGATTGCTGAAGATGAGATCTGGAAGACTGATACAGAATATTACACAAGAGTTGATAATAAAATGATGCAAATTCCTAAGAAGAGAGAAAAAATAATTCACTTGAGAGGGCCTAGCTGTGATAGTAAGTGCTTAAGCCAGCAAATTCTTGCACATTGGAAACAATCATAGCAGATAAACAGGCAGTCTTCACCATCTTTGATGTTACTGAGAACTGGCAACACGAGAGCCCTGTGATGTTTCAATTCAGTATGGGTAAGGTTTAGGCACTGCGGCTTATAGGAGCTAAGATGCAATTTTCAAAATATGAAGAGTAATATTTTCACAGTTTTTATTAACATCAAGGAGATTTTTAGGAGTAGCATGAGCCCATGGAAATTCATTAGGATTATTTTTTTAAGTACAGCTTTTATTATTTCAATTAATTTCAATTTTATTCTGCTAATTCATAGAAAAATATAATTATTATTCCATATCCAGAGAAACCTAATCTGTAAACTAATCAGAGCACAGTGTCCTATAAAGTATGCGTGTACATTCTAGTCAGATGATGACAGTATCACCTCTATCTATAATCCAGATTTTCATGATTTTATCTTTTAATCTTTTTTCTTTTACTTTTCTGTAGTTACGACAAAGTTGCAACAAAGTTTGTGTCTTCAAAGAAACGTCTTTGGTTTTGATCTTCAATCTACTCAGAAATGGATGACGCATTACTGATTTAAAGGCAAAGTTTCAAACTTTTAAGGAAGAGAAGCTTTATTTTCAAAATATAAGCTCTTTTGGTATGTTCAGAGAAGCAAAAATCTCCAAGAGATTTGCTGCTTTTCTATATCCTCCTATCTGTTGTGGCAGTTTTAGAGACACTAAATTGTTTCAGTTCTTTTTAGAGGACTTTATAGTAAAAAACAAAACTGGTTGAGGACAGTGTAATGCTGATATAACTGCATGCCATATTTTTCCACTTTGCACCACAAAAGAAGGAATAAAATTTATAACATTTATCAGGCACTGGGTAGAGTGCCAAATCCCAGACAAGGTTTTTCTGAAGTCTACACGTGCCAGGAAGGTAATGGATAATGGATTGGTAGTAAACCATCGTGCCAAGGGAAAATACTGGCCTGCCATGAAAGTCCCAAAAGGAAAAAGAAAAGCTGTAGCATAAGAAGCCTTTTGCCAAAAAGCAATGAGATCAAGTAAATGAGTGCAGCTGCCAAGCAACAATGTGAGTGACATTTTTATAGTTGTGAGCCTGTTTTTCTAATTCTGACTTTCCCAACTGAATAATAAAGCACTAATGCTAATTCCTCCAGTGAGGCATACTGAGGTGCTCTCTCCCAGTAGTTGCTATGATCACTGAATAGGAGCCATAGGCTATGACATGAAGATGAGACTTCTCTCAGCAGAGTCACTCACAGGTTGGGTAAAACGTAAAAGTTGTATGGAAAAGGCAATGTTACTTTTCCTTCCTTGCATAGTTCCTTCACAGAGAGCTACATTTATCTTCATGTTCACCTTTACATGACACAAGCTATACTTCAAACTTCATATTTCAGATGTGTTTACCTTGCCACAAAACCAGTGGTGATCCTGCTGCTAAAGTGATTGCTGTTCTGTGAGTTGAAAAAAAAACACATGGGTTTATGGCTGATGTTCCATGCTACTACAATAAAGAAAACTGGAAAGACACAGACTCCTAGACACTTAATATGGCAATATTATTATTTTTTTTTTAAGTTCTATTTTGGTTCACTAGGATACAGTAGTGTAGAACGTGAAATTCAGTTTTTAACTCAAGAAAGCCAGTATATAATACAGCAAATTTTTTTAACAGCACTGGATCAAAATTTATAGGAAATAAAAAGCTCTGAAAACTGGGAGAGATTTTTATCAAATAGTCGCTTTTTCTGGGCTTTTTTTTTGTATGTTTACTAGAATAATACAAACTATTACTATGCTTTAACTATATTTTAGAAACTGTCTAATTAAAAATTGCACTTAAAAACTGATCTTTATTCATTGCATTCTACAAATATTATAGGTATAGAGGCAACCTTTTATTAAAAGAATACAGAATAACTCTTTTAATTCTCTGTCTCACCAGCCAGAAAAATCCATGGGTAGGACTCTGTCTAGAACTCAAGACACAAACTAGATTTCCTGTTCTACTGAATATCTCCAATACATTCCTGAATATATTGCTTGGTTTCTGTTGCACTTAAGCTTGGCTCAGTAGCATTCACATACCTTACAAGACTGTAGCAAGGAAAAACTGCAGTAAAGATAGTGAAGGGCTCAGCTCTACAATTACAAGCTCAGTACAGACATCCTCTATAGAATCTTACCAGGTCTAATGGTATGATAAGGAGAGACCTTGCTTAATTACACAAATTATTGAAAAAATGTATCATAATCGGATAGCATAGGCTACAGAAGCCTTAATACTCATTAATAGTATGCAAACAGTATAAAAGGGAGCTGAGAGTTTATAAAAATGAGTTTAATCAATAGATAATGAAATTAGGCTGTGTACCTCATTAGGTATCCCAGCTGGTATTCAAGCTGATGGCTGTAAAGGACCCTGGATACACAAGTGTCTCCACAACTGGGTATCAAGTGAAAGAGGTGTTTGTATGTTGGTTTTAACAATGAATGGTAAGAGTTACTGAATTAGCATAGAAAATAGCGATTAATATTTAACCAGATAATGCAGTATTTCTTTGCTGTAAGTGGTAGAAACTTTCTACATAATACTAAACATGCTGAGTTGAACTTTCAGTGATTAGATGTCATTTTATGTGTGTTAGGGGTCATTAGGTGTCATTTTACATGTATTCATAACAGCTGAAGGAGTTCAGCTGTGCTAATTTCTCTCCTTCAAAGTTAGAAAGAAAGGAAGGTTTCCTGTATGCATGCTGGCATTCCTTTGTATGCCTATGGCAATCTGAAAGCTATGATCTAATTCACTAAATTAAGTTACTTTTTAAAAATCTCCTGGGGACTGATACTGCTATACCCTGTACTGAGATTTCTAAATAAGAAATACTTTAACTTGTATTTTGCAAAGTAATTTTTCTGTTGAGAGGAGTACGTTGCCATCACTTCTGTGGTCTGCTTATGTTCGTTCCTAGATAAGCGTCAGTAGCTAGTAAGGATTTCCAGTGACTGTTTTTGTCTCTAGATATCATGATAGAACTTCTGCCTTAGGTTACTTTTCTGTGGTTGTTGCTTTTAATTATACTCTTGCTTCTTATTCACTTTCATTGGATAAAACTATTTTCTGTTCTTTTGTTTTTGTATTTTGAAATAGAAAGGAAAGCCTTTGTGAATATATGATGATAATGTAATTTATAATGTAATGTATTGATATAATATCAGTGATGTAATTTGCTCCGAAGTAAGCAATAGAAAATCAGATTTGCTCTTAAAATGTGAATTCATGTGAAAAAATTCCTAAATGTTAGTGATATGTTTTTCTGACGAATTAGTTGTCACTATTGCCTTAACTTCTTGCATTACTAACTGTTTCAATAGTCTGCAGATCTGTTGTTTCAGATTCCATGTTTGTTTTTTAAAATAACAAAACATTCCCTAAAATCTCTTTAGTTTTTTCTATAAACTGAAACAAAAAGAACACCCGGCATTTAATAATTGAACCCTGTTCCTCACAAATTTGAAGTATCGCTTTGTGAAACTTCATGGTGGAAATGTGAAAGTCTTTTTTAAGCTTCATCTGCTTAAAACTGTTTGACTTCATTTTTTTTTTTTTTCATGCAGTTGGGAACCAGAAACTGGAAAAAACAAACAAACAAAAAAGCCCCAAAAAAACCCCAAAACCCAAACAAACCAACAATACCACGGTTTAAAAAGATGTGAGGGGTTAAAGAATTTTTCATTGACTGTGCTGTCTGAACTCAGGTGCCAGAGGTTAATGGTGATTACTCCTGCTTTAGGGTGTAGGATTGGGTTAGTTTGATCCAGTTTAGAGCTGGGAAAGGCTTTTTCCCCTTAGTCTTCTCTTTTGTACCACTTCTTGGATTAGCAGGGGTGAAGAGATTCAGTATCAAAATGTTTCCAGTTGAAAAGTCGTAAGTTTGATTTATTTACTTAGGTTTGGTGGTGGTGGCAGCTTGTGTTTTTCCTAGGAAGCAAAGGGAAAAAAGGAGTATGTGTTAGAGAGACATCTCAAGACTTGTAATAAAAATGCCATAAGTAAGAAAAAAGGTAAATTTAGGTTATACTTGGCAGGTATGTTCTGGAGGAGAGTGACTTTCTGTTTTGGTGTGTGTAGTGCTCAAGCATTGGCAGTGCTGTAAATAGTTGGAGTAGTGGAGCTTGGCTGGGACATAGGAATCCTAGCCTTTGCATGTGTCTTGCTTTGGTTTACAAAAACCTTCACGTATTTTTGGATTTGTGAAGCCGTGTTCTTCTGATCCAAATTCTGCTTGCAGTCAAAATTGTTAGGGGTAAAGAATACAAATTGTGAAGAGCTATCCCTGTGCAACTTGTTTTAACACAGAGCTGTTTCTTTGTTCCTGTATAAGCTGTATCTCTATTTACCAATATGCGATGCTGTGTTTCTATGATTAACAAAGGTTTTGCCTTGGTGTTTTTTTCCTGTATTTTAAAGCTTCCCTTTCTGCTGTATGGGATGTGTTAGCTTGTTGTATTCAGTCAAATAGTAGCCTTGGTGTCTTCCTTCCTATACCATGAAGTGATTGCTTTCTTCCTGCTTGCGTATACACAATTTGAAAAGAAAGTATGGGTAGGTAAAAGCTAACAAGATTATTTTTGTACTTCCAGAACACCTTTTCTGTACAAAAGGCGAATTTTTGTTTATGCTGTTGGCAGCGGTGTTAAAGAAAAGCTAATAGGTCTTTTGTTTTTACTAGGTCAAACAGGAATGATCCTTTGAAGCTGTATTGCTCTTCAGTAGATATACACCTGAAGAATGAGAATTAAACTAAATGCACACAAAAATGGTGTAATCTACATGCAGCTGTGTCTAAGATACTGCTTTTCCTTTTCTGCCTTCAGTCTTTCATTAACAGTACCCTGTTGTTGGTGATTGAGAATATAGTGATGGTGTTATAATTGGAAGATACAGTTACATTAGGTGCAGTTGCATTTTAATTATGCCGTTTGGATCTAGATGCAGTAATGAGTTTGCCTCTAATGATATTTATTTTCTCAGGTACCTTTCCTCTCCTGCCCGTTCTAGTTTTTCTGGACTTCTATGTTCTCCTTGGAATTTCCTCAATAGTTTGCGTATTTGAGGTAGCAAAAAGAAAAAACTACTTAAAGAAAGAAGGAGAGGCAATCTGACTGGGCTGTTCTGCACTCGACTTCTCATCGGCTTTTCAGATGTGTCTTCTAACTGAACTGTTGAGTCTGGGCATGGGGATCTGGAATTGTCCCTAAATGTAGTTTGCCTAATTTGCGTAGTACAAATATTGCACTACTTAGATTATCCTCCTTTGTTTGATTGAACTTTCTGGATGAAATCTCACGGTGCTAATGGAGCTGATCTTAGAAAAGTTGAAGACCACTCTTTTTTATTTTACCTGAAAAATTTTGAAACAATGAAGTAACAGGAAAAGTGGAGGCAAAAGAAAATCTGTTCAGGCTGAAAACTCTCCAGCAGAAAATCACCATTCTTTTAATCTTATTTTCCTCTCTTCTATAGTGTAAAATATACGCTTCATTGTGAGTTTTACTGTTTGGTAAATCTTTTGCTTCCCCCAGTAAATCCTTACCAATAGTAAAAACCAAAGATGAAGAATATGCTTCCTAATTTATGAATCTCTGAAATCAATGAGAAGTCTGCTTGTTAGATTTTTTTCTCATCTGTGTAATATACTTTGTGATTCAGTAAATCTAGCCAAAAACACTGCAGCACTTCTCAAGACATAATCACAGGGGTTTTTTTAAGCCATCTCAAACAAATAGGTGTCTTTTAATGTCTTTTAAAAGACATTAAAAATTTTAATTATCATATTAATGGGAAAGCAATGTGAGCTTAAAAAGCACAGGGAATGGAGACTTGAGTAGCTGGAAGTGAAGGCACCTGCTAGAAATTCCGCCCCCCCCCCTTCATGTGTGTGGTGGGTTTTGGTTTGGTTTTTTTTCTTTTTTCTTTTCTTTTTTTTTTTTCCCCCCCAGAGCTACTCTTTGGTTCTCTGCCAGGGAGCTTTCTCAGTTGGTCTGGTTTTATTCAGTTGAAATCAGACATGTTTATTTCATGCATTTTCCATGTTGAGGTGATGTGACTTACAGACTGCTTGCTGAAAACAAAGAATGAGGCCCTGCTCATTAATACTGGCTGGGACGAGAGCACGTTGGAGCCCAGGAATTTGGGATGGAATCTGAAAGTAGTTTCAGACATCCTTCATGATTTTATGATCTTAATTTGTTTGTGCAAAGTAATCTCAGGGTTCTGTGATGGGTATATACTGTTCTTGGAGGTGGTATTTGCCATGTCATTTTAGCAGTGAGAGTCTCTGTCTCTGGAGACATTCAAAACCTGCCTGGACATGTTCCTGTGCAACCTGCTCTGGCAAGGACGTTGGACTAGATGATCTCCAGAAGTCCCTTCCAATTCCATGTCGTTCTGGTGAGTGACCTCAAGGTCACTGGAGTTGAGAATGCTTTATATATGGATTTGGATTTCTTGACCCTCCAGAAGATGTCTTAGACTGCACAGACTTTCTGGATTGCCTGACTACTTGTTCCGGGCACATGATGAAAGACTGGATAATTGGGATTTATTCTCACTTTATGAGGCATTATACATTAACTAGTGTTGCTGCTTTGTGTTACGGAGGGAAAACAGTACCCAGTATCTGGTTGCTAAGAACAGTAACTAAGTTTTGGACAGTAGGGAATGTTTTTAGAGATCATATTGGACTACGGCTTAATTACTGTGTGCTTTTTAAGTAGTCATGTGGGAAGCATGTTATACTTAAAATAGCACATCAAGACTGCTCTGAGTTGTTTAAATTTAGAGAATAAAAAAACCCCAGAACTGTCAAAGGGAAAAGCAGTTTAACAGCAAAAAAAAAAAAAAAAAAAAGCTAACTTTTTTGGTGTGGTGGGTTGACCTTGGCTGGATGCCAGGTGCCCACCAAATCCATTCTGTTACTTCCCTGTTTAGCTGGACAGGGGAGAGAAAATATAATGAAAGGCTTGTGAGTTGACATAAGGACAGGGAGATCACTCAGGAATTACCATAATGGGCAAAACAGACTCTACTTGGGGAAAAATTAATTTAATTTATTGCTGATCAAATCAGAGTAGGGTGATGAGAAATAGAACCAAATCTTAAACCACCTTTTCCCCACATCTCCCTTCTTCCTAAACTCAGCTTCTCTCCCAGTTTCTATACCTTCTGCTCCTGAAGGGTGCAGAGGCAGAGAGAATGAAAGTTGTGGTCAGTTCACCATATGTCTCTGCTACTCCTTTGTCCTCACACTCCTCCTTTGCTCCAGCTTGGGGTCCCTCCCGTGGGAGACAGTCCGACACCGGCTGTCCATGGGGCCAAAGCTTCCTTTGGGCATCCACCTGCTCCAGCATGGGATCTTCCAAGGGCTGCAGGTGCATCTACTACCTTTATAAGCAATCTGGTCCAGAGTTTCACCACCCTCGTTATAAAAAATTTCTCCCTTTTGTCTAGTCTAAATCTACCCTCTTAACTTAATTGTATCCTCTTTTGCCCATTTTCCTATCGCAACAAGCCCTGCTTAAAAGTTTGTCCTACATACTTTTGTGCGTGTGTAAATATAGTAATAATACATTTTCCTCAGGCTGACAAAGATAGATGTTACTTTTGCCATTTATCAGAAGGACCAGTACAAGAGCAAGGTTACCTGTAGCAACCAAATATAAATACATCATAGGGTTTATTTAGAACCTTATAAGACCTTTCTCAAATGATAGATTTTGGTCAAATACTGCATATGTAGGCTTTCATATGGAACAGTCTTGAAAATTTTCGTGCCAGCAACGTGTAAGAAACAACCAGCCACACATTTTCTTCTTAAGCTTTTAAAAGAATTTCAACAGCATGAATTGAACTGTCACAACAGTAGCAGATGTTCTTATAGGATTGCACTTTGCAATAATTTTCCCTTTGTACTATCGGGACGTTGGACATTGTAAATCTCAGTGGGCTCACTGAGTGAAAATGGAACATCATGAAAACTAAATTCCAGAGCTGTTAAATCAAGACACAGAAGTAATATTAACTGTTGATTCTACGTTATAAAACTCTTGCATAACACCAAAAATGGCACCAACTTTTGTGATTGCTAGATGAAACCATGTCATGATTCATGCCCAGTTACAACAAGCAACCTAAGCAGAAAGAGAGGACAGTTTGGAGATCTGGAGCACTTCATTTCAGAATTCCTAGTTATTATATCAGCAATAGCTGAGATTTTAATCAAAACAATGCAAACTGAACTGATCTTGACTGGTGTAAGTGCCAAGTACGTTGTAACCTTCTGTTTTGCAAGACATTGCACAGTCTGATCAATTAAAAAAGATTGACCCATGAGAAAAATTTAAGCATGTTGTTGAATAGAGGCTTAGTTGGTCTGAATCCTAGAAACTTCTGTGCAGAATTGAGAACAGATTTAATGCTGCAGACCTTCCAAGTTGGATCATAGAATAGATTGCGTTGTGAGGAACCTTTAAACATCATCTAGTCCAACCCTCTGCAATGAGCAGGGACATACATCTTCAATTCAGTCTGGTTGCTCAGAACCCTGTCTGACCTGACCTGGAATGTACCCAGGGATGGGGCATCTACAGCTTCTCTGGGCAACCTGCTCCAGTGCCTCACCACCCCATGGTAAAATTTCCTTCCTTATATCTAGTCTAAATCTACTTTCTTGTAGTTTAAAAGTATTAACCCTTTTCCTATCGCAACAGTCCCTGCTAAGAAGTTTGTCCCCATCTTTCCTGTAGGCCCCCTTTCAATACTGAAAGGCCACAATACGATTTTCCTGGAGCTTTCTCTTCTCCAGGCTGAACAGTCCCAACTTTCTCAGCCTGTCCTAATAGGAGAGGTGCTCCAGTCCCCTGTTCTTCTTTGTGGCCCTCCTCTGGATGGTCTCCAACAGGTCTGTGTCTTTCTTGTGCAGAGTAGTCCAGAGCTAGATGCAGTACTGCAGCTGGGGTCTCACCAGAGTGAAGTAGAGGGGCAAAATCACCTCCCTTGACCTGCTGGCCACACTTCTTTTGAGGCAACACAGAATACACTTGGCCTTCTGGGCTGTGAGTGCACAATATTGGCTCACATCTAGCTTGTCACCCACCAGTATGCCCCAGTCCTTCTCCTCAGGGCTGCTCTCTGTCCCTTCATCCCCAAGCCTCTGCTGATACCAGGGGTTGCCCTGGCTCAGGTGCAACAACTTGCACTTGACCTTGTCAGACCTCACGAAGTCTTCTTCTCAAGCCTGTCCAGCTCCCTCTGGATGACATCTCATCTCTCAGGCATGTCGACTGCACCACTCAGAGCTTGATGTTGTCAGTAAATTTGCTGAGGGTGCACTCGATCCCCCTGTCTACGTTGTTGATGAAGACACTGAAGAAATGTACCAGTACTGGCCCTAATATGGACACCTGAGTGACACCATTTGCCATCAATCTCCATCTGGAATATTTAGGACCAGGCTAAACTTCCAAATGGATATGTTGTTGGCCCACTCCAACAGCAAGAAAAATTCCTATTGTCCCTGAAGGCCTCTAGATTTTGATCAAAATACAGAGGTATACAGGGTAGAACTAAACGATTATCACAAAAAATAACAACTTTCAGCTGAATATTCAGAAAAGCTTAAGTGTCTTAACCAGTAAGGCTCTTGAGATTCCTGTTATTGTTTGTCAAGTCTGAATCTCTATCATCAAAATGTATCTTGCAAATAGGTATCTTTTTCAGGCGGGGTTCTGTAAACTTTGGACTTTGGATTTCAGACTGGAAAACCAATCACCAAAAAAGATTGCACTAGCCATAAAATTTCTCTGAAGTGTTAATATAGTAGAAAAAATAGGAAAACTTTGGATTAAAGGAACATGATGAAAACTATTTGTCATATACATTTTTAAAGGATGGGTACAAGCAAAACCGACAGAACAATCATAAAAGCATAGATTTTCCAGTGGACTGTCTACAGGTTATATGAGATGCAAAGAAGGCAATAAAGGGTTGGCAAAATTCCATTTGCTAGGCATTACAAAACAGAGGTCTTTCACTGATAGGTGAGGTATGCCCACAGTCTGGGGAGGATATTATAGGAGGGTAAGCAAAAATTGCTGAAGGGAGACCAAGAAACGTGCTATACTGCTTTTGCCATTGGTCTGTCTTATTTGAACTGCTTTAGTTTCCACTAGAGCCTATAAATTCTTTCTTGAAGGTTCAATAAAATTATGTAGCCCCATAAACATCTGAGCACCAAAGCAGACTGTGGTCAGAAGTTTGGGTCTGCGACAGGAAGAAAATAATTAAAATGATTCCTTGAGAAGAAAGGACAGACTGAATATTTTGGCAGAACCTTAGACATTTTTCTTGCTAGTATTAAGGGATGAATGTCCTCTTGTGGTAATTATACCTCTCGTTCTCCAGCGAAAGAGACTGACAATGAAACTCCTAAGAGAAAGACTGATAAAAAAAATCCAAGCAAACAAAAAAAAAAAAAACCCAAAAAAAAAACAACCCCCCCCCCCAAAAAAAAAAAAAAAACCAAAACAAACAAAAAAAAAAAAACAAATGAAAGGAAGGCAGTGGAGAATGTTTGAAATGCAGCTGAATTTCATTGTGAATATTAAATGACAACAGTGCAAGTAGGATTCTCGTTGCATCTGAGTCTGTCTGTTAAGGTATGGCGAGAAGCTATTCTGCAGTTTCCTCCCAGAGCTCTTTGACTGCTGTTACCCCACTACCCTCACAGAAATTAATGGTATATTTCACATAACTTGATTTGGGACCTATAAAGTCTTTTGGAGAAAAATGGTAAAATTATTTTAGCTGTGCTGCATGTGGGTTTACAAGTTAATTCTACATTTTGAAGAGTAATATTGCTACTGTGTGTGGAGTTTTTTTCAAGTTACCTCATAGAATAAGATTGCAGCTGTTATAATACTGTTCGCAGTTAAAAGGGAGGGAAGTGCAAGGTAGTATAACTAGCCATTGAGATGCTTTTTAGGTGAGTAGTTTAACAGACCTAAAATGACTTAAGATAAAAAATCCTTGCCATGGGAAGTATTCGGCTTACTGCTGTGCTGAAGAAGCATCCCTTTCATCTGTTCTTAGCTCTTTAGTAAAGGACATAAGCTCCACTACCTAGTATATTTAGATCACCTTTTATGAAGTAAACAGAGCCAAAATACTCTGAACAGAAAATAGAAATTAGTGGCAGATCCTTTTGTAGAGCTACCAGTACTGAAGCCAGTAGCTGTATTTGTTCTGACTCTGTTATTCCAGGTTGTTGCTCTTGCCCTTCTCTTCCTCCCCATTCTCTGCAAAGCCATGACTAACTGCTAGAAAAAAACTCTGTTTTTCAGAGAGCTGTGGGGTGGTGGGGAAGACGTGATCTATGATTAATCCAAGTGACTCCCAACGTGTGGTGAATGCAGAGACCTGTGTAGAATAACAAAAGATACAACTGCAAACTTTAAAACAATTTGGTGCTTTTGCAGACATCGCAATCTGAAAACTGGTTTTCATGAGTCTTGAATGTTCCATATAGGACAATGTGTCTTAAATAACTTGAGACATATTCTCAAGTATAGTGTATTCAGGCTCACGACATCTGGACTAAGTATCAGTTGGAAGACACGTATCTTTAAAATCAGTGACCCTTCTACATCCCATGCAGATAGAAATCCCATTAAACTGGTATTTTTTCCAGATGCACTGCTTTGGTGAATTGTACTGCATCCAGGAGCTCTGAGGAGCTGAAGAGGTAAAGATTTGCTTTATATCACAACTTACTTCATACTTTCCATTGTTAATAAAAATTAGCCCAGTGTTATTTCTGTAAAAATCTGTATGTATCTTCAATGTTCTGCATGTCTGCATTTTAGACTATGATACAGAGGTACCTCATGTTGATAACAAGCTAGCCTAGTACTTAGAGTATCTAAGTGCTGTGCATCGTGACTATGATTATAAATGTTCATATCACTCTAGGATTAGAAATTGCATCCTAGCTGACTTTTTTCATTTTCTAAAGTCACTGGGAAACACTATGTTTTTTCTTCCTGTTTTCAGTCAGGACATGAAAGTGAACCAATAAAAACCGAAGTACGATTCTACTTCCCAACAAGTCTTTTCCCTCCTCACTTCCTTCTCTTCATTACTTCTTAATTTACTTGTCTTGAGCTGATCTGAATTATAATTTCTTATTGTTACCTGAACTATTTCATACAGAGCTGCTTGGGCAGGGTTGGTGTCACAGTCTGAGCTCCTTCAGTAGGAGAATGTCTGCCATCTTTTGTTCTCTGTGATAGTCAGCTCAACACAGCATCAGTGAGCAGAACAGCGTATTTTTTTTTTTTTCAAAGTCATAATAAATCAGATATGCTATCTGTGTTTTTTATTTTCTGTGTATTGCTCTGTCTCAGATTAGATCTGCTCTGGTCTCCCCAAACACACCATGGTCCATCCCAGCAACTAAAATGATTTTGAAAGCACAAATAAGCTTATGTAGCAGTGTAAGCATCTCTTGATGGGACTTCAGAAAAATCTACATGACCCATTAAGCACAAAATTAAGAAGTCTGTTTCCAACTGGAAATATTAGTCTTGGGATGTGTGGAGTGAGAGGAAATGACATTGAATGTTTTTGCTTACCATTTCCCTGAAATCTTTCATATGTAGCATCCCCAGAGACCATTTTGCTCAGAGGAACAAGTATTCAGTGACTCCCTACAGAGGGAAAACAAAGAAAAGAAAAGCCAGTGCTTCTCCTTAGAGAAGTTGTACTGGAATAGATATGCCTTCTTCCTTCCTCCTGTGCTCTCCACTTACCTTCCTAGGCAGTATTTTTAGACAAATATTCATATATATTTTATACTACCTCCAATATTTCTATATGGCTACTCAGTATATGTGATTGCTGCCCAGGATGTTAAACTCCGAAGGATAGTATTAATCAATAGAATCTATACACTTATGACCAAAGCAAGTTTTGTTTTCTGTTGTGTTCATTTCTTTCTTATTTCAAATGTGAGTTGTGTCTTTCATTTGGGACAAATCTATTTCCCCCTTGAGGCCCTTTAAGTTATTTATCACAAAGCCTTTTTTGTGCAAATATTTTATTTTTTCCTTCACAAAAAGAAAAATAAAGTGAAAGGGCATCAGATGCCAGCAGCTGTGTTCTTTTCTGTAACACTGGTAAAAGGCAAGGCAATGTATCATGATTTTGCATACAGAAATAGGTATTTGTCTTTGGGCAGATGCATCTATAAATTCACATTCAGAGATGTCATCAGTTTCACCTGGTTCGTGCATGTTGACCAAAGCATCTAGGATCTTAGGAACACAGGGTGAAGAAGAAACATGAGAACAAACTGTTGCAGAGATACTGAGATCATTAAATTTATCGAGAAGCAGTTTTTAAAGGGAATATTTCTAAATGCCTTTCTTTTGTATTTAGGTAGTCTCATTCAAATCTCATTCTTCAAGATATGGAACTCTTGTTGCTTGCAAAGAAACAGTGATGAATTTCCAAGTACAACACTTAGCAGTGAAGTAATGTTAGTTGTTTCAGCTAGTGAGGGGTATGGTGTAGTGCTAAACCTCCCAGAGGAACTGAACTCCTGCAGCAGCTCTGTGTGAAGTGCACTTTTCTTTTAAATGTGCAGTTGCTACAAACAAGGTCTGGGCTGCTTGCAGGGCTGTTCCCGGAGCTGACTGAGGGGTGTGTGTGTGATGGGTCTGTTGCTGTGGGAACTAATGAAGTTCTAAAGTCAGCAGTAAGATTTCCTTCTGCTTTGATTCCCTGGGGAGGATGAGCAAGTCCTTTTCAAATGCAAATCTTCAATGTGTAGCCTACCTAGAGGGAATAAAGATTGGAAGGAGAATAAATCTGTTTTAAGCTTCAGGCATTTTCAAAACGGTTGTGCTACTGGTAACCTTTTTTAACATTTTTTTTTTCTTTTTTTTTTTCCATTTCTGCAAAGCATTACCTTGAGTAGGCTCTGCTGTGCTAAGATCAGTCTGGTGTTTGGGAATGATTTTTCTTTTCTATGTGCAGCAAGTTGGTGGTTTTGTGGAAGTCTACATTTTTCTCTTCCCAAAGAAGGGGAAGTGAAAAGCTTCCTGCTTCCCCAGAATGATAATGTGCCATTTTTGACCTTTTCCAGTAGTACACTTTGTGGGTTTTTTGTTTGTTTGTGTTTTCAGAAGCAGCTAGGAATGCAGGATGTGGCACGGAGGGAGGAATTCTGCCAGTGCCAATAGCGAGCTCTTTTCTGACTGGGCTCAGGGAGTTACATTTGTCCATGTTCCCTTCTCTTCCTCTGCTTGTGAAAGCTCCCACCTTATTATTTCATCATCTCATGATACTGGTTTCCAGTGAATTAATTTTACATTATTTTCTTAACTCGCAGAAATACCTTGTTCTGTAACTTGTCATCTGTGCCAAACTATCAATTACAAAGTGCAGTCTTTCAATGTTTGTGAAATAGTTATTTCTGTGTAAAAGCCTGTAAAGCACTGAGCACCTTTCCTACAAATGAGGTGCAGCAACCTAGAATTTGGGAACCAAACTATATTCAGTGGGTGTTTAATGTTCAAACTTAAAGGTGACTCTTCTTGTTTGTTTGAAGATTTTGCCTGCCTGATGATTTAAAAGCTGACTTCTTCATGAAAGGCTTACAATTTATATACTGTAGGAAAAAAAATCTTAATATCTAGGTCAAGGCCACTTCAGTTGAAGAGAGATTACTTCAGATACTGCCTCTCTGTTCCCCTAACCTGAGGCTGTCTGTCCAGTGAGTTTCCTGGCATAAATCAGCCTGTACATCTCTATTGCAGTACTCACTGCTAGTTTGTGAACCAGAATCCTGGAAACGGGTGGTTACGAGTAAATGCTGGAGGGAACAGCGCTGCTGGAGGTGTAGTCCTGTTGAATGCTGGAGGATAAAGCCTTAAAGAAGATGCAGTTTTATAATGTCTCTCTAATTCACCCAAAATCTCTGTGACTTATATATGTTGAAGGGAGGACAAATATTGTCTGGCTTGCAGATGGGGCATGTGATGGCTCTGTTCACACGAATAATCACTGTATCAAAATACACTGTTTCCTTATTCAGCTGCCACTATTGAGGCTGTGCAGCACAGACTTCATTTTGGAGTTCACAGTAGGATTTCAGTGCTGTAGTCCCACTGACTTCAATGGTGAGACTTCTGTTTCTTGGGGGAACTGAATAAGGAGCTGAACCCACTGTTTTCAAAGTTTCTTTTTATTCTAGTTACTAAGTAGGTCGTGACTTTCGCTTACCATGTGTTTCCCATAAAAGCCCTGGCTGCCTTGAGTGCTATATGATAGGTTGTCTGGAAGCTGGAGACGAAGTGCATGTACTCCGCTAGAAAGACTTTCTGAAATATCTTGTGCACAGTAGCTGAAGTTGCCACATGCTACTTACGCTACAGCGTCTGCATGTGGTCACATTTACACTGTTCACACAGCAGCATTCACAAGAAAACCATGTCGTGATGAAAGGGCTTCAGTGCATACAGTGTGATGTAAAAACAAGTTAAAAATAAACCTATGAAACATCTAAGGAGTGGAAAAATCTAAAAGGCTGTGCAGGACAATGCAAGCCTGTGTGTTTGTGGACAGTGGCAGGGAAGGGAGAACTAAGGGCATGTCAAAACAAATACACTGAAAGACATGAAAAATATTCTCTCCTTTCAGGTTTATTTTCTGTAACAGAAATCAAGATTAAGGATTTAAAAAAACAACCCTAATCTGTCTGTTGTGTCAACACAGAATGGCAGAGTCTTCAGCTTGAAGAAAGAAATTTAAATCGTCCAAAGCCAGCACTTTGCTAAGCCATTTTATTAAACTTAGCATTTATTTTACATGTGGCAATAACAAACTACCAAGATTTTAATGCTAAGAGGCTGGAGTAGGGGGTTTGTGGGATTTTTTAATTATTTAATTTTTTTATGTTGCCACTTTGCTAATGGTTATAAACTTTCAAATCTGGAAATTGATCACTTGCATGTAAAAATCACCCTCACAAAAGAAAAATTATTCACTAGGTTTTTTTACTTTTTTTTTTACTTTTTTTTAACAAACTGCAGTTTTTTTCAACCTTGTTGAATTCCATGCAAAATCTTTTCATTTCAGTTATCACAGAACACTCTTTATTACTCAGATTTTCTCCCAGTCTTTTGAAGTGGGTGGCCCTGTAACAGCTCCTGTGGTTTCCCTTCACAGGGCAGGAAGGGTTGTGCTGCATTCAAAGGGTACGTCGCTGGGACAGCACAGCTCTCTTCAGTGGCTTTCCAGAAGGGACACAGGCAGCTTGGTAATATCTCTGGGAAGGAGGAGATAAATGCTTGCAGAAGCTGTTGCCTTTAAACCAGACAGATGAGCTGTTGGGTGTCTGATGTGTTCTCTTTCAGAAAAGGCTCAGTGCCAAGGTATCTGACAGCATATAATTTATTCACTACCCAAGACCTAATGGGTCAGACTGGTGATCATGCACCAAGACTACTACTGCAGCCTTAAGGAACAGTTTCCTGCAGAGTTCAGAGGTATATTTAGATGAATTACAAAGTCTGAGTACCAGGACTTTGGGCTAAATCCTGCAATGTGTTACTTCTGCAAAGAGGCAACTAAATAGCCAAGAATTCCAGGCTTGACCCAATAGCAGTTTAAAATCTGTGGACTTTCTGCTGAAAAAAATTAACAGTTCTGATTAATTTTTTTTTGAAATACAGAGATTTAGTAATCAACATCCTTGTTATTTTAAAAAAAATAAAACTGAAAACAGCAGAGTTAACTTCATGTACACATGTGATCTGTTTTTGCTTACTTCTCTACAAACTGTTAATAAAATTGCTCTGTGTAATTTGGGGAAGGTGAAAGGGAATAATCCCTGGCATGGAACAGAAAATTTCTGCTTGAAGAAGATAAGCATAAAATCATTCTGTCTGTAATCTAGTATGGCTTCCATCATCTGACATATAGGTATGATAGCTGAGGAAACTATGTGATGTTTTGCGTGGTTTTTGGAATAGGAGCCTTGGACAGATGGATCAGAAAAAGGCAAAAGTATTGCTGAAAAATCTGTCCTCTCTGCATCTAAATGAAGTTGGTACTGTCAGGCTTTTATAAGGAAAAGCTGATGAGTAATTCTTTTGAGTGTGCATAAGCACATAATAAATCTAAATCCAAACTCTGCAATGTGACCGACCTCATAGCAGGGTGGATCTGAAAGGCTATAATTTTGAAATCTGTAGAAAGATTTTGCAGTCCATTCTCCAGCTCTGCACCTTGAATTAATCAGTTGCAACTTTTACTTACGTTTTGATTACGGAGCACTTGAGTAACTTACATTGCAGCACACAAGCTAGATTTATAGTGGAGATGTATTAATCCTTGTGAGATAAATATCTAAAATTCTATTTGTAGTCTAAATGGAAGGAAAATATGTGGCAAGGTTGAGAGGGGTCTGGCTGTATATTTAGTCCTTAGTAGCTGTGTAGCAGAGGCTTTCAGAGACAAATAGAAACAGTTGTCTTTGTGGCAAGGAAACTATGATATATGAACTGCTTTGTTCCCCAGGTTTGTTCTGTAGAAGCATTCTGAATTTTCCATTAACAGATTTACCCTCAAGTGAAATTTGGCTTTTAATTTCAGTAATAATTTTAAACAATTTGAATGTTAGTTAGCAATTGTATTTTGTATATAAACTTATATTTGATCTGAACTCCTCATGTTAACCAAACTAATTTTGAAACTATTATAAAACTAAGGAAACTATTTGACGAAATTTATTTTTTTTTAAGTAAATAAATCTGAATTTTAGTTAAATATCGTGGAAAGCTTGCAAGTAAATCTGAAGAAACTCCTCTGGACAGAGGAAAAAAAGATAGAGAAGCATGAAGATCCTGTGCTGTCCAGATGAGTTTTATGGTGTTCCACATACCCGTCTCAATAAGAGGAGAAAAATAAATAAAAATGAAACCAAGTTTGCTGTATTCTATATCTTTTCATCGAATGCATATGATCCCTTTGCAACCATGCATAGGGAGAGTTCAGAGTTTGACATGAAGTGGATGTTATTATTGGTAACTGGGCAATGAATGTGCTTGTAGATACAAGAGTGTGGCGGTGGTGATTTAATTGGGGGAGGAATACATTCTACCTTTTAGTAGGGCGTATTTGCAAAGCTAAGTGTGCTATTTATTTGATCTGCAAGTCAAGATTCTTTCCTCTGGATGAGGAAGAATAGCTAGAGTAGAAATGGGAGATTTGAAGCATGTTGTAAGGAATATGAGACTCCAATCCTTAGAGGAGGGGAGAATTGATAGAGCAATGACAACACAAATTAACTCAGTTGTGCGATCAAAAATTTATTATTGCATTTTGTTTATTGTAGAAGGTTACCAACAGAGTTTTGTAAAAATGCTGATATACCTTTGCATTAGTACTGTAGTCAGAAAAGCTAGTTGCAGATACCTTTGCAAACTACTTTTGGCTGTTTGGAAGAGTGGGGTGGCAGACTTGGAAGATACCATTTTCAGTTTATGCTGGAATGGGAAAGCTTTTGTTTGGTTTGGGTTTTTATTTGATTGGTTTTAGTTTCTTTGTTGCTGCTGTTTTGGTTTTGTTTTGTTGGTGGTGGATGTTTTGTTTTTTTTTACTTCTGTGGCATAAGATTTAACTCTTATACAAGAGTTTGATATTTAGGACACAGATAAAGGAAGAAAGGCTGAAAAGCAGAAGGAATGCAGGATGAAACACTCTAGAATTCTTTGGTTGTTGTTACTCTAATTAGGAGAATACCCGTTTTATCTTCCTGCGAGATGTTGTGTTACTAATTTCTTAAAAGGGTTCTTGTGCCAATAGTATTTCTTGATTTGATTTGTGTGGCTGGCAAACTGTGACTGTAATATAGTCCTATAAAGCATACAGTGAACCTACATATGCTTTTCTAGAAGTTATTGCTGCATGTGTCCCTGACAGAGCTGAGTTGAACTTGGAAGCTTTCTTACTGGTGTTAGGCTGAGAACAAGTTTTCTTCCAAACAAGGATGAAAGGGCTTGCCTTACCTCTTCTTCAAAGGATTAGATAGCCTCCTGCCATTGTCAACAAGTGAAATGAAAATATTTGGGTCTTGCCTTGCTAAACTGGCACAATTTTTTATTTTTGTTCTTTTTATTTTCTCTTGGATTGGTTGAAGGCACTTCCTTCTAGAGGGAGCCATGTTACGAAACTTCCAAATTGTTCTCCCCTCAGGGGCTGAGTTTTGACATTGCAGTCTCTCTCACAGGTGCACAGTGGAATTTATTTACAGGGAGCCTGTACCATTCCTGCAAAACAAATTTGGTTTTAACAAATGGTTGCTTTCTGACTAAGCCTTGATCAAAGTGTAAATACTCATTTCTCTAAAGTTCAGATTTCTCTTTTCTGGGCTTTTCTAGAGACATAGTACAGAAATGCCTTTAACAGCTGTGGGACTACTCTTCTTTTCCCACCCTGTAGTCCAATCCAAATGCACAGTTACAACTGACATTTTTACTATTTCTATGTGGAAATGGAGGCCCATCCACAATCATTGAAACTCTTAGGCTGTCCCCAAGGCATTCTCCCGTGTCATTGCTAAATATGACAGGTTTGCTGTCTAGAAAGAAGTGAATGAAAAGAGACAGGAAGAGACTAGTGTGTCCCTTCCCACTTAAATTACAGCAAATTCTACTAAAAATCTTTTAGCTCTACAGGCCCCATTAACCCAAGACAACTATTCACATTGCATACCCGTCTCCCTATTCTTTTTCTCTATAGATAAACATCCCCCTTCCTGTAAATTATCACATGGAATAAAGGGCCACATGAGATACAACAGCATGAGATGTTGTACAGCAAAGTCACTAACCACCAATAAAGGCTATACGTGCTATTCAATGTTTTGTCAATGTTATACTTGCCTGAAGACAACTGTATAGCAAAGCTGAAAAATAATTTATTTTGTGACTGAAGTGTACTGCTCTGTCAGTGCTGATTCTACCTATTGTATTCATGCAAATGTGCACATATACGGTTGATAATACAGTTAGAATGTATATGCTGCATCTTATTTACCTGTTTGCCAGAATTAATTCTTTATAATCATATTTATCTTTAAAATTATAATTGCTTTTCAGGATTTGACATGAATCCTGAATAGACCTGTTACCCTTCTTGGTTTTGCATGTGGCCATTCAATTTGCTTTGCTATGAAAAGAGATTTTACTTAAGATAGAAATATTCGTGTGTTTCATCCTCTAATTCATTTTCAGTTTAGGGGCCAGGCTGCCTTAGTTTTTTACCATTCATTCTTCATATCTGTAAGGGCCATGGTAAAGCTGTGAATACAGTTCGTTCAGGGTTAAAAAAAGGCCTGAAATTAGACTTTTCCTTTTGCTAGGGATTTTTATTTTCTTTTCTTTCAAGCCACTCAGGAGTAGAGTACTCTATTTTTCGCTTTGATAATGAACTTCGGAAAAAGCAGGTTGGATACGGAGAACACACTGACCTCTTCACCCTTGCTGCACAAGTTCTAAAGGATTTTTTTCCCTCAAAATGTTTGGCTACGTAAACAGACGACCTGCCTGTTTACCACAGACTCATTCTCTGGATATGAAATAAATTTCAGTGAATCAGTACTTCCTATTAAGTAATATTATCATTATTTAGAGGAAGATGGTGGGATTTTCCACACCATCTGTAGTGAATTGTTTATTTCCAGCATGTCTGGCAGACTTACTGCAGCTGCCTTTCTGATATCACTTCCTTTAAGAAATTGATATCACATGGACCAGGTAATACATAAGTATTTATGCATTAAAAGTAATTACATGGATAGTCATTTCCCCAACTGTAAAATGAATGGAACAACTAGAAACAGATTCCTCTAACTACGTTCTGGGTTAAATATTTAAGAGCCCTGGTTAGAGATCTTGTATTACGGCCTTAAGAACTCCTTCCTTCTTTTCAGCAAAAGTTGTTCTTGTGCACAGCTATTAATTGGTGTAGTCTGTGTTAGTCTGTAATAGTACTTTGAGGTCACTAGTTTCTGCCCTACATCCTGTCCTATATACTATTTCAGCCTTTATAGAGCTCACAGAATGAGTAAAAAGCATGAAACCAGCACTATTTCAGGGTTCTCTCTTCTTCTGTGGCAGTGTTCAGCTCAGTAGATCTACCAAAAATTGATAGTAATTTATATTGTTTGCTTGGTTAACAAATGTGTTTGGAAGACTGTATGATTGTGTTGAAGGACATCCTTGGTTCCCAAACATTTATCTAAAGGGCATAATAGGTCCATGTGTTTCAAATAGAGTTGGCTAAGTTCATATGTCTAAGCGTGCTTTTAGCCTTGACTGGCTCATGGAGGTAGCTGGGCCTCTGATCCTTATGCTAACATTTATGCAGTATTCCTGTTTATTTTTTGCATTTCTTTCCCCTGATCTGATTGCTTACATAGTGACATTTTATGTTTTAGACTGTAAATTCTTCTGGAACTGTCCTTTTCTAGCGTCAAGATCCAAACAACTAATGAATTTGGTATCTCTTATGTCTTAAGGCATTCATGCATCGCATCTATAGCTGTACTTGCATAAAGCTTGCTTTGTTAAGAGCGTCTTACAAAGTATCCACTAAGTTGATATTGCAGGATCAATCATAAACTTTCAAGCAGTGACTTGCAGATAATTCTTATGTCCACTTTTGGCTCTTAGCAGAGCTTTGCTAAATGAAATGCTCTGTGATACATACTCAAACTGTAAGCAATGTGAAAGGGACCATGTCCCAGTTATTAGTATCTCTTTCCTAAAGTAAAGTTCACTGTCTGTAACAATGTACAGAAAGGATCTACTCTTAAACTCTGAGGATACTGAGTGAAAATGACATGGTTGCATAACGATAATAGTTATTTGAGTGATATTAGTGTTTCCTGCTTGTATCATGTCATATATCAATTACTGTTCTTCACATGTGGGTATCACCATACAGATATGCAATAAGAAACGTGAGCATAGTGGTAGCTGTTTCCTCCAGTAATGCAGAAGACTACAGCTACCTAACAAGATTCTGTATTCCATGGTCCATTGTTGTTTTATTTAGTCAGAACCTTTGATCTTCTACAACACAATTCAGGAATTTTAAATGTGATCCTGCAGTTATTTTTAACTGCTGTCTGATGCTGTATATATTCCTGTGTGATTGTTGTCAAGGCTGTATCTATATGTGACTATTTATATCACAGAGGCTGATCAGGGCAGATAAGGAATCTGAGTGCATTTGTCACTCACAAGTGTATTTTTGTTTCAAAGACTCGGGAAGGCTTCCTCATATAGGATGATTTTCTGCACTTGCATGTATGCCTGGTTACTGCAGTGTCTTTTCTCAACTTGAGAAAGAGGCCAAGAGCTCAGTAGGGAAGAAGGCAGAGCTTTAAGATTTGTTTTCCCGGAAAACGGATAAAGGGAAGCATGAACATAACATTTTTGTAATCTCTACTGACTGAATTCCTGCAGGAACATTTCCTAGGATCTGTGCTAAGCAGTGGGAAGGGAATGGGGAATGTGTATCATGGAATCACGGAATTGTCAGATCTTGAAGGGACCTTTTGAGATCATCTAGTCCAACTCGCTTGCTAAAGCAGGATTGCCCAGAGCACGTTACTCAGGACAGCATCCAGGCAGGTCTTGAAGATCTCCAGAGAAGGGGACTCCACAATCTCCCTGGGCAGCCAGTTCCAGTGTTCTGTCGCCCTCCCTGTAAAGAAGTTTTTTCCTCATATTCAAATGGAACTTCCTCTGTTCCAGCTTGTGCCTGTTGCCACTCATTCTGTTACTGGCGACCACTGAAAAGAGTCCGTGGGAACCACTGAAAATAGTCTGGCTCCATCCTCCTTCAACTCACCCTTCAGATACTTATAAACATTAATAAGGTCTCTCCTCAACCTTCTCTTCTCCCTGCTAGAGTCCCAGTTCGTACATGTATGTTTGTATGTGTGTGTATATATATGCACATCATTGGATGGATATTGGAAGATATTTGTAATCTATTTTTTTCTTTGATGTTTCATTGCACAGAAATTAATCCTGGCTGGTTAATTACCAATGGGTCCATGAATGTTCTAAGTCTGAATGCGCAGAAGCTTTGTGCCTGGCTGAAAGTAATGTCAGGATAGAAAAAGAAATGCTAGGTAACCTCCTTAGTCAAAAGAGCTTATATGGTAGTCAAATCCTTATTTATCAACCCAAACTGCCTTTCCTACATTTTCTGTAGTGTGAGTTTGAATTTACCAACCCCTGAGCTGGAAGCCAGAGAAGTTGTATGCATTTAAGCTAGCTAAAATATCAGAATGTCACAATTTGAATATTTAATGTGTATCATCTCGTAGCAAAGTCAATGTTATGAATTTGTTTCAGTGGAAGGTGTCCTAATGTGACTGTCCTTCTATCATTCAAATAGCTCATAGCTCCAGTGAACCATAAGAGACAGATAGACCTCTTACACGATCTGCAGTGTAACTTGGATTGATTTACGTGGTTGAGTCATTGACCTGCCTTACAGTTACTTGAGGCTTTATGTATAGCAATGAATGGAGAATAATTGAACTGAAGGTGGTAGAACTGGTATAAAAATAGATATGGAAGGCTAATAAGTCCAGGAAACCAGAATGCATTTATACTTTTAAAATGGGCTGAAAAAATTGTGTTGAAAAAGAACTTGGCTGAACTGTTTCCCTAAAAACTTTTGTGTGGCCACAGCCAAAGAAACGGTGATTTTTGCCTTGCTCATGAGTTTATAGTGTGGTACTTCTAATGCTTAATATATAGAGAGATATTTAACATGTACATCACATGGATATAAAAGGAGCTTTGTATAAAATGTTATGCTATTATAGCACAACATTTAACCCTGGCCAGGACTGACAAATTCAAAGATGAATTCACAATGGATTCTCTTTTTTTCTCATCTAAATACTTTGATTGAATGTCGAATGTTTAATCACTTCTTTGATTATTTAGAATTTGAAAAATAGAACAGGACTGTAGGTAACTGATCTTAGTGGGGGGATGCAATATTCTTATGAGATGTTACCTTTTTTCCTTGTATGTTTCCTTGTGTATAAATAAATTTAACGGATCATCGCCATATTTTAATCTGTAGTTTTATAGACAATGTTTGTGTTTCAATTAAGGGATTGGAGGAACACAAAAGACTCTTCTCTGGAATGTTCCGTAAATTTATTTTATCGCAAATACTGAAGCATAATGTTTCCATATGTTTTGTAGCATTTTACATCTTAAATAACCTGAATGATAGTTAGCTATTACTGTGATATCATAGCTTCATGACTCATTTCCTACAAGTGAAACTGTGACCAGGTGGTAATTGATTTAAAGAGAAATACTGTTCGCTTCTGAATTCAGTCATGTACTAAGAATGTATGAAATTCATTCTCCTTGCATATACCTATATACCTGCTTAATATAATGTGTTCTTAAATCATGCCTGATTTTTGTGTGTGTGTGTAGTTTACATTAAAAATTCACCAAAGCTATAGGCTTTTTAAACCCATAGTCTCTTTTAGTTAATAAGTTATGTGCATTGCTAATTATGACTTGAGGATGACTAATTTTAGAAGTAAAAGTTAATTGTATTTTCCTTTTGAAGGATGCAGTATCTTGTGAGCCATTGCAATCTTTTCCTTCTTTTCCAGGAATACAACTACAATAAATGTCAAATGTAGAATGCCATGACATAAAGTGACATTGCTGTAGCAAAGCTTGTAGATTTGTCACACTTACCTTGTCCTTTGTCACCAAAGCTACCTGGGGTGTGGGGGTAGGGAGGACGGTAATCCTGTCTGGTTTTCATTCCTTTTTGTTTTCTCTCATCCTCAAAGTGATATCTTCCAGACACTATGCCTAATTCTTCTCTCTATTATGTTAAGCTAAATGAAGACTGAAATGATTGGTGTCACACCTGTTGTCCTTGCTGAAAGAGAGAGGCTTTTGCCTGAGAATTGTGGTAGTTCAGCACTGAGTTCTTATTTTTCAAGAGTGGGTTTGGGTGGCTGTTTCAGTTTTTGGGGGGTGGGGAGGGCGTTTGTTTTTTCGGAAACTTTTGCTGTACTGATGCATTTAGGATAGGGGTCATAATGATCAACATGGTTTCTATGTGGTGACTGATGTCATTAAAATTTAATGTGCAAATTTTAGCTAGTGCAATACTAAGCCACATATTAGTGCTTTCCATGTGAGTTTACAGCATAACATTCAGTAGTTTTCCAAGTGGATATTTTAGGGATAAAAGCGGTGCTGGATTTTTCCATAGGATTCTCAATTCAGGACATTTCAGCCTTGTTGGTTGCACTGAATCTTCCATCACATGTTAGCCATCCCCAGCATATTAAAACCTGTTAGAGGCACTATGGCAGTACCTCAAGTTAATGTTTAGTGTAATGCCTGATGATTTTAAACAAGTCCTGGAAACTATATTTCAATACAAATTATGGCTTTTTTAAAATTATCATTTTGAGAAATTCATGAGTGAGAAATTGTCATTAAAATATTTTTTTTTAAGTGGCAGAATTCTTGTCAGATAAGTGTAGTTTATTGCCAAGTCATAAGACTTACTTACCCAGAGGAAGTATTTCTTTCCACTTAAGAAGTGAAGGGAAGTATTCTTATCTCCTCTTTCATAGAATATCCATGGGGAACAAAGCCATGTTTATACACAGGAACACAGAAATTCATGGGGTCTGTAAAGATATAACAATTTTTCATATTTTCTTTCTGGTTTAAGGCCCTCATCTTGACTTTAATTAGAAGTCAAAGCATTGTGTTAAAGTTAATAATATCATAAAGAATCAGAAATTTTGTTTTATTTAGAAATGTTACAGCATCTTGTTGCTGTGGTGTTCAATATTTTTTTTAAATGTGAATACTTTAATGACTGAAATGTCACAAAGCTTAAGTAGAAATGCATGATGTGTAGGCGATTTCTGACTTTTAAAGAGTGACACTGATCTTTATGGAAAAATACATGAATAGGTAAGAATCTTGCATCAGTTTCATGTCCTGACAATGAAAAGAGCTCCATTTGCATGGAAACTTATTATTAAATGACTATCAGTCTTTGTCAGGGTTTGCCAAAACATTTTTAAACATGTTCTAAGTGTACTTGGAAACTTCTAGTAAGAATTTGTAACAAGACTGAAGCAAGCATTTTCTAAATTATGTCAGCCTTGATGTAGAGTTGGCACATCTGGGAGAAAATACATCAGAATTCTGGGTTAGTCATTTTCTACAGAGAAAAGGTAGATTTAAGGTTTCACAGATCCAGCTTTGAGCAGGGCCTAGTATGCCTTTTGGTATTAATTCAGCCTGATTAAGATGGTATGCATAAGCTTACCTAAGGTAAGAACATGGCCTTATTTTATCAGGGGAAGTATTCATGGAGGCAGCTTGCTTTATTCAGTTAGAACCAGCTTTTTTTTTTTTTTTTATTTTTTTTATTTCTAACCATGTCAACAGCTGTGAGTTCCTTCTATCTCTGTATTCAGCATGTTACTCCCTTCTGGTAATAGGAGTATCATGCCTTCTCAAAAATATGTTAGAGTCCAAAATCAGTCACTTGGAATAAATCTCAGTGATTTCTGTTTGGTACAACCAGTGCAAATGTGGATCATGTTTACTCTGGCCTATTGTGTAATCTGAAGTTATATATGAATAACTTAAGGGTCCATTTGATCATTCAAGAAGTCATCAGAGGAACTTGAATGACTACAGTCACCATTTAGATATTGCCAACTGTCTCAGAATAGTTGTGGAAGCATCCACCTTGTGCTGCTGTGCATGAATTTTGGTGCCTTTGTCATGGCCTGCTAATAACCAAGTGCTGAGCTAGTCAGGCCCCTGGAGTTAATCTGGTACATTGCATCTATCCTGAAAAGGGACCTTTCAGGCCTCACAAATGAATATAGAAGAGGTTACTCATTGGCATAGCAGGATTCCAAAGGCAAAATTCACTCAGAGTCCAACCCAGATCACAGCTGGCTGTTTGAACACCCCCATCCTAGGATCCCATGCTTAATTTGTACTAAGTTTTGCTTTTCTCGTGGGTCCTCAGGATTCATACCAGCAAGAACAGCTAAAAGATTTTGCCTCCACCTAGCTAGTTTGGATTAAGCATATATTTGCCATCCTGTTATTACAGTTTCCCCCTCCTCAGTTGTGTTTCTAGCCTATCTGTAAATGGTGTAGTTGCCCCCTTTTTTTCTACTGTGGAAAATGAGCATAATGTGAGGCTGGCTTTCCTGACCTTCTTAATCGTGACTTTAGATGTAGAATCACTATGGTAACACTGATCTTTTAAAAAGTGATAGCTGCACTTACCAGCAGTTGCTATTTATGCAGTCATTTGAGCTTCTAGTAGAGGGGAAACAGGTACGTTCACTAAATAAAACCTTATTTGCACAATCCACATACTCAATAGAATGTTATTTCCTGTATAACCAACATTTCTTGTAATTTTCCGTTTGACTTATTCTGATAATTTGTTGAAATCCAGTTTCTTCATTTTTTTTTTTTTTTACATCCTTGTTTCCAGAGCACTGGCAGTTCAAATGGCTGCATGAAGAGTTTCTGCTCCATTTCTGCCACAGAAGGCACACAATCCATTTCAACTTTTCTTTTATAATTTGATTTGTAAAGGAGTGTAACTTTAAAGGACATGCTTAACAGTACAGTAACAACAGTGCGCTTACCCAGTAGTAAAATCTTGATAAAGCTTATGATTAAAATAATTAATAGTTTAAAAAATAAAACAAAACAAAAAAGGTATTGCCTTGAATTCTGCTCAACAAATAAAAGGTATGGTATTCATTTCTAGTTTATTTCTAGGAATGGGTGATACTGGAAAATCATCTAGAACAAGAATGTAGAAGGAAGAATTAATATTCTTGTCATCCCCACGAATGAATGTGAGGTTTTCAAATTGTATAATGACTGTGGTAGAGGATTTTATTTCTTGATATCTATTTCCTCCAAGGTCAACCTTGTGCAACTTAGATCTCTCTTGTCCTTGGACTCTTCACAGAAATGTGTATAAATAGCTGCCTGCAGTGTTTATGGTAACTATGTATGGCAGCCACAGTCATGTGGAGTAAGGAAGGACTTTCTGTTGCAGATCTACTAAAATCATTTCTTGGACCTTGAGAACTTCTCCTTTGTTATCATTTGTCCCTTCCTTACACATCCCCCATTAAAAGAGATCAATTTTTGTTTGTTTTAATCAAGTATTACAAGTGCAATTTCATCAGCTCAGCTCAGCATGGAATAAGAAGAAAAGCATGTCCTAGTAGGCAAAATAGAGGCAGATCTCCATTGCATACTATCAGTGATGGGGGGGTTATATGTCTCTTGGAATTACAAATGAGTTTATGGACCTGTTAATAAAAGTGTTTTAAAGGGCAGGACATAGTATGCAAAGTAGAAAAGGTATTCCAGCAAAAGGTGATGATATGTGATGACCATATAAGGAAAGACATGGAAGTAAATGTGAGAGAAGATGACAGGAAAATGGACAAAAGAAAAAGTCAGAATTGAAAGTTATCAGAATTTATAGATATAAAGATCTAATACTGAATTATCCTGTAAGGTATCAAATTATATTGATCTCACACTTCTGTAACAAAATATTTTGGATTGTGGTATGAAACAACACTTAAAATCATGCTGAAAAGCAATAATGGCCAGAGGGAATTCTTTAAAACAAAGTACATGAATGAACATACGAGCCAGCGCCACACAACAGTGTATGCCAAGACCAACTATTACTGTGTCTGTCAAGTTTGGAAATGTAAATATCATGCCAAAAGTGGAAGAAACCTTCACAAAGGAGTAAGAAATTTTACAGTGGTCAGAACTACACGGAAGTTCATTTAGATACTTTTTGAACTTGCACTGAAATAATTCATGGTGAAAATGTATAAAATGTGAGAGTTGTGATTGTTCAAACTATTAGAGGAAAATAAATATCACTTGTAAAGAAAACTTTTGTTAAAGGCAATCTAATGAACAAGCAACTGAACATCAGTAAAGCTTTTATCCAGGATGTTTGCCACGAAGTGACTTCTCCTGGTTCATTTCTGGGTTATCTGGCAGTTGGAATGAGTTCAGAAAGCAACAGGGATATGAATAGTGGGAGTTTGGGTTTACCTGCCTCTGGTGGGTTTGAGGATGGTGCTCAGCTCTGCTCCTCTGCTTTCATACCTCCACTTCTGGAACTGGGAAGTCTGTGTTAGGATTTGAGGAGGAGGGCAGGAGGGTTGTATGTATGTCTGTTTAATTTTCTCCTCTAAAATACAGACCGGACTTAGGAAATTCACAGACGAGGGTGGGTGGGGAGACAGAAAGGTAGAACTAAAAATAGCATGCAGGTAGCATTTCCATCTCATGGAACAAATTTTATTCCACAGCAGGCTTAGTGTTAATGAAGGAAAGAAACCACCATTCAGAAACACTGTTATTGAGACTGTTCTTGATACCTTAGGGGATTATTCAGTGTCCTCAAGTCAGATTGTTAGTTGACAATAAACCTTATTTAACCCTAATGCAGTATATATACATATATATGGAGTTGCATAAAGATGGTATCATATGAGTACTGGTAGTCTTTGTGGGTGTAAATATGGTAGTCTAAAATACTATGCCGTGTGATCAGTCTTTTTGTACCTTTTATCTGGTTTACACTGATATTGTAACTTATTTTACCACACTTGAGCCTAGTACATTAAAATCATAATTTAGCTTAAGACAGAAATCTAGCATGAGGGAGCAGGTGTAAGAGTGAGTACCAAAATGTAGTAGTCGGTTGGCAATTAGTGCTTATACTTCACAGCTAATAATAAGTTTTTATTCCTCAGTGAACAAAAAGCAAGTGAACTTACAAATGAATGGCATTTGAAACTTTTAAATTGTTGCAACATGACTGCATCCACTGAGGAACAAGATCAAAGGAGGTGCTTAGCCAAGCCTCTGAAGGCTGCTGGGTCCCAGCCTTGCCTGTTGGAACACAGAGCTTTGAATCCTGGCACAGCTCTGGCGGAGGTTTGTACGGCTGTGTTTTAACCCTCCATTTGCCTTCCCACTGCTATCTTTGGTCTGGCTCCATGGTATCTCAAGGATTAGCTGTGTGCATACTCCGATAGGTTTGTGTGTCTCTTGGCAATATCCAGCTTTAAACTTAATACAGTGGGAGGTCATTCTTCCCATTGCTATGCTGCTTATTTGTATAGATTTCATTCCGTCGCTGGTTCTGCCACAAGCTTTAAATTCTTGCGTACTCGGTTGGCCAGCCAGTGCACGTGTACAACTTACTGATAAGTGACACATTTTTGTCATTGTTTCCAGACTTGTGCAGTTTGTTACGCTTGCCTTGTTTTGTGTTCAGTGGTAATCTCTGTCAGATGTTGTACGCTAGCACATCTTACTAAACTATTACTTCTGACAAAGTACCTGAATAATTTCATTATGCTTGTATAAACAAATATATTTGTTGTTTCAACCCACGTCTTGCTAAGCTGAGAAGTTTAAGGTGTGTTTCAGATGAAAAAGCAGTAATCCGCTTTTCAGGGCTCAGAGTTATATCACCAGGTACATACCCATCACCTCCATTGCACTGGTGCCCAGCAAGGGTAATGGTGCAAGAGCTGTCAAATGAAGCACAGAGTTGCCATTGCCTTAAGAATTTTTATTGTGTGAGGATGTCTGGGAAGCTTTATTTGCTTGGCTTTGTACTTACTGGAGAAAAAAACTGGATATTTCTCAGTGGGAAAAAAGGACAATTGTCTTCTGTGATATCCCCAGCTACCATAAAGAGGCTTGTGGTATTACCAAGAATTTTGACTCTGATCTGGGAAATAAAATAAGACAAATGAAAACTGATGAGCAATAAATATTCTCTTCCCATTTCATTTTCCAGAAGTCCTCAGAATGTAACACCAAGAATCTGTGCTGAAGTGCGCTTGCTTGTTTCCCTTAAAACAGCATGTTTCTTATTGCTCCTTAGAAAATAATATCAAATTGTTTTTGGCTAGGCTGTTACTTATGAAAAGCTCTCTCTGATTCATGAGGTACAAAACCAGAATAAAATATGTGGCAAAAAGCTCTTAACTCTCACTGGTGTTCAGTTGCCAAGTAGTTTTCTGGAGCGTGGTGCCTTGCATGGTAGTCAATGATTTATTGAAACACTGTTACTATTTTACTTTGTTCAAAACTATTTTAAGCATGAAAATGTATGTCTCTAATTTGGATTTCTTCATCCTATAATTTAAAACTGAATAAAGGCATTTTAGTCCTTTTAACAACAGATAAACTAATCTTCCTTGTCTTGGAATACCAGTTATTCTGAACATGCACAGTCATATTTTGACACTCAACTCTACTGCTAGCTGTCTCCAGAATGAAACAAGAAATTTCATTTTGAGAATTCTGAAACATAAGCTATTACTTTTATACAATTTTATAATTAAAAAAAAAAAAGAAGAAATTAAATCAAATGGTATATAATTTTTCCAAACGCTATGTATTACTTACTCAGACTTTGTATGTGTATTAATTTGAATTTCACACGGGGTTTTCCTGTGTTTTGCAGGTTCCTATGAAGAATTTCCAGCTGATGCCTGGCTTTACCACAATTGATGGCTCCTAGGCTTGAGAGCAGAGCAGGGGATGAGACTGCAGGGCATGGTGAACGCCTTGCTGTTCATTTTTGTGACCACCGGGTGTCATTCTAGGAGCAGACTTTGGGCAGGCTGAGAGCATTACTATGGCAGCAGCACTGGAGGCTTCACGCAGTAAGTCGCTTGGCACCAAAGGGGCCTCTAAAGCAATGATTATTTAATTTTTGTATTTTTTTTTTAAATGGTGATTCTAAAGGATAAAAATTGCTGTTAATTTCCATTTCTGCATTCAGAATATGAGAAACTAGGATGTGATGCAAACTACTGAGTGAGTTCAAGTCATTTGTGTTAAGATATTCTGTGAAGGCTATGTAGACAGCTGGGAAACTTCTGCATCTACACATCAAATTTGCGTGAGCTTAAATACATCATTGTACATACAACTTAAAAACCTGGATTTATACATAACTGAATTTTTTGCAATTAAAGTGTTGGAAGAATGTCGAGGCAGAATGATGTCTAGACAGAATAATGTAATCTCTCTCCAGGTTGTTTTTTTTTTTTTCCCAACTCAGGTCAAACAAAGAGGGAAGTCCTAGGTCCACATCACCATGCAAGGCACCAGTGTGGGCTTAGGTTGGTGTTACGCTGAAGAAAGCTTGTTGAATTCAGTGGTTTATGTAGTTTGATGGACTTCTTTTAAATCCTGCACTGGATATCTTCAAGAACAGGAATAGTAGCATGAAGAAAGTATGTGAAGAAAAGGAGATGAAAAGTTTAATGAAGTGGAGCAATGTCCATGGTACATGAGGCAGTAAGGACAGGTTTTGGTAGGGCAGGGATTTATGGGGCCTTAAAAGGAGGCCATAAATCTGAAGGGATCTGAAACCTGAACTTAAAGCAGAATGGCACTGGAAGAAAACTGAGATGCAAGCAGGAGTCATAGGATATTAGGAGCACTTTCAACATACTGAAGTGAGAGAGAAAAAAGCAGGTTTTGTTCTGTATGTGTGTATTTATCTTCAGCTTATCATATTTGCCAGACACAGTTGTTCTTTCTGTGAAGCCTGATGTTCCTCCTGCCATCTTAGAGCTGGAATATTTCTCATATTTAGGATTCCCAAATGAAGAATGCTCATTAATAGGACAGGTTGCAAAAGCTGGCAACACAAATAATGAACAAATCCTTTACGGTTCTTGTTTTCTACGCTTCTGATCAGTCTCAGCCTGGCTTACTCATAATTTGGGAATCTTTTTTTCTTGACTGTGTGGGAATTTTGTTATGAATGTTGTGCTTACAACTGAATTGATTTAAAGATTTTCTGAGGCAGTTGGACAACTTGTGATTTTCAGATAAGTGAAATGCAAACTTTGTTTTGATTGGGTCAGACACAGGAACACTTAGGTTTTTGTAATTCCACTATAGTTGCATTTCTAGTAGTGTCAGAACTTGAAAACTTGACTCTTTCAGACCAATACTTTTTTTTAAAGGGTATCACACCTACTGCCAATATGTTGTCTTTTGAAAGGACTTACATGAAGCATGTAGAGTCAGCACTCTCAAAGAACTGGGTTTCATTGGAGTTGTTTTTACATTAGAAAATTAGTCCTTTTTTAAATCCACATTTCAGCAGAAGGTTGTGCCCCTATTGCTCTGTAAGCTTTGGACCATTATTGTCTCTACCATGCTGTCTTAGCATCTGCTAGTATTAGGTTCATTAATGTGACTACTCTCTCACGTGATGCTTTCCTTTCTCTTCCCTCTTGTCCCCCAAATTTTTCTGCAGGAAGAGAATGGTGTATATTATGTTCTGTATATATGGTTGAAAGGGATTCCATACACATGCTACTGTGCAATCGTTAGAGATGGCAAAGTCAAAGTAGTGTGCAAGTTCAATTCAGAAGAAGAGATGTTCCTTGTGGCAGTTGCTGACATCAGAAAATGCGGCTGTTTTTTTCTCGCACTAGAATCTGCCTTCTGAGGGCTTCGGCCATCTTCTGCATCAAGCTTTTGACAACTTGAAGAAGTCAAAGAAAAGAAAAACTAGAAAAAGTCAGGGGACTCAAGTCCCCTGACAATAGGCTACCTCCTAATAACTGAAGATAGCAAAACTGTTAAACTTACCAGTTAAGCAGGAGAGTAATGTCAGTGAAACCTGAGAGACAGTAGGCTGAGTCGCCCAAGCTTGGCTGAACAATTTAAAATGCAATGGTATGGTACTGTGCTACCAACTCCTCCAAATCCTTTTCTGTGCGCAATGGCATATTCCTCTGCTTCAACTAGCTGATTTTAATTAAGTGTTGAATTCATTCAAATATTGCTTTGGCAAAAGTAATATGATCAGAGGTTGTGAATGATCACACTGTTGCTATTTTTCAAGCTTTTAGTGCTCTATTAAAAATCACTTTGTCATTTCTAATCACTGCTTTAAAGATTGTCCCTTCTATTGACAATTAACTTGCTTTCAGGAATAATACCATGAAGAAAATGTATGCCACGTCCATTCAGTAGCTAGGCACAGCCATTGGAGTGGATTTTAGATTTTAATATAAATGTTGTTCCTATTCCTTTTAGGGTCGCTATCATTTTAGTGTGTTCTCCTGGATGGGTGCCACCCATTTGGGAGTGAAAATGATATCACTTGTCAGCTTTGTTTTGCCTGAGGTTATAATAATATATAGTTCACCCAGAACTGTTGGTATGTGTCTCAACCACCTTTCCTTTGCAGCAGAATATTTATTGATTTATACCTGCCGGAGGGAGCTTCTTCCCAGAAGCTGTCACTGGCAGTACAAGTCCCACCCGGGCTCCTTGCAGGCTGATCCTTGACAGGAAACACTCCCTAGCCCCTGGATGCTGTTAAGAACCTCAGTTTTCTTCTTCTTATTAATCTCCCATCTTCCTCCTTGCCCCCACCCTAGCTCTTCACAGGCTTAACAGTCAAATAAAAGTACCTATTTAGCAACTGTTTACAACCAAGATTTAAGCAAAGGATTGGAGGGAAAAAGAAACAAACTCACAAACAAAAAACCCAAACAACAACTATGTGAAAAGCTTTTAGCTAGGATTGTGTTTTATAGCTCAGATCTGTAGCTAACCTAGCTTGCTAAACCTACTTCCTACTCCAGTATCAGTACTAGGAATTCAGTGTGCTGTGACACCTTATTTCACAAGTGCTGCAGTCACTTTGGAATTTTCTTCCAGTGCCTCTTCTTGCTTTGGTAGTAAATTTTAGGAAAGAGTTCAATTAACTTGAAGAAAAATGACAGATAGAAGTAAAAAAACTGGGTACTTCACAGTGATTTCTGCTACTTCAACCAATACCTAATTTATTAGGAGGCAAGCAAAGCACTTCTTTCAACTGAGTAGTTTAGTTCCTTAAAAGCCACTCATGTTTAAGTCAGTTGGAGGGATTGCAGGGTAGCTGTTTGCTTTGACTTTCTGAGCGTGGTAATTTCATTTATGTTAAATGTCGCCACGTGCATATTCTGAGGTTTGCGATTTCCAAACAATCGCCAAATTTGTTTTGTTAGTGCATGTGATCCTATTGTCAGAGATAACTGCTCTAGCCATATAGTGTTTGGCTGAGATGTATCTATGATCAGGTCTTGATTCGTGCAAGTGTGTTCCAAATGCATCATAATCTTGTACTAGAGACGACGGTTTTGTTTTTATTTTTGTATCTTTTATAGCAAGTTATGATAAACAGTTTTGGGGCTTGCATGAGATCTAATTATACTATTGGGTTCTTAACGAGACAGCAAAATGGCATGTTGCATGCAGCTAGTAATTACTGTGAGATTCAGAAGATATATTTGAAAAAGATCTGGTGGTAACTGCGTAAAATATTGCAGCTGCTGCAGAGTTTGTTTTTAATGTTAGGTTGAGTATATATTCTTACACAGTACATCTAGTTACCAAGTCTGACTTAACTAGTAGTTGTCTTGTTTATGATGTTGAGCAATCAAAATGAGGGGAAAAAATGCCACAACTATTTGGTTTTTAGTTTGGATCCTGGTGTGTGGTTTGTTTTTTTGTTTTGATTTGGGATTTTTTTGTTGTTGTTTTTTAAAGGAATAATAGTGTTGAACATCTAATAACTACAGGCATCGAAGTCTAATGTATTGGCTTGGTCTGGGTGCTACTAAGCTGAGTTTCACTGCTCCTCTGCCCTACCCTTTCATCATGGAACGTGTTTAGAAGGGGAAAAAAGAAAAATCATAGTTTTGCCAGAAGAGAACACTTTCCACAAATGTCTGCCTCTATAGAGGCACAGAGAGAAAAAATAGCTGCTTCCATAGTGATGTCATCCTCTTTTTGGGTACTTGGGTACCACAAAGACCACAGAAGAGAAGGGAGGTCATCTAGGCAGGCTCTATTATGGCTGAATTGCCAGGTTTAGCCACCATTTTTCTCAGGAGCACAGGAAAGTGAGTCCTACTTTCTAGCTACAAAAACTTTCTTGTTTTCATTCTGGTAATATGCTTCTATCTAAGTTGCCATCCTTCAGCTGTGCACACATGACCTGATCTCTTCTTAAAAGAAAGAAGTTTGTGTGGTTTCCTCAATCAAGAGAAAGCTATTTGCTGTTGTTTACTGTTGCGTGGGATGGGATGTTGTTGGTAATCCATTTTGATGCAGCATTTTGAGTATTAGTTGTCTTTAACTCTGCTCAAATACATCTGAAAAAGAGAGAGTGTGACCTGAAACATGAAAATGCTTAAATTCAGCCGGAACCACCTGTGCTTATTTGGAAAATAGGAATAAAAAACACAAGAAAGAGATTTGTTCTGTCCTTCTGCCCTTTTTTTGGGGTGTCAGCCACAATTGAGAAACTCTGGTAACTTTAAAGTAATAGAGCTGGAACTTGAAAGAAGTTAAAACTGATTTATTTTTCCTTCCACTAGCTTAGAATACAATGCACAGCTCATGTAACTGAGCACTAAAGCTTGTAGTTTTTATTCTTTGGGAAAATAGTGTTTGGTGAAAGTCTTTGTCTCCCTTCAGATATAAATTAACTAAAAGTTAGCAAACGAACTCATGGACCAAAGTTCTGGTCAGGTAGTATATGAAATAGCTGCATTTAGTAATAATTAATACTGTGTAAATATCCCCAACAACTACTGAGATATGAAAATCTCTCTGCTTTAGTTTAAATATTATTTCATATAGTCTTATTTCACTCCAGCTCTCTCCGAGGCTTTCACTTCTATCTCCAGCAAACAGCCAGAATCAATATGCACTGTAATATCATCAGATCTGTACTTCTAATGCAGAAACTTAATGGCGGCCTGATATGATTACAGCAATGATAAGAGATCAACATGCTTCACGGTTGCGCAACTCATGTCTTTTATGATTTATTTTGCACTAAGTGCTGTGCGGTATTTGTAGAGAGTCACTGAGTGACTGGAAGGCAACAAGTTCAGTTACACATAAATCCTATTTTGGAATTGATTTAGTTCTCTGGAGTTAAGTGAAGCTTTATTAAGGTTAGGTACAAATCTCCTTTGTCTTAAGTGTTAATTGTCTAGCAACAGAGACATTATGAGTGGTGTTCAGATTTTTTTTCTGTGAGAGGAGTAGAGATTCTCAATTACTTTTTAACACCACCATTTTATGTCATGTTACTGAAATAGCTGCTCTATTTCATTATTCTTATAAGCGTAGAGTTTCAGATGAACTGAGGTGTGGAGAACCTAAATCTGATTCCAGATTAGATGGTTTTTTCCACATCTTTTTTTTAGCAGACCAGTGTATTCTAAACTTCAGGTGCAAACTAGTAATCTAATATATATGAGAGTGAGGGTGGAGAAGAACTCCCTCGAAAGTTTATATGGAGAGGTGGCTGAATTGATGACATGGAAATGGGGAACAAAATGCACAACTAAATGGGATTGATCAAGATTTCTTCATTCAGCCTGTTTCTTTATTGAATCACCACAGGTATATTAGGAAAGGATTTGGGTCTGTAGATTTTTCTATGCCCTGCCATTTTTGTGAAGCTCTCTGAGACCTGACGTGTGACCACACAGATTTCTGGTTTTCACTTTGGTTTGTTTTGTTTTTTTCACTGCTGACATCACTAGTGACTGTGTCAAATTTCTTTTTTAACATCATTGATTGTTTGGTTTTTATTTAAATAATAATAAGGTAGGTCTCACTTTATTACACCTAATTTGTATTTGTGTATAACATTCTGATTGAAGAGTATGCCATATGGTTGCTGAGGAAAACTCCAAATCTATGTTTTCAGAGAATAAGGGTCAAGGATTGGGTAGGCTTAAAGTATTTTTGTTGGGGGGAGTGTAGATGCAGGGAGGGTACAGAATTAATACCCTTTCCCTCTAGAAAGCTATTAATTTTTCAAACAGCATGACACATGTTTTGACTTTCTACATATGGGTTCTAGTAAAACAGAAAAGAAACCCACGGTTGTCTTTTACAATACAGACTTAATCTTTAGGAACTCTCCATGAAACCAAGAACTTGTTTTTTGTTTCTTTGGAAGAAACTAAATAGATAATTCTGTGTGTGAAACTTTTATGAGTATATATATGTAAAAACTAGTTTGGTTTAGGAGGATGTAGAAACATGAACTCCCTCGAGTTACTCTGGGCTTTATTTATTTACTTCTTCCCCTCCTTTTTTCTATAAATCATATATTTTGTAGGACTGTGTTGAGAAACGTATGAGAAACAATTTCAGATAGGGGGAATCTGAAATTCAGTGACTAACGGCTCTCGGGGTAAAAGACAGGCAGTCTCATTTCAATGCAGTAAAATGCATGTTGGACACGAAGTTTGTCTATAGGTATTGCAACCATTTCACTGATGGGATGGATAGCTTGTTCATGCAAACCATGATACCAGCTGGCACCTGCAGAGAATGACATTGACACTTAGGTAGGGACAGGTAGAAACATTTATTACATTCTGCTCTCATTTACAGTACCACCCTATGCATAAAAAAATAAAACACAAAAACTCTTTCCAGGCCAAGTCTGACTCTCTGTTAGTACAGCTGTGTCCTTTTACAAGCCAGTCTTTAGTGCTTTGATTGGTTATATTCTTAAAAGGCAAGTACTACTCCATTTGGAGGTAGTTTCATAATCAATGAACTCCATTATAGGCAATGTTTTCTCCTTACTTTGTTTGTTTTGTTAGCCCTAGATGGCTCTTGCAATCTCTCAGGAATCTAATTCCTGTCTTTGGATCTCTGCTGACCCTCCCTCTCCCCTTACCCTTCATACTTTGGAGATACTACACAATGCACCCTAGCAAAAACTTTCAGGAATTAACTTATCTTTGCACTGTTGAGCATAGTGCCCTTAATTATTCATCTGATAGACCAGCCAAGACTGTGCTTTTTAATGTCTTTGCTTCCTGTTTCCTCTTACCACCCAGTCTCATTAGGAACAAAAGCAGAACTAATTTTATTTCAAATATTTGGAAATTAGAATGGAGGACAGGAATAAATTTGGAGAATTCAATAAACTTACAGCTGTGAAGGATGCTGGACTTCCAGTCGCCTTCCCAACCAGCACTGAAAGACTTTCTGAGATGAGAGGGATATATGAGTTAAACCAATGCAATATTATGGAATACCAATTAACCTGTCTTTTTCTTTTATATTCTTTATTTGCATGAATCGATGTAATGAGTCTTTTTACAAGGACAAGACTAACAGGAGGTGATCCCATATCAGCGTGAATTTAGATACTTTGATTTTTTACCTCAAGAGTGCAGTAAACAGAACATGGTATGTAAGGATTAGCTCAACCTGACATGTCTGCATTTATGAAAGGTGCTTCAAAGGAAAATCCTGATGTAGTTTGACACAAAAATGCTGTCAGGAAGAAGCGCATTAAGCAATTTCTTTCCAATTAGGATATATTTATTACTTATATGGGCCAAAATATTTGCAGAAACATGTTGAAGCTCTCATTCTTTTCAAAGTTGTCTTAAAACCGTATCTCAGTGTAATCTTATTCACGCGTTCCTTTCTTTAATAGTATTTTTTCAGTTCATTTAAATCGGAAGCGGTTATATCTTTTCTGATAATGGGAAAGAGGTCTGTGGTAGTGTACAGCTAAAAAAACCAAAACTGAAACCTTTGAATGTTCTCCAAGGTGGCACAAATTGTTAGTGTCTTTTTATTTTATAAATACAATGCAAAGATCTAACCCTGTGAGAGATGAGAGAATAAGAAAATTAAAAAGCAGATTTCTTTCATTCTAATTGATTCTGATCAGGTCAGAAAATGGCATAAACTATTAATTGACTGGTAGAGTAGGACAAAAAACAATGAATCAACCTGAACAATTATTGATGGTGTCTGAAACATCGCAGGGTTATCACAGACCTATCATGACATTGCTCCAGAAGAAGACAAGCAGTTGTCTTACTCAGCTCAAACAGGGCCAAAACCTGTGAACTCTGCACTTTGAAAGCAGTTTTTACATTTTGACACAATATAAGTAGTTATTGTGACTCTTGTAACCGTTTATATTGTTGCAAAAGCAAAATTTAATACTATGGAGGGATTCAAATAAAACCTCTGTGTTCTTTCTATATCCTGAAATACTTGTATCCCTAGACATGAAAGGATGAGCAGCACAGGATTTTTCCTGCACTGTGCAGTGCCCCCAGGATATGAATATTTAATTAGGACCACACCTATTTCATACTTTACTGCTTTCTCAATGGAAAAGATAAAATTCTGTGAGTGTAATTATAGCAGTGTGATAAGAAGGAAAGTACTATGGCTACCAAGTTCCTACTGTACAATAAACTCCCAATATTTCCTGCTGATTTCAAAGTTTCGCTCTTACTTTAAAAATATGCATAAGCTTCACCTTGCTCAGCTATTTGTTGATTGTTTCATTGGGCAGGAAAATGAAACAGTTAGAATATGCCCTTAATGTAGGATTTTATACTTAGGCCATTATTCAAAAAAGCCTCTGGTAATTTTCCTTGAAAAACCAATCTGCCCCTCAGTGACTGAAACCAAACAAAAGTCAGTAGTAAGCTATGTGCATTAATCCTGTTCATAAGCTTGCTTAAAATATAACTTAGTATGTATGCTCCTATGAAATACATGATTAATTGTGTGGAAAGCCTGTACCCTGAAATTTGGACTGCTGCATGATGCAGGAAAGAGTGTTTTATCTCACTGTGGGCTAATGATTTATTTAGAGCTCAGTGAAACATCTGTTTGAGGACAGCAAATGACCTCAGCTCATACAGCAATGGGATATTAACATTTCTGAGGAGGTGGAAGCAGTCTATATTCCAAAGAAGAATTGAAACTCTTCCACAAATAAATAAATGGTACCATTTTTAGGTATCCCTCTTTCCTAGGGGAGGCCCAAAGCAGAAATTGGGCTTTTGAAAAGCAGAAGAAAACAGTAGAAGTGGGGACAGTGGAAGGAAGAAATATTCATGACCAAACTGGGATATTCTGCTTGCTCATAGAAAACTTGAAGGCAAAGATTTTACATTATAGGGAAATAAGTTACATGATTGAAAAACATCGCAGATGCTTTCCAGCTCAGTACCACTATGTGAGAGAAGTCTCTGGGATCTGATTCAAAAATCTTAGCATTATTTTATTTTCTTTTATTTTTAATACCCTTTATTTACCTGCCTTTGTAATACACTGTGTATGTTTAGGATTGCTAATGAGCAGTTTATTCTTTACCCATATTTTCTTTTATGTAAGGTCTACTCAGAGTAAGTGTAGTACGCACAATTCTGTTTTACTGGATGAGATAATAACTAAAAAAAAAAAAAAAAAAAAAAAAGGCAACCCCAAACAAAACAGGATAGTTGTATAACTTCTATAAAGACCTGATAAAAATTATTGGTATTATTCAGAGGAAGTGAATTGACCCTGGCTGAACACCAAGTGTCCACTAAAGCTGCTCTCTCACTCCCCTCAGCAGCTGGGCAGGGGAGAGAAAATTTAATGAAAAACTGGTGGGTCAAGATAAAGACAGGGAGATAACTCACCAATTAAAATCACAGGCAAAGCAAGCTCGACCTGAAGTAATTAATTGGTTGCTAGTTAAAATCAGAGTAGGGTAATGAGAAGTGAAACCAAATCTTAAAACGTCTTCCTCCCACCCTTCCCTTCCCCTGGGGCTTAATTTAACACCTGATTTCTCCACCTCCTCCTCCTGAATGACTCAGTTGGACAGGGAACTGGGTTGTGGCCAGTTCTTCCCACCTTGTCTCTCTTACTCCATCTTCCTCATGGGGTCGACTCCTCAAGCTGCAGGGGAATCTCTGCTCCAACACCTGGAGCACCTCCTCCCCCTTCTTTTTCACTAACCTTGTTGTCTGCAGAGTTGTTTCTTTCACATATTCTCACTCCTCTCTCTGGACGCTGTTTTCCAGGTTTGTTTTTTTTTCCCTCCTCCCTTCTTAACTATGCTCGCAGAGGTGCTACCAGTGTCACTGATTGGCTCAGCCTTGGCTAGCAGTGGGGCCACCTTGGAACCAGCTGACATTGGACATGGGAGAAGCTTTTAGCAGCTTCTCACAGAAGCCACCCGTGTAGCCCTCCTGCTAGCAAAACATTGCCGCACCAACCCAATACAACAGGTGTGGATGTTCATAAAAACATCCATATATGTGACATTTGTTGTGACAAAACACATCAAACGGGGAGCACAGCAAAATGCTTTTCACATCTGATTGGCAAAAAAATAGGAAAGGTTTGGTGGTGGGGAGTTTGTTTCCAACTTCAGTTTGATACCAGAAATGATAAATACTGCTTTAGCCAAATCATTATTTTTCTAAACTCTTCTTACAGCTAATCCTTAAGTGTGAGTTCCAGAAGGGGCATTTATGATTTATTTCTTCTTGGCACAGACACTGTATTGTCACACAAGACTCCTAGGGACTGCAGCTGATCACTTCTCTAAGGTTCATACCGCTTCTGGGTTGCATTTATTAAGGTCAAAAGGGAGTATGTACCCAACTGCAAACTACTTCTGTGATATGTACCTCTTCCTGACCAATCTGACACCTTGAATTTCGACTTTATCTTTATAGCCCACCAATATAATTGGATGCTTCATCTTTCAAAGTGAGATGATAAATATCCCAGTTTTATTATTATAGCACTTCTGATTGTCCTGTTTATCAGTAGCTTCTTCTATTCCAGTTCAGAGAGGAAAAGAAAAATACAGCTTTGAACAGCAATGTTTGCAGTCCAGTCCTATCATACTAAGTAAATACTTTTTTGAAGATTATTTAATTGCCATCATGAAATGAAAAAAGGGGATCTGGAAAAGCTGACAAATGAGTCCTAATTAGAGAAATTTATTAGTTTGGATTTTGGGGGGTTCTATGTGTCTTATGTTAAACTGATTTTATGTTACTCTAATCACACAAAGTATTTTCTGTTTGAATTCTCTGTGAATATCAAGTATTGGTGCTGCCGGGGTATTGTATTAATATCTCTATGCAGTCTGAATCACTGGAAAATTGTCAGACTGAATATTCAAAATATGTATTGTAAAGAACAAAATGTGTCTATATGTTGGGATTTTACATGCCTATGTCTCATCTCTACACTCTGTTCCTGTGTAACTATCATTATCTATACTTCCTCTCGCAGCATCACATTCTGTGTGCACACTGTATGTTTTCTTGGGAAAATATCTGAAAATAATTCTGCAATTGCAAACTGAGACCGCTCCATCCACCCTCTACTTTCTCTCTGTGTGCATTACATTCCAATTTTCCTTTGATTGCCGCAGTGATCTCTGTTGTCACTATGAGCAATGCATTGATTTCTCCCTGTAGATCAATTATTGCACCACTCCTACAGTAAAAAGGGGAGGATATGAGTCTGTGCATCCAGTAGGAATTGAGGCTTCAAGACTGATATCAATATAAGACAAAAAAGGTATATTTCTGTGAGAGGGCAGAGCAGCAGAAGCTGCTATAATGGTCAAAAAGAAGTCAGTTATGTGCTTCTCCCAGCACTAGCTGCAAGAGGCAAGGCAATAAAAAGCTGAGCCCTGGCTCTGCACGCAGAAGACATGCACCTGACAGGAATTTCTGCCAGCAGCACAATTTGGTTTTCCTATGTGGTCAGGAAGTTCAAGCAGCTGCATTATGATTACCTTGAGTATGCACGCTCTAAGGTAGCAGCTACTGTTGGTTCTTTCTTTCAGGTTTGTCCAAGAAGGAAAAGTCAGTATTTGGGCCTCTGTGTAGCCAAACTGTAGATTTTTCATGACTTATGGAACATTTTCTGCTTTTAAGAAAAATGCTGAACCCCAGAGCAGTGTACTTACTTTGAAAAATACCGGCATAATGTTAGTGCTCCCTACAGACTCTTTTCTAAGCCTATACAGTGTAGTATCTATTCTTGATTCTTATTTTTCCAGATTTGAAGTGGGTGGTTTTGTTTTGTTTTTACAGTCAAGAAACTATCCCAGCTAGTGGTTGCTTCAGCAGCCAGCCCACTCTGCACTGATAGATATGAATGCAGAGCTATTGAACTTCATCGATTCACCTGCATTGGAGGAGTTCTTACTGTGTCAAGTTGTGTAAGAGATGATTTTTACATATAAAGTGTAAAAGAGAAAATAGTACTATCGTTCTTTCTTCTTGTCATTAATAATTTTGTCTGGTTTTACCAAGCAAAATACGGATCTGGAAAATATTGAATGCTGTCTACTGTTTAGCTTTGAAAAGATTCCTTCCCAGGAGAATACCTTAGAATTTCTGCACAGCCTATAAAGCCTACATAAAATCATAAATTTTCTTTGGCAATCTTTTATTTTAACTGAAGGAAAGTAAAATAAAGATAATCTAAATTAAAAAAAAAAAAAGAAAATGGTGGTCTGATGGAGTTTAATGGAGAAAGCAGACTATAAACCTTGCTTTGGATAAGCTATAATAGATTTCCTGACTTCCTAAGAAGTTGTCTACTTGTGTTCCTTTTTGAGAAATTTTTGCCTTTTTCCAGAGTGGATATTGCATATTCATAGAACTATTTTAAAAAGCAGAGCTGATATAAAAATTCTTTCCTTGAAAAAACAGTCATAATTGGTTCCTTTCTCCCTCTGCTACTTAGAAGCTTTTTTTCCCTTTTTTTTAACTCTTTGATGGCTACACTGCCAAGAGTATGCACATTAGTAAGATGAATTTATAACTGTCTAATGCAGTTAGTTTTCTTATCAAAACAGCTCTTTAAGCACAGTACAGAACTGCAGGTTTAATTAAAAGCTCAGTTTAAGTGCATTAGGTCACAGGGAAGAGATGTTTGCATTTGTTTGTACTGAAACAAAGGTAAATCATAAGCAGCTAAGTTTAGCATCTTCCCTTGTTATTACACCACCACAGAAAGTAGATCTCACAGTATCAGAAGAAACTGGAAAAATCTTCTGGGTTTCTTATTTCTTAGGGGGAAGAGAATCAGCAGAAAGAAATGGTTTCTGGTAGAAGATGATGTGGCTGTGCTGCCCTGCTCCTGGTAAGAAGCCGAGGAGCGCAGAGGTGGTGGCCATGGTAAATGTTTCCTGTTTTTTAAACCAGCTTAAAACTAGGGTTATCTAGAGGAGATACTGCACCAGAATTGCTCATCTTCACTCATTGGAAAAGATAAACCTTTTGCCTGGAGGAGATCTGACTGACTGGGTTGTTTAAGGAAACCTGGAAAAGGCTTTGAGGCAAGCTGTTCCAAGAAACCCAACTAAAAAGCTCTGTTCGCTTCTTGGAGGGAAGGAAAATATTTCTATCATGAAAAAAAATTGGGCTTGAAAGTTTTGGGTTCCAATTTAGTAGAAACATGGAAGTAGCTCAAATTTTATAATTATGTATAAACATTCTTATTTTGCTGCAATTACATTCTTTCTATATGAATAGTTTTGTATAAAATGACAATGTGAGACACCACAATTCAATCTCATGTGTGTAGAATTGTGTCAACAGTATTTGGCAAATAGTTGAGTATATGCAAGTATATTTTCTAGTTATTGATCTTTGCTTACTTTGGCCTGATAACTCTAAGCTGATAAAAGTAACAGCTCTGCTGGTAGTATAGGTAAGTAATGCACTGAAATCCATAGAGCCATACTGCTGTGGATTGAATAAGGATCACATTCCATAGGAATAATGCTTGCAATACTAATTTCATAGCTCATCCTTCATCCTGAACGTACTGGAGCATGTTTTGTAGGCAGTGAAAATAATTGCTCTATAAGGTTTTAGGGATGCAGGATTCTTTTTTCTTAAAGTAGCCTCAGAATCAAGGTCATATACACAAAATTCTATACTAATGTCAGGTCTTTTGGGCACCAAGCACTCAGTATTAAGAGATGCAAAATTAAAGGGAGGGAAATAGGAACAAGATTTTACATTCGTATAGAAAAGGGTATTGTGCACAGTTACATAAGAACATAGCACCAGAGGGAGGCTTAAGGCCATGCATCTGATGAAAGATGAATGAATCTTTGTGTATTCCCAAGGATTTCCTGTTTCCATGTCTCTGAACATAGCAGTAAACCTTAAGCATGTTTGTATGTCAAAAATATAATTTTATTTTTCTAGCTTGGAATATCCATTCTCTGCAGTGAGAATCTAGGTCTATCTGGAATTGGGAATTGAGCCTGATCTTACCATATTCCAGGCATGCCTTAAGTACCAGGCTATATGCATTCTTTGTTAACAGTCTCTTTGAGGAGTCTCCAGCAAATTTGGTAATGAAGTTGAAGGAAATCCCCAAAGAGAATGTAATGGGAAGGGTGACTGGAAACAGAAGAGTGAAAGAGTCTGGTAGGAGCCGGTGGGAATCCCCTCAAACAAAAAGTCAAAAAATTTTTAAAAGAAAAAGGCAAAAAAAAGTGCATGGATTTCTAGTAATAAGGGGAATTTGTTGTTGGTTTCCCATGTAATTTGGAGCATATTTGTGTTTTTCACATGATGAATATGTTCTGTTTAGCTTGATAAAGTTGAGAATTTGGGGAATTTTTCTTTTATTTTCCCAGGAAATTGAAGTGTATTGAAGATTTCACAACAGTTCTGAAGTTTTAAAATTGATTTTCAAAGTAGAAAACCAGTTAGATTTCTGTTTCAAAAAGGAGCATAGGAAAAAAGAGACCCTTTAGTATGGTCCCTGCTACAAGCACTTCTTATAACTGTAAAGAGCTAGGTTAGATAGACCCTGGAAATGAGAAAGAAAAAGGGCAAATTTGAAAGGGGGGAAGGTTCTTGTTCTCCACCTCTCAAGTGGATGGACCTTATTTTATGGTCCTTAGAGCCACCATAAAAGGAAGCCTGTTTTTGGAGGAGTGCAAGATATGGAAGAATAGAACAGGTAAATCAACCTCTTGGAGAAGAAGTCTCAGCAGTGAAGGGAGAACAGTTGACATCATCATTGTGCTTTGAAAAAGCCAACAAGCTTGGAGTCTAAGTTCCAGGATTATGGTAAAAAGGTATTGCCCCTCATCTGACATCTCATATCTCAAAGGCTAAAAATGTCTTTAATCCCTGAAAAATTATTTGCAATATCAGATCATTGTCTCCCCTCTTCTGCTAGCCATGGGCACTGTATTCCAAAATGTTATGTATCAAGTAGCAACTGAAAGAGGTGGGAAAGGAGGGATTGCTTTTTGTTTATATGCTCCTAAGGCAATTTTCAGTGAACTAAGGTATTTTTTTGGGAGGAAAAAAAAAAAAAAAATCACGTGCCTAGGGCAGGAAAACTTCCCTATAGGATGAAGGGGTGGAAAGGACTTCAGCTATATTTCAGGTCCTGTAGAACATTGTGAAGTAAAAAGTAAAATATTAGTGATAATGAGAAATACTTTGTATCACAGACCATATTCTATGTTACTGATTATAGTTTCATAGGGCTAGCTTTCACCCTGTCTTGCTAAACCCATGTTATTAAGTAGCAGATGCAGTGCTAGAAGTAAAAGAAAAAGTAATTACGGTTACGTAATGGTAAGAAATGCAGGCTCACGTGTAGCAGCTGATAATCATTGCAGTCATATTGGACAGTGGTGTGAGGAATGAAGAAATGAGCCATTTCTTCATTAGGTTATCCTTTGGAGAGGATTCTTCGGATGGCTCTGAGTGTTCTAGGTCGTATCTTTAGATTTGCTGCATGAGAAGTTCTGAAGTGAATAATGTCAGTATAGAAGAACAAAGGGTTTTTTACATATCTTCATAATGTACTGTAAGATTCTGGTCTTTCATCAGCAAAGATAACCCTAGTAATACTCAAGAATTCTGAGCATGAGCAAGGAAAACTGATTTAACAGACTTTTTGAAAACAGGAGAAAACAACAGTGATGATACATATTGCCACAGGATGCTACAGCATAAATTCTCATGGACTCTTTAAAATCCCAAACACAGAATATTTCTTTGGTATCCCTGATGTTAAAAGATTTAAAATAAGATTAAAGCTGGTGGGTTGCAGTCCTACTGCATAATTAGCGCTGAAAATAAGTTACAATGTCTTTAGGCCAATATGCAAAACCAGAGGTTATAGTCTTATGCCTTTAGGCCTTGTATCAGAACAAGAGCTGACAAAGTCAGTTTTTCCAAGTTTGATTTAATGTTTTCATTCAAAAAGTCTGCCTCATTCTTATTCTCAGTAAGGCACAGTTGCATCGTATGCTATCCCAGTGTCGTTTTCTGTGAGTTTGGTAATAGGAAGTACCGGCATCAATATGTGTAGCTGAGGATGAGGTTCTGCAAGGTAGAGACCCATGAGGAAGGCTTTCTCCTGCAACTTACTGCATGTGTCAGACCATCTCCTACAATCTGCATGGTTACATTTTTCTGGAAGGAAGGTACTAGACGAAAACACCTAAATCTGCATTTAAATTTACAATTCCATAAGATGTAGATATCAAATATCTTTATTACCTGTAGTTACTTCTTGCTGAAGCTCTGCGATCTCTGAAGTTGGTCTGCTTATGACCCCTTTCCCCTCCCTTCCCTGCCTGGAGCCTGGCTCCCTCTCTAGTCTCACCAGGGACGGGTTTTTCGTTTGGAGCTGCAGTGTTAATCGTTTCTACTGAGGCTCAATGTAGACAGGGAGTGTTTTTTTCTTGGATTCTGGTGTTTTCCATTCTGTAGAGTGCACTCAGCATCTCTAGAGTGGACCAGAAAAGCTGTAGAACTGGCTGCTAGATGTGTAGCTAGAAGAAAATAAATTTGCTAGTAATAACGCTTGAAATCTATTGATTGAAGAGAATAAACAGATAATGAAGAATCCTAGAAAGTAAGCAATTGTTGAGTTTTTTAATGTGTTGGAAATAAAAAGCAATGTAACCTAAATAGTAGCACTGAGGGAAAAGCCTTATTAGCAGAGTTCATTTTAGACCTTTAGCCACTCAAAGAAATGAGAATAAATTTGTGTAGAGTACAACAACTGCACTAGACTTCTGCACTTACACTTAGCAGTTCAGTCATGCCTGAAGTCTGCTTGTTATGGTTCAATCATGGTGATCAAATACTTAATATTTCTAAGTTGCGAAGAAAATTGCAGATCTGTAAAGGAACAGTTGTTTAGCGAAAAGAAATATGTAGATAATGCAGGTCTAGAAAAATCTTTCATTCTGTTCTTAATATATGGGTAATCATCAGATGAAAAGGTTTTTAATCAGAAATTTTAGAGGTTGTACTGCCTTTGTCTATTCAAAAATGAAGAAAAAACAATCAACAGCGTAACCTGTTGCTATGCAACATCATGCAAGAAAATCAAAACTAGGCAAAAATTATTGCTACAAAAAATATGGCGAGGCATGCTCTGTATGAGGCCTACCCTGAGCTGCTTTAGCTGACTCTTGTAAAACACAAATATAACTGTGGAATTGATTATTTAGTGCACATCTGGGCAGACTGACACAATAACTGGTCCTGAAAATTCATTTTGCTAATGAGTTTTATGTTACTTAATATAGTTTTCTCTGTGTTTTAATATCCCCTTGCCGTAGGACATCATGGATGTACCAAAGTAATGCTGACAAATCAGATTATTCAACTATTAAGTTCTCCTTGTGATACCTGCTTCTCCATTATGGCTTACATTATCACGGTACTTCTAATCTAAGCTCTCACATTTCTTAGTGGGGAATAAGATCAGGGAAATACTGCTGTCTTAAATTTATATAGACCAGAGGTAAGGAAAATAAGCATGGGATAAAGCAGGATCTGAAGTATACAACCACTACTGCTAATTGTTTCTATATAAGTAACAGAAGATGGGCGTGGCTTAATGGAGAGATCACATGATAAGTGTGAGGACAGATGCTTAATTGTTGTTAAATGCACTGAAGATTTTAAGGTAAAAAAAGTTTGAAAATGTTCAACGGTTGGTTTTTTTTTTTTTTTTTTTTTTTTTTTTTTTTTTTTTTTTTTTTTTGAGGGGAGGGAAGGGAANTGTTTTTTTTTTTTCCTGGTAGGAGAAGGAAGGATACCATTCAAGTAAAATTGTCTCATCATATGTATAGAAGAGATAATAGGGGTTTTTTTATAGTTTCTCATTTTAAAACAGTGTTATGGAATAGACTACCAGGTCTCTTGTACTGACTGTGTGTTTGGCACAAAACACAGCTAACTGAATAACTATCAGAATGTAATTTCAGTGTGTGCTATTAAATGTGAGTAAGTATCCTTAAGGGCAGCTCAAAACTAATTTTCACTAGTATTAGTAAGAGCTTACAGAATATAATAACAGAAATTACACTAAGAAAACGTACGTATTCCTAAACTAAGAAAGTTTGTGAGGAGTCAGTGCTGAAAATGCAGTGCTTTCCTTTTCTCCCCTTGCCCCTGTGTTTGGCTGGAGGGTTTTGCCAAAAACAATAAGGACAGCAACATGAAGTTACAGGGAACTCTTTACTAGCCCAGAGAATATTTTTCTTCTGAGTTTTGCAGTCAACTATAAGTGGTACTTGACCTCAGAGTCTCTATAAAACTCATGCCTATGATTATTCTGCCTAGTAGCCATGTATTGTCCCAGTAGTAAAGATGAGGGGTGGCCTCATTGCTCTCTACAGCTTCCTGAGGAGAAGCGAAAGGGAGGTGCTGATCTCTTCTGCCTGGGATCCAATTATAGGACACATGGAAATAGTTCAAAGCCACACCAGAGAGGTTTAGACTGGACATTAGGAATTCTTTACTGAGAGGGTGTTCAAACATTGGAAGAGCTAGAGAGGTGGTCAATGCTGCAAGCTTGTCAGGTTTTAAGATGCATTTGGGCAATGCCCTTAACAACATGCTTTAACTTGGTAAGCCCTGTACTGGTCAGGCAGTTGGACTAGATGATTGTTGTAGGTCCTTTCCAACTGAAACATAATGTTCTGTTCTGTTCTATTCTGTTCTCAACTGGATAGGGAAAAAGCTGTGGCTATGCAACTCTGACACTGCATGTGACAGTGTCACCTACAATCGGGAAGAATGGAAGGGCACCTGGCCCAGACAGCATGATCAAGACCCTCACTAAATAGCCTAGGCCCACTAGCTTTCCCACCCCACTAGCATGATGCGGGAAGCAGAATACCAGAATCTTAGTGCAGTTTGGATGCAAACTATTGAAAAATTCCCAGGGAACAATCTAGTAAAAACCTTTATCAAAGTAAATACACAGAAGCTGACATTTTGCAAACTTTGATTGATCTGATAAAAGCATTGGGTGGGGTAAATTGCTGTAGTCTTTGCAGCCTCACAGAAAGTCATTATATGTTTAAGAAAATTACATTGTAGAACTGTTTCATATGAATGAAAAATGAAGTTAAACAGAATTACGCTTTCCATAGGACAACTTAAAGAGTACATCTTCTAACTAGTTTTGTTTATGCTGCTCAGTAAAACAATGTATATGACCACTGTGACCTTAAAATGACCATTTGGATTTTGAAATTCAGGGTCACTTATTTTCTCCAGATAGTCTAGTGGGTCTAAAAAGGCTAAATGGACCAGATAAGAATTCTTGATTATAGCTACACATGGGTTATCCACTCCAATTTCTGATTCATAGCTGCTCGAACAGAAATTTATTTTTCTACAGACAGCTTCTGATTTGGCTGTCAGATGAAAAAGCTGGGCTGCTTGAGGGAACAACAAAAACGACTGTCTGTTACCTCTCTGAATTGAATTCCTTCTTTGAGAGCTTTTTATTTTTGGGATGTTACTGAGTGGTAGTGAATGCTTACTCATGGACTCAGTAAAAAAAGAGCACCACTGACAGGCACTCTCAAGAAAATACTAGTCTGGTGTCAGTCTCTCCACCAGGTGCATTAAGGCTTTGTGCTCCTTTTGTCAATTCAGGGTAAGTCTCTGGGACCTGCACAGAAGGTGGACTGTGGACTGGAGGAGTTCTGCAATGGAGACGCCAGCTTTCCCTGCTCTGGAGGAGAGTGTGATGAGTTGATCAGCGGCAGTGTTCTGACTGTCTGCTCAAGAAGGTGTTACTAATTAAAGTCTAGCTGTGACAGACCGGAGACATTGAGGATTTGAAGGAAAGATGAACACCTGATTCCTGTGTGGTGAGGTCGAACAGGGTGACAGGAAGCACAGTCACTGCCTGAGGCACTTCTGATGCTCTAAACATCCTGACTGCTTGCAACATAGCACCTGATCTTCAAGATCTCAGCCACAGGTAACCCTGAAAGTAGGCCACCATTCTGAGGGAAAACACAGGTTTATTCAAGCTTTTTGACTGGAAAAGCATCCAAGTCAAAGAATGCACCTAGCAGCAGCAGCAGCGGCGCACTGGCTCACATACTGAATGGCAGCATAGATTGTTTACTACCTGTGGGCCTGGGCTGGTTTCACCTGTGCCTCCTAATTCTGCCATCCTCAGCTTTGAGGAACTTGCTTTAGTGATGTCAAGAATTATGTTAAATAATACAATATTGTCTGTAATTTTAAACTTAACATCTTATTGTAAAGAATAAGAATCTGACTATTTGATTCAGAAGTGAACTGATCAAAACCACATTTGCTTACAATCTAAACATAATTTAAAATTTTGTGTGCCCACAAGTGTCCACAGAAATTTCAGAGGTGGAAAAGAAATGTGAAAAGAGATTAAATTATGCAAGATTTTCTGGTGAGGATGGGTGGGGCTGTGTTAAAAGTTTTGTGACCTGAATTATCCTTTTCTTTATTCCCCTAAAGTAAGGACTACAGATCAGCACTCACTGTTATTTTAATATGGTAATTGGCAGTATGAATAATTGGCTTAAACTGGTAGTGGATGTACATGTGTGCCGAGATTATACTATGCAAGGTGGACCCAGGAAGTTCAGTTCATGTGGGCAGTTGTCCGCAGCAGAAAGGGCAGTATCAGGTGATTCAATAGCACCAGCATTTTGAAGTGTCACAGCCAAATCTGCCAAAGTTTGTCTATCTGAGACCTAGGTTTTGTAATAAATTACTTTTTATATCCTGAACTGCATTTCTTTATAGCAGTATAAATTGTGATAAAGTTATTTTATACCTTATACTTTTTCCTCCCTGTACTTGCAGCTAAAACCAGCTTAAGTTTTGCATAGCTCTGTAGCTCAGAGAATGAGATTAAAATTCTCCTACTAATTCTAATATTAGTGCATTTATATATACAGTATTTTGCTTCATATCTTGTGAAAGTTAAAAGATGCACACTGTTGTTCAATCAGAAGTAGTTATGGTCAGTAGCTTCAGGCTCTTACAGTCTTTGGGCCTCTCCCCTCCTGAAACAAAGAAGAATTCTACAGTTGTCTGTAAAAGATGCAGGACGAGATTCTAAATCATCTTACAAAGCATTAACGTTCTATTAAAGAAATGCACTTTCACTAAGGAGCTGAAGAAAAATCTGCCAGTCTAACTTATTCCATATAACCAAGAGGGTGATTAAATGTTCCAAATATGCAGAAGTCAAATGTCCCATTTCTGCTTTAAATCTTTTCCTTTTATAGGCTGTGGGTTATACTCCCTGCTTTGAAAACCTGTGCTGTTTAGGAACAAGAATTTATTTACAGTTTTAAAAACTTGCAACTAATCTTGGATGAATAGTCTAAATTAACCTTTGGCAGAGAAGTTGTCATTTCTAAGCCAACACATAACTGCATTTTACGTTAGTTCAGGAATATTGGGTACTTTGAGGGGTTAAGAATGAAATATTTTCCATGATTCATATCTCTTTTAGCTTGAAAAGTCAACAACTCTATTCCAATGTAGCCAAAAGGAGTTTTCAGTCCAAAATGTCTCATTGCTTGCAATTAATTTGGGTTCTTGCAGTTAGGGTTTTGTATCACAATGCATTAATGCATGAAAGCAGCTGCACAATGAGTAGTGCCACATGTTCGAGCTAAAAATAATCTGTGTATATTGTTGCTGCGCAAACAGTTGTACACTTGGTCACTGAAGATAATCTCTTTGTTAGAATATTGGAGACACATATGGCGGAATCAGATACATGTTGTAGAACTGCGAGGGGGTGCTTGTGTGTCCCTGCTTGTGCCACTTAACCACACCCCCGTCCTTTTCTGTCTTGGCACGGCTGCTGAGTCCTAGTATTTAAACCCATGAAAAAGTTCAACAAAACTTTTAATGATAATTATACTTAGGCAAATGGAAATAACTTTTGTTTTCCCCTGAAATTAAGATTTTGGAGCTTGGACAAGTGACGTGGTGCCCTAGGGAGGAGGGAAAAAAGCTATGCTAGTTTAGAATTAATTCTGTCTTGCTGACATATCTATGGGAGAGGGGGAAAAAACCCAACTGAAAAGGGTGTGCTTTCCAATTTACTGAGCTCAGTCCTTCTTCCACTTACAGGTCACTGTTTTGTGGCCCTGCTGAAGAGTCTGTGCCTTTCAAGAAACTCCAAAAAGTTAATTCTGATCCCCATCCTGCTAAGGTATGTAGAGTGGCTTGCCAACAGACGACTCCTTCATCCAAATTTAGAGTAACCTTTGGGTCTCAAAAGCACTTGCTTCTATATCCAGCCTTGCAGCTTAATCTCTGGTCTCCATTCCAAAGTAAATTACACAGAGGAAGAGTTAAATATTATGTCTAAGTTTTTCTTTTGTTCCTTATGTGAAACCAGTTCTGCAGTCCATATCTCCTACTATGCCTCATCAGTAGTTCTCCCATGGAATACTGCACTGCAACTAGATCCTGGGTCTTCACAGGCGCTGGAGATGCTGGAGTGTAGCAAAATGGAGGAGATGATACCAATTTGCATTAGAAGACAGCAGAAATACCAACTATCACTATTCAATATGTGCTAGCTTCTCAGGCAAATTTTATTTCTTTTTTTTGCCAAGTGTCAGTACTGTGGAAGGTACCTAACTGTACCAGCCAGAACGGACAGGCTTTGATTGCTGCCACTTGCTACCTTTCAGCTGGGATGAAAGCTGTCTCCAGTCAACCAGCTTGGGTTATAAATTACCAGGGCAAACGATAAGGCTCCTTTCCTGCAAATGGTTGAAAAAACATACCTGGTCATAGTACTAGCAGACATTTATAATTAGATATTATTATAATTATGTTTTATAAATGAGGTGTTTATAACCAGTTACCTCTCATTAGGCAAATGTCTAATGTTTTCAATAGTTGCCTTTTCTTATGTCTGTTAAATTGTATATGCTAATGATAATATATTATCATACTGATGTATGTACTTGCTGGTTATCTTCCAAAATGAAGATGCAGTTGCATACTGACAGTGGTGAAAGAGGCCAGGATACTGCAGCTTGAGAGCAGTCAGAAAATGCAGGAAAGGGTCAGAGGAGTGTTTAGTTCCACATTAGGAAAAAGCCAAGAGAGGGAGTTTTTACATCCAGAATATTAGCTATACAGAGCTAATTTGATTTCTGATTAAAGAAACTAGCTGCTGTCGCATGTCTTCCTGAGAAAGTGGGAAATGAAAAGGCATATGTTTTCTCCAACTAGAATTACAGGCTAAACTTGCTCATTAACTACTTCTAAATGTGAAGAACTTGACAACTGACTAATTACTTGAACCAGAAAGATTGGTGGTAATTTAAGTACTTCTTTTTCTTATTTCAAATGTGGGTCTCTGCTTTTAACTGTGCATGCCTTTGTTCCTTTTGTGCAAGGACTTCCACTCTGTATTGGCAGACAAGTAGATGAAATTCTGCCATCTCCTTTGTGCTCACCAGACCTCTACTGACAGTAAATAATAAAAAGGGGGGAAAAAAAAAGCTGTGGCCTAGCAAGTTTTTTATTCCTACTTTTGCCAAGATGTGCTTGTCTATGCAGTCTCTCTGTGCCAGGATTTTCAGTAACAATGGTATTAATATGTACCCTCTTCTCTCTTCTTCTGTAATGAGTAAGCTTATTTATTTTTTCTTCAAATTGGCTGTTTTAGAAATGCCTTTATAATTTTAAACAACTTCTCTTTTCTAGAATAATAGCTTAGTTGTGTACATAACCCAAAAGTTCAGATTGCAAAAGCTGTTGTCATGTGGAGCTAGAGAAAAAGAAATGCTAATTTCATATTATATTAAAGATTTCTCTGTATCTACCTCTCTTTACCACAGTAATTTGTTTGAACTAATTTTAATGTGCTGTTCCGCCCTAGAAATTTCATGTTTCTGAATTCTGGATTTTTTTTTGGAGAGGCTCAAAGACCCTCAGTAGCCAGCATCCCTATGTAAGATTTAATTCTTCAACTTTATTTTATAGAACATGAACAAGGGGATTAAAATATTCACAAACACAGAAGAAGGATTAGGAATCCTAAAGATATCTAGAACTGCATGTTATATGTCTTCCAAGAAAATAAGTGGTAAATATTAACTCATGAGGACTACTCTCTTGATTTGGGTAGAAATTTTGACAACTACCCGCAGGCTTCAAAGCCTTCCTTCAAACCCGTGTATACCATGGGGATTACTGGGATGGTTTGGTGACTGAAGTGGAATCCAAACACATAGGTTTCAAAACAGGTACCTAGATGCAGTCAGTTAATAGATATCATTGCTATTTATTTGCATCTAATGTTTCCCTTCTCTTGGGTTGAGGCATGTCTTTATTTCACTCAGAATCCACAGCCTAGAAATGTCTCTTTGTAGATTATCCTCAAACTTGTTTTTGAAGGAAGAATGGAAATCTGTTTTTTATTTAAAAGCCCTTCTTGACAAGGCTGTCTATCCAGCAGGTGGGGGAATTTTCATCCTAAACCTGAAGACAGACTGAACCAGAAGGATGCAGGCTGTTTTGGAAAGTGGGCGCTCTGCCTGCAGGGTGGAAAACCAAGTGTGATCATCAGAAGGTATGTAACAATTTACTAGCTTACTGGTTGTCATCTGTCTGAAATGGACAATATCCCAAACTATGTGAGCATTTCATATTAAATAGTAGCTAATGTAATATATTTAGTTTTGGGAGCAGGAACTCAAACATAGAAGCTCTCACCACTACCATTCCTGGATGGCTATCCATCACTCTGTTTCCATTGCTTACTGTTTCTCAGGCTTATCCATCTACCACTCACTGTTGCAGAGAAACTCCATCTCAGTGGATTAAACAGAGAATATCCTCTCTCTCCGCTCTTTTTTGCACAATAGTATCTCCGTGGCCTGACCACAGACACCAAATCAAACTTTCTGGATGTTAGATTCAGGGAAAATTTGTGACTACCAAGCCACCCCACGCATGGAATAATCAAGAGGGTTTAGTCAGTATATCAATGTTTTTGTCTGTGTTCAATTATGGAATATTTTTAGTCATTCTTTTAGCTTTGCTAGTAAAAAATAAAGGTGTCTGTTGACTCCTGGTTGCTTAAACACATTAGTTATTGGTTTTTAAATCTCTGTTGGTTTTGCTGCCTTGGACTTTGATGTCCACATGCTATCACCTAATTTACTCTTGTTGGTCTTCCTTTCCCCTATCCTTGGGAAACTCAGCCCTTAGGAAAATGAGATGCATCTGGGAACATTCACAAGCCAAGATTCAGAAAAAATCTTTGAAGGACTGAGGTATTTCAGGTTCCAGGATAAAGCAGAGTAATACAGTGCTTGGAAAACTTTCAGTTTTGGATTCAAACACCTAAATTATTTTTCATGCTCACATTAGGTACTTAAGTCTTGCTTTTTCCTTTTCTTTTGAGCAAACAAAAGTGTTTTTTAGCAAGTATTTTTATATATACCCAAGTCCCTGTAAAATTGAAGACATTTAATAGTACTGTAAAGAAACTTTTAAGAAATGAAAAATCCCTTTTTAGACAAAGCATCAGAATGATATAACCAAGGGTAGATTACAGCAAAACCAAACAAAACAAATTAAAAACAAAACCCTCTTTCCCCATTAGGAAAATGTATTATTTTCTGAGTGAAGAATTTAACCATTGGTTGTGTTGGGTATTTTATCTCCTCAACCTGATGATTTTTGAAGTTCCCATTTTAACCAGCTTACTGGCTTGGATGAGCATGTTCTCAGTCAGGTATGAAGTATTCATTAGGTAGCAGAATATAGAAAATACATATGCTGCAGTGTGGAGCATAACTGTCTAAATCCTTTTTTTAACCTCAGGTTTTTAGTCCCTGAAAATTGAGGATTACAGGGAACTGGAAGTATCTAGTTTGGAACTTTGTAAATATATGATGTGTTGTATGCATGTTTGTAGTTTATTGAAAAGAAAGAAAAAGTTACTTTTCTTGCATGGAACAAGAAGTGGGTTTTTTTTAATTTTAAATTGGTATTAAAATTCAAAACACGACAGGAAAAGAGTTTTTCTTATTGGTAGGTTAATACTGGACTTCTTTTGAGTCCACACACTGTAATGCTAATGACTTTGTATGTACTTCAGAATTCTCTAGAGATAATTACCTTGCACAGTTGAGGAAATGCATTCCCCACACAACTGAATGTGTTTTCCTTCTGTAGATGAACTCTGTAAAGTAGCATAAGCAAAAAGGATGACAAAGATAGCAGAGCTGGAGCAGAAAAAAAATGTGAAAATGGGGCTCTGTGCCTTTGTTTAAGGTGTCAGAAACCCTGAGGTGTCAGAAATAGCATGTGTTGTTTATTGATCAAGACTAGGTTTGTTTTTCAGTTTTACAAATACCGCCTAGTGCTCCTTGTAAAGACAACAGTCATTCCTTTTGTGACCGCTGTGATATGTGGGAGATCACTTAGCAGCCTATCAAACAAAACGAAACAAAACAAACAAACAAAAAAAAAGAAAAAAAGGAGATCTGAACTGCTGGTTCCTTTTCACTTTCACAAAGCTGTAGCTTTCTAGTAAAAAATTGCATACTTTTTATACAGAAATGATGTTTCTGTAGTCCAACTGCTGCATAAGGCATTTTTCCCTCATAAGAAAATGTAGATAGCTAAATCCAGAACTGAGTCTGTAGCTTGGCTGCTACAGACTAGCCCTTACTCCCTTATGAGATGGGGTAATGTGGCTGGGAAAATATTAGCTAACTTAGAGCTTTCTGACAAAGGAGCTGTGAGAAATCACAAGACAGCAATGGAAGTCATTGGCCAAAACCCATCAGGAGAGAGGAGACTCAGTGATCGAAGAGGAGCTCCCGGAAAACTGTGTGGACAATCCTGCATCCTGTGCTGGATGAGACTGCTTCTGCAGTGCACTGTGAGCTTCTGATGAATCAGAACAAGTGATCCTGAAGCAAGAGAGACAAATAATGCAGCTATTAAAGTAAGCAGTTCTGCTGTTTACTGGCACTATGAAAATTTTGTGCAAAGAATTAGAAATGGAAGGCTGTTCAAACCACCATGTCAGTCCCAGAACTACCTGCTTTTATCCCACTTCAGGAACTTGGGAGAGCAAAGAATGGAAAGCAGTGCAAATGAGCAAAGACTAAAAGGGGTGAGCTTGAAAGGTACAGAATTATTTATTTTTTATTTTTTTTTTTAATGTTGGAAAAGCTTAATAAACAATGGGGCACTATGTGATCAACCTATGAATAGGAGCTGAAGCTTTAACCTGCATTTAGATAAGGCATACTGAAGAAAATGGACTTGCAGTGTCTGAACCACCTAGAAATGCTTCTTGGGAAGATGGATTTTATCAAGAAGTAGGAAAACTGGTCTAGAACACGAACAAGTCTGGCTAGGTAAAATAGGGCTTGAGTTTAAAATGGCAAGTAACTGTTTATTCAAAGGATGGAAGGCTATTTCTATTTCTGTTTGTGCAAGTGAAAGAAATAATTTACAGGCAACGGGCTTGGAGTCAACAAGATCATTTCTATTTATTTTTAAGAGCATTCTTTGCAGAAGTTCTTCATAGAAGACAGTTTTATGTTTTGGGTGTTTTTTTTAACTGCAAATCCCAAAGGAATCTAAATATAGATTCTGTGGAACTGAATCAAAAAGTGTATCAGTTTGTTGAATTGACAAGCTACAAACAATTAAAAAAAAAAAAGGCAATTTAACTCTAACTATTAAATGTAAACTTGTCAATCTAGTGAAACCTGGTCCATGAAAAAGGGGCGAAAACAAGTTTGGAGCTGCATTAAGAACAGTGATGCATCTTTATATGGGGAATAATAGAATACTGTTAGGCTGACTAGAAAAAAGTAACTGCAAATGCATTGCAGTAGAACTGGCATGTTAATGGGTTATTCACTTTAACGTTTTGTACAAAAGCCTGAGTGACTTTCTCCTGCGATACCTTATTGCTTGACCGTGATTTCAGTGAGCCTAGACTGTGCAGCCCTGAAATCCCTGACTGAGGGCTGGCAGCCTGTGCTGCTCTTTTCCCTCATGTTCTCTACAAATTGCATTTCTGAACTCCAGACTGCTAGGTTCAAATGCTGTGTCACAGGGGTAGCAGGATAAAGGATCTGTTTGTTCCTTTTTGTATTTGGAAAGGCAGAACACTAACTATCTTCTGTGCTTTTTGGGATATGCAGCTGTGGTATAAGTGCTGCTACAATTTTTAAAATTAATTTTTATTTTGCTTAGGAAAAAGTATGTGGCTCAGAAATAGAGTTTTGTTGTCAGAAAGTTAGGTGAGCACAGAACAATTATTCTTCATCATTGGTATAGCCTTTCCATTATGTATTACTGTGTATTAAATTGTTAGTAAAATAAATGACAATTATATGTTAATATTCCAAATACTACTTGGCTTACACATTTAGCTCTGGGAAATGGATTTGGAAGTGACTGAACAACATACATTTGAAGCCTGGGCATTGAATTTAGTAATGGAGACTGCAGAGTTCCCTGCAGTCCCCCGTAGCATTGATAAGGCTTACCTATGTAGGCACTCTTTCTATTTCTGTTTACTGGCCCCAAGAGAGTACAAAGGATCACAACAAGTACTTCAACAGCTGGAGCTGTTTTACATGGGATTTGAACAACAGCAAACAAAGACAGACTAGAGATGCTGTTGAAGCCTTATCCACAACAGGAACTCAGTTTAGCACCAATTTTACGATCTGGCTGCCACTGTCCAAGCTTTCAGAAGACCAGAAGGGGTAGGATTTTGGGTTTGAAGAACTAGATGGCTACAATGACAAGTCATGGGGGAAATATAATCCCTAATTCTTCTAGAAATTCTACCCCCAAAAATAATTTGAATTGAATACAGGTATAAGGTCCCCTACCTTGGGAATAGGGTCTCCTCTGGTCTCCTCTCCTTCCCCTTCCAAAAATGTCTGAGCTACATTGCTCTTGTCAGCTTCTGTGAGAGTCTTCTATAGAACACCTGCACACAACTAATTAATGAAGAGCTTAAGTCACAAAGAGCTAAGGTATCCACTAGAAACAAAATAGGACCCATATACTAGTATCAGGCAGGCTACTGAGACCATGTGGATTTGGCCTGAGAAATACCTACCTTTTTGCTGGTAGAGGGGAGCTGAGCAGGTTGGTGATGAACACAGGCAGGAACTTGGGTCCACTGACGCTAGAAAGTAGCCAAGTATTGAGGCCCTGAATATATTTAGTGATACTTCTTTGTTCTGCAGACACAGTAAATTGCACATCAACATCCAGTCAATTGTTTACTGCACAGTGATTGAAGCCTCAGCATTCTACCAGTACAGTATGAAAATCAAGTCTCATTTTCAAGTTTAAACACTGTAAATCCTCTTATCTTTTTTCTACTCAGAGTGACTCGAGCAAGATTTTAGGAAGCTGCATTCATTCACATGCCCTACTTCATTTTTTTAAGCATTTGAGTATTATGGCTTAGAATCATTAACAGCAGAAAAAAAGAAATTAGGATAAAGGCATTTACATTGCTTATTATTAACACATCTTGTTAATGGAAAATTCCTATATGCAGCTGAGAAGCTTAAAACATTTTTGGTATAAAAAAGTAGCGGAACTGCAAAATTAAGTAGCCAATTACTTAAACAAACAACCAACCTAACTGACCCAGTGTTATGAGACTCTAAGAAAAAAAACCTACAGAAATACATACTGTAGACTTTGCACAATAATTGCCATGCATCAACTAACACTGCATACAGCATTTCCTTCATCATTTAGTTGTGGTTATTGTTACATGTACGCACAACTCTGAGACATGCTACAAAACACAAACCCAATGTTACTTTTTCTTTTTTTTTAAAAAAAAAAAAAGCAAAGCCAGCTTAGTCAGCAGACTCTATAAGAGTCTATAAATAGTATTTCACACATTGATATGAAGGAAAAATACGGGTTTTGGCTTATGTATGCTTCTGTTTAAAAAGGATGAAACAAACAAGGAAAAAGAGAGGATGAACAACTTTGAGAGTGACATAAAGTCTCCCACTTGGGAGAATACTTTAACCAATATCAATTTGGCAGCAACTAGTATCCATTATAGTTTCCACAATCTTTTCTGGGGCTATATGTATGTGTATGTTTGCTGTTGAATGCTCTGGCCCTATACACTATAACATCAACTTGGGGTCTACTCCTTTATTTTACTTTCCAGTAAAATGAGCGTTGCTTGTCAGCTCTCTGTAGGGGGAGTAATGAAAAAGCTCCATCCTTACTTTATTCATTGAAAGAATAAAACAGGAGCAGTTGCAAGTGAGTAATTACTGTAAATATTACAACTAACTATAGTTGCCCCCTTTTTTTTTTTTTTTTAAATAAACTGATATTGAAATACAAAGCCTAGGTTATTCAAATGTGACTGGAGGAAGCTGACCCTTTAGGGATGGTACTTAAAATGAAGTTCTTGAAGAAAGGTATGCATAAAAATTTGATTTGTAAGTCTTACTACAGACTGGTATTTCAGTCTTCGGTGAGGTCTGTCCTTTCAGACCATGTTTGCACTGCCACTTCATCATCATTTTCGACTCAGCTTCACTGGGGTTGCTGGGAATTGATGCTATTTGGGAGGGTTTCTTTCTCAAAATATCTCCTTCTGTAACAGGGCTTCTAACGTGAGGGAAAACCAAATCAAGAAAAGTAATATAGTTAGAAAAGAAAGGAGAGTAGGGAAAGTCTACAGTTAGTACTTGTGTACACACAGTCTGTGGTAAGTAGGAAACTTTTTGTTAAGAGAGGTTTTTGTGGCTTTGAGCAAGTTAAGTGGTACACCTCTCTGTTATAGGACTATTAAAAAAATTTGTAAATCTATTCTGGCACACCTTTCCTAATGCTAGGGGCTCTACAGTCAAACAGGAACTATACACAAGAGTTAGAAAATATAATTTTATTTTTTTTTTTTAATATAACTAAGCTAAAGTCAACCCCATGGGTACCACTAAATAATTTTTTCCTTCTAGGCAAAAATGTATTCTACTTACTGCTTTCCACACCAGATCCTTTTTTGAATAAAATATTTTTTTTCTTTGCATCCAGAATAAAAGGGAAAAACATATCAATTAATATGCGAACATTTTCCCATCAAAATATTGCCTGTGACATCACTACTCTGTCATTCTCAATAGCATTATTTTCATGATGTTCTTTCCAAGCATGGAGAACAAATTCACGAGAAGACCATCTGTTACTGTGTAGTACTGTACTTGGGTAGCTGTCTTCTGCTGTATGATATAAAAAAAAAATAAATGTCATCATTACTATTGCAACTGACACAGTAAAAATGGCAGAAAGGCACTGGAGCAAAATTTTGTTTTAATCTACATGTAAAAACCAGTTTTCTTCTGGAAACTGTTGGGGAGCATTTCCCTTGGCTAGAGGCCTCAGACCTTGCTCTAAAGACTTTAACAATTCAAATAACTGTTGCTCTGGTGACCTGTGGCCTCTTTGATTGTAGTACTACAAACTAAATAATGTGATTTGATTTTTGAAGTTGTGCGTTGTTAAAAAGGGCATTTGTATGGGAGGAAAGAAAAAAAGCAACAGCGTTACTGAACATCTGCCTACCACAGCATATACGTAAGATGTGGATCTCAGCACAGTTGACTTGCAAGGTGCCCTCATCATCTGTAGCTTCCCTCTATCCCAAAGTTTATCACAAATAGCTGAAAAGAGTCACTGTTCCTTCTAGGTTGAATCAGAAAGCCACACAATCAGAAAGAGCTGCTCTCCGTCAAGCTAAGAACCTCCTACATTGCATAACTGCATTTGAACTAGAGTTGCCAGGGAAGGAGAACCTCAGTCCTTTTCACTCCCACCACTATTATGCCACAATATCATACTAAGATGCGATATATAAGAGAATAGAATTTCACCATAGGCATTTCTTTTCTAATATGAATAATACTTCTCTCATTAGAATGTACATAGACAGAACTGTTTTACATGCTAGCAGACAAATTAAGAAAAACCACACCTACTTACTGATATACTTTGTACAAGTATTACTCATTTCTGTCTCTCATCTCACATTCTTGGACAGAAAATAGCTTCCCCACAATGTGAATGTGTCACATAGACAGGATTATAAATGTTTCATTATTATTCTCTCATAGTGAATTTTTGCATTCAAATACATCAGCTTTTAACAAAAACAATGATCTGTTTTTCCTGTTCTTCTTTAACCATTTCCTTCTGATATGCTGGTTTTGACCACAAATGCAAACTCTAAACTTTTACTTCACAACATATAATAGGACAGATTTTGGTGACAAAAGCCTGAGTGCCCAAACTGAAATTACAAACTGCATTTGGTGACAAGTATACAACTGTAAAGTCTTTGTTGTAGGGCTGGCTAAAGCTGCAACGCCCAAGGAAGGATGTCTATTTAGTGTCTTCCTTCCCAGTCCTCCTTGCAGAAAAGAATGCAGGATTTGCTAGCAGCAACCTTAGGGACTTCCTCTTATACAGTGACCACTGGAAAGGCAGGCTTGAACAGGCAAGTAACAGTGACTTTCAGGGGTGGAAAGAGAGATTGAAGTGTGGCACAGAAAGTGTATTCAGTGCCAGACACATCAAGGCAGGGAAGATGGAAAAACATCAAAAGAAGCCTCATACCTCACCCACGTAACCAGCTTTTGCTCAGATCCTTATGATTTTGAATTACTGGATTCTTTCTCAGTCTTTGAATTCAAAGTTAATTTTCTGAAAGACTGATTTTTTTCTGTGGGAAGTCATACTTTTCCGGAAGGTAAGGCATAGACTAGAAAAGGCCAGTTCACTGCTCCCGAGACACTAAGAATGCACTGGGTTAATAGTTACCACATGCACATACAGATCACAAGATCCATTTCCCTCATCACTGAAAAAATATTGAAAAACAAGGAGATACTGAAAAAAGGATTTGGAGAAAAAAAGGAAAAAAAAAAAAAAAGAAAAAAAAAGAAAAGGTACTGAAAAGGTTTAGTCTCTAATAGCACAATCATTAAGCTGTTTCCCTGGTGTGAAAGATCTTGGGGAGAAGAGTACATGAAGTGGCACAAATCACATCTTACAGGAGATCTTAAACATTGTGCACTTTGGTTTAAGCAGAGGAAGAAGAACAAGCATCCTCTTCAGCACACACCAGACCTATTGCCATATGCATTTTCTAAAACTTGGTATAGCAAGTTAGAAAATCTATTTGGATTTTATTCTGCTGCTCTCTGTCAGCTCTCGAACTTCTGCATTCACTTGTAGCTCTAGCTAAAATGAACATCTAATTTTGCACAAGTTTTGATTTTAGTATAGTTTCTTGCCTGTTACGAAATTAGTCAAACAATACAACTAAGAAAACCTACTGCATGTTGATGACACTTTCACAATATATTTTTTAAACCCTGTTAAGCTGTAATTTCAGATCACAATTAAGTAATTCTGGGAACCCAGTGGAGTGCATTACTGATATACTGATACAGTCTGGGAGTGTTACAGTCTCTTGCTCCGTAGTCATGAAGGGCCTTTGCACCATGAATGGAAAACACAGTCACAGAACCCTTTGATATCATTCCAATAAAGCCTTACCACATTCAAAGCCTCATAAATTCTGTTACTTGAAAAGCAACAGAACAGACAGACTCACATTGCTTTCAGTAGAGGAGGTACTGGAAAGGGCTTTCTTGTTTCAAGAACTTTTGTAGAGGGAGTTATAAAAACAATGGTAAATCTTCCCTTTGCATCCATTAAATATCAGAGTACAAAACGCTGTTATCTGATTTCTGTCCATGCAGTGGCATTGCATTTTTAGCAAAGATGGTGAAAGGTGACAGGGGGAAAAAAAATAAAATTAAAAATCCCTCCCGTGAACAGCTCTGAATGCAGAAGCAAGCAAGAATTGAGGTTTCATCTCCTACATTTAATGAAATGAAAAATCAAATGTATTGCAGAGATTTGATTCTGAAAAAAAAAAAATATAATACGGAAGGCAAGAAGTGGTTGAGTTTAACATTCTACTCACATCTCATTCCCTACCCTAGCAGAGAATTTAGTTCTAGTTCACTGTCCTTTTTTTTTCTTCATTTAGTTGTTTGGGAAATTGTTCTCTTCCTGCAACTACCTGAAAGTCTGTTGTTACTTGTGGATAACAGGAACAGTATTACAATTTGGTTTTCCACCGTCTTTCATACTTATTGAAAAAACTGCTACATCTTCTTGGTCTAGAAAGCCTGTAAAAAATTGAAACAACTCCCCTAACCACTGAAAACAGCATTTGAAAAATAACAGTCTACTACCCCAAAAACTTCACAAACCTAGAATAATTTTAATTTCCTTATAAAGTTTCAAAGTATATCTTTTGGTACAGCCAAAGCACAAAGCTACTTCAATGATAAGTCTAATATGTTCTGAATATTAATATTCCTATTGTTCATCAGATACTTGTTTCTAACCATTTTAGAGGCTTTTAAAGGTAGATACACAATATGAAAACCAATCCAGAAGATGTCTTTTGCAGCTTCAACTATCAAACACACTAATAGGGAAACGTATTCACCTTCTGAACCAGTAAGCAAAAGTTACAAATAGCTCTAATAGTGGAAGGATCTTCAAGAAGTCATGAACAGAAATAATTATTTTAGCTACATCTTTCACTACTTTCTTTTCTGACAGCCAGACTCCCAGACTTGGGGGCTTGCTGGTATACCATCCATACACTTGAGGCAGATTGAAAGCTTTCATTCAAGAAGAAATTAACGCATGGCAATACACATCAGCTTTTGCTAATGAACCCTATAAATCATTTATATTCAGAAATAAATATTTTTGTAACATTACAGTCATTATCTATATTTGAAACATTTGTGCACATGGACATAAGGCAAAATGAAGTCTAGTGCTTCTAGCAATTTTTAGCTTTGGAATAAACACCAAGATATCCGTTCCCATAATTTATGTCATAAAGTGTTATAAAACAGTAGCCACTCAATTCTTTTCAGAAGAAAACCAAAACTTTTCTGAGGTTTAATTTATGTTCACTCAGCGTAAATTGGGGAAATATTTAATGATTTATCATGCACAGGCAGTCTGTCTTTATACAGATATGTATAGTAACATATCATACCTGCAGCTGAACATATCACCTGCAGCTCAACAGCAGCACCTCCATGTTTACAAGCTACTTCTCATCCAATTTATACCACTGGAAATTGAAGACAAGCCTTTAAAATCCACATTTAAAAATAAAAAGAAAAGAGAAGTCCAAGATTAAAAAAAGGAAAGGGGGCTTAATCCAGTTTTTCTAGCTGCTTTGAGTGATTCGACTTGATTACAATATTCACAAATGATACAGTAATATCTGTAAGATGGCAAAGATAACATTTGAGTTTCCTCAGCCTGACCATCATGGGGGTACAGCATACCAGAAACACAGACAGAACAAAAAGCTCCACTTCTGACATGGAATTTTACACGATTGACGGCACCCTGATGGCTAACATGATGCTTGTCCAGGGTAAAAATCATTTTTCAAGCCTGTCCTACTCTTTGAATTTGCATAACTTACATGTCCCTGCAGAGTATATTTTATTCAGTGGGCCTTTATGTAGTTTTGTGTAGCGTTCCAAGGACACGGTTGTGTGTTCTTTTGCTTTTCTTTTTAAATTTAGTTTGGTCAGGTTAATCTTTAAAGTTTACTTTGTTCCAAAGAGTCTGTAAGGATGAATGATTATGTTCTAAAGTTCTTACCTATTTCCTTATTTGTGCAGGGGGAAAAAAAAAAAAANGATAAAAACCCCCGATGCTTTGAACAAGACATTCCTCTCAATGAGACTATTTTGAAGAATTACATATACTGCTGTAAGAGTGGCATAAGTCAAACCATACACCAAATGTTTCACAATTTGTAGTTTCTGTCGCTAAGCATAAGGATCATCTTTTAGCATAATACCTTGTTCTGTTTGGAGTTCAAAATGCTTTTTCTAATATGTTAAGCCACTTCCCACAAACTTCACTCTCAGGAAGTTTGAATTGGCTGCATTTCCAAAGAGGTTTGAAGGATGCCAGTGTTCTCAACTTTGTAAACTCAAAATGAACTTGTATTCATGTTTCAGATCAAATGAAGGGCTTGGGTTTTGTATTTTATTTTAATCACTGCGGTAGCACTTTGGAATCCAAATATTCAGTTCTTATTTTTTTCCTTTGTAAGTGCTCACTCTTGTATTTTGCCTAGTCCATCTGCCAGAACCATTAGCTTCACACTTTTCACAGCAAAACATAGACAAAAGCAGATATTGCATTTCTAAGTGAAATGGGGGGGCTCAGAAAAGTTCCATAACAGCAAATAAAACAGATACTAATGATGAGTGAAAATAGCTGATATAGCTGAATAGTGGTCTCTCCAACGCCTGAACAGATCCACTGAAACATATCTTGAATTTATTTTCCTTTATAGGTGATACTTATTAAATATATAAGCCTTAAACTTTTTGAGTTGAATAGTTTAATAGATAGTGATAATAACAGCACTAGCAGCAGAAATGTATTTTTCTTCACTGTGGAGGAAAATGAACCAACCCAAACAAATGAAAGAAAGAAACAAAAAATTATCACAACCCAGTTGGTATCCCTAGGAGCTCTAGCGCAGTATCAGCTCAAAGGTAAATTTTGAAGTACAGCCGCTTACAGGTATGACACATTTTTTGCAAGTACCCTGCATAAACAGTGAGCAAAAAGAAACTAATAATGCCAAAGAAAACACATTTAATGAGTAAATAGAAGTCTTAGGCCCAGATTCTAGCATATCCTTACAGACCGCTACTCAGGTTGTAGATTTGAGAGAGGAGGAAGAGGTTTTCGGGCCCAACCAAAGACGGCCTAATAAAATCTGCAGATGCCTATTTCTTGAGGATGTCACTGACGTTTGCCTCTAAGCTTTAATCCATGCTCATGGCCATATCAGATGCATATTGGGCTTTTTCCAGGAAGACATCGTTTCAGTACTCATTTGGAATACCACAGGAGTCCACTGATACCAAACAAGGGTCAGACCTTGTAGATACATAGGCTTGGTAGCCAAGGAAGCCATGGTCTACACAGAAAAACTGTAAAGCAGCCAGAGTTCCTATTTTTAGCAATGAAGTAACTGAAGACAAGGGTGGCTAACATCTACAACTATTTACTGAATTACATTACCTCAGGGGGGTTTTATGCAGCAAGAAGAGGGATTCCTGAATTTCACCCTCCTTTCAGATCTTCTCTCCTACTCATGAGTGTTTTCACCTTCCAAAGCAAAAGTCAGTATGACCCAACTGCCAGATATGTATTTAAGAGAATACAGGATTTCCATTCTGTCGCTAAATAGGATTTCTTAAATAGGGGGTTGAAAATTGGTCAGAATGAAAAAAGCACACAGAGCCAATGCTGTTGCCTACTGATTGTCAGCTGGTGTACACAGCCTATTGCACTGTTGGAGGTAGCATAACATTTTCCACTCAGTGACTGGAAGGATGAACAGCTAAGCTGAATATATTGCTTTTTGCCTTCATGCCTCACATGCACCAGATACCACTCTGACATAGTCAAAGACTGGGTCTTTATGAAACATATTTGAATTTAGCAAATTAATTACAGTATATAACAACTAATCTCTGTGCCTAGAAATCAAATGGAAAGCCTTTCAGAAGGTTGAAGTGTGTCCCAAATTACTACATTATTGAAAGAACTGTAGGGGATAATGTTTTACACATTTTCTGTGTTTATTAATTTGAAGGGTTGAATGTATGGGTGCTTTAAAAAAATGCTTTAGAAGAAATGAAAAGGAAACTTTAGAAGTCTTCAAAGAAACACTGCTACCACCAAACGTAAAACAGCACTATAAAACAGTCAGAGTCACATCATTTAAAAGTTGTTTTTCACATAACTGAGCTGCACTACAATAAATATTCTGGACAGTAGATGTCCTAATTGTAATTTGGCTGCACCAGCCTAGTTAAATGAAGTGTCAGACAGTTATTGAGTAAAATCCACCTTAGAAGGCAAACAAAATACTCCTCTTATAGATGTACAGTAAGCAACAAACATATACTATTACGTTTAGCTTTTGAGGCAAAATAAACATAATAAATGTGATTCCTCCCAAAAAACCCAGTTGTTTTGGTGTTTGGGGTTTTTTTCTAAATAATATTTGTGAGGTTTTACTTGACTTAATGTCATGGATAGTTAAAACAATCCCCAAACTGCATTAATGTGATGTTCCCAGTCAGGGAATTCATCAATAAAACCAGTAAATTCATTCACAAGGTAAAAATAATGATACAGTTAGGGAGATCAAAGATAAACACCATCACAGATCAGTGTTTGAAAAGCAAATCCATTATACTACGTAAACATAAAGGTGAGATAAGACTTTTTTATATAAACAATAGAACAAAAGTGCTCTAAGAAACTGAGAACCTATGCATTTAAGACAATATATAAATGCATTAAGATTGTCTCCATGTACATCCAGTCAATCAATCCTGCCCTCCAGACTCAAACTTTGTTGGCCAAAGAAATGCTAGAAGTGCCTTTATTTACTCTATTGTAAGGGAGAAAAAGGTAAAGCAGAAGCAAATGCTACAACTTAAAGTCCAAACTATAAATAGTTTTAGGTTCTAGAAAATAAAAAACAGGGAACTGAGAATTTCTGGATAGCAAACAACAAGGACTGCTTTTAGACAGATGCATGCAGTAGGTCTTAAAATAACTGACAGTTTTACTTTGTAGTTTTACTTCACTGTTTTTCCAAGCCGTTTTGGAAACTTTTGAAATCATTCTTCTCTGTAGAGAATAAACTTCAGTCACAAGGAAAAAAAAAAAAAAAAACAACCCACCAACAAGAACTTTTTCCGTTACTGCATAGGTCTTTTCAATACCAAGAGACAAGCCACAGCGTATTTGAAGTATCAGGTTATCATTGTCCAAAATGACCAAACATAGCCAAGGGAATTTAAGAGGGTTAAAAATGAACAATTGCTCAAAGTTTGAGAACTCCTTGCTCTGGGAAAATGCCCGAGATACCAAAACAGCTTACACAAGTCAGAAGTAAATATTCAATAAATTTATTCTCAATACAGAAACAATACAATAAAAGAAAAGTCAGCTTTCTTGTCTGTCAGATCCCAGAAATGCAGGGAAACAAAGGTGTTTAAATACAAACCACCAAATTCTTCTTAAAAAAATCAATTAAAATATATGTCAGAATTGGTACTAGCTTTCAAACAAAGAACTGGTGGGTCATAAAAGTAGTGAGAGCAAGACGTATCATGTGTTTACCTGAACCAACTGCTCAGAATAGATTCACATCTAAGTAGTTGTCTCCAGCTACTAATACAACTTCAGTCTAAAGCTCACACCAAATGCACAGTAGTCAGCATACGTTAAATGGAAAAGCTTCTGCTCTGTACCGTTGAACTGTTTAACTACAGCCATCCACACAAATATGGGTAAGTGTTGCTAACTAAATCAAAGAATGGTCTGAAAGAGGAATTACTGTTATTAGATCTGAGCAAGGGGACTAAGATCTTTTGTTTGGAATCCAGTCTAACTAAAACCATGTAAGTGGGCCATATTATGACTGTTTTGAATACCTACAGATTCTGGGTATTAATTCAGAAGACAGCTCAAGAGAACAGCAAAACATAGGCTGCATCTTTTGGACCACACGTGCTTTGCTTGTCAGATTATACTCAGTATTTCAGACTTGTAAACCTTATCATCAGCTGAGATGAACAGATTCAGGAGGCCTGAGGGTGGTGGAAGAAAAGTGAAATGCACTACCATGAGTTTTCCCTTACTGTCCCCTCTGGTCATGTCCTCACAGCTAAACAGTTCTCTCTTTCAGTAAGTCACATGACAGATGTTAGCTGTTAACCCAATTTAAACTATTTTTGTTTCTTTTCCAGTATGTTCCGATCAGCAGCATGAACCACAAATAGTGCACAGCAACTGGCAAGTGGCAGATCCCCAAATACCATGCTTTTCATCTCTTTTCAGTATCCTTGAGTCACATATCCTGTCTGAGCTAATGTTAGTTGCCTGACTACAGCATCCTTGGAGTCTCCACAAGGGCCTGAGCCATCCCAGAAAGCTCACTCTTCCTCTCTAGCCTTCAGCCTTCAGCTTCATTGTGCTTTTAGTGACTGCCTCTTAAAGCTCCCTTGTTACGCCAATTTATATCTGGAATATCTAGATTTACGCTGGTATAGCAGTCCAGTGCTTTTCCTCTAATTTTAAAATAATTCTAGACTGACACATAAAAATAGCATTCAGTTCTGACTATATTCGACCTCTAAGAAGTTATACTCATCATACTATTACTTATTATATTCTCACATTCTCCCACTTAATGCAATGCCCCTGAAACAGATCTGAATCAGAATAGACCCATCACTTGTTTCTGAGGTACATGTGTCTTTATTTCCTTAACACCCTGAAATCCTCACTCCAAATTGCTGTTGTGTTCTAGATACCATAGCAATGTCTTCACATTACTTAAGACCATTTACATTCTACAAGTCTGTGAAGCTGAAATATGACATGCAGTGAGGGCTATATCCAAAGTGCTGAGCTTTGAGAGTAAAAGGATGTCTGTTAAAACAGAAGGAAAAAGTAAAAAAGGCAAAAAGAAAAAAAAAAAATTAGCTCTGATTCAAGTATATCAGCCAGGAACAGAAAGAAAAGAACACAGTTGTCAGGTTGCAAATTCTAATGGACAAGTACAAAGAGTCACAGTTCTGTTGCAAACTCATTAATATTGTTAACTAGGGATGCAAAACAGTTGTCTTTTTTTGTTTTGTCCATACAGTTAATACAAAACTCAAATTAGAGTCATTACTTTTGTTTTTACCTGCCCTAGCAACAGGGCAAGTAAAAATATATGAAAGAGTTGGACAAATGCTTTACTAAATGGCTAATTTCAAATTTCAGTTGTTCACTTCTGTGTCTAGTTATACACCTTAGAGTCCTTTCTCCTTACCATTAAAATCACTATTTCCTTACCTTCAACCACGACAGCAAGGGAAAAAACAGTGACAGCAGCAGCTGCATACTCTAATAATGATACTTCAACTTCCTACTTTAAGTAGGAAATTCACTTAGCTTGAGACAACAAATGGATGGTCAGTTGTTTTTTTTTAAATCAAGACTGATCCTAAGGTGGTGTCCACCCAAAAGAAACAAACTCAAAAGATGATGAACCTCAAGGGTAAACATTAAGGCGGGAAGTAGTGAATATCAAATATCAAAGATTGAGTTTAGCAAGATGTAAATTGTACCTAAATGCTTCATAAACTTCTGTCCTCCTGGTTGTGAAAGTAAGTTATCACATTTTCCTTCTTCCATGGCCTATTTCTGCTAATTACAGTGTTTATTCTATCTACCAATGGGCTGTGAAGGCATTAGCCACTAACACCAGGCAGAGTGGTCATACACAGAATCCCACTGCAGAATTCTGGCTGAACAAGACTTTGTCCTCTGCACCAAAGAAATCCAGTAGTAATGCTACTGTTGAGATATTCAAAACCAGTACTAGCCATCTTTAATGATACTGTGATAACCATGATATGTAGCTCTTCCACAGTTCTGCTTTTAAGCATTGGACACTCCTGCATTTGTGGAAAAACAAAATCAACTTTCAATTGATATAATTTGTTTATGATTTCACTCTTTTTGAAGTATAAGACAAAGTTAAAGCTGTTTAGTTTGCAATAATGCAGTACAACACCAAAGAAACATTGAGGAGCGTAAGACAAGTATCCCAGCCCTCTTCACCCCAAGAAATTGCTTAGGGTGTGCTATGCACAGCTGAGTTCTACTGTGATTTTTCACACTTTACTGTTGAAAAGTCATAGTGGGAAAAAAAAAAAATAAAATTGTGTTCTGCATTCTGATTTGAAGCTATTCCAAAAAAGTCTATACTGGAATCCATGCTGTGCTTCTGAATTATTCAGATGAAGTTTAATTGTCCACTTACTTTGTGAAAGGATAGCTCACAGCCCCCTTGATAGCTGAAAGAAAGCTGTCAAAGATGTAGGAGAAAGAATTCATTATATTCCTACCAGTATTTTTAAACTTCCCTATCCTTGAATCAAAGCACAGGCTTCTCTTGATTACCCGTTCAGAACCTTTATAATGAATGTGTGCAGATTAAAACAAGAAATCTCTCTTGCCGGCTGTGCAAGCACTGATCACAATAGCAGTCCCTGAGACCCATAATTTTCAGCTTCATTGCAAAAGTTTTGCAAAGCTGTATTTAACAAATCTCATAGTTATCTGCAGCAGAAGTTAATCCTCTCTTATCTAAAGTAAACACGGCACTAAAAGAAAAGAAAAAAAACCCAAAATTCTTCCTGAAAAGAAACTTTAAAAAAAAAAATAAAAAATTCTGATTTCTTAGCTTAACTGAGAAGTAACTATACTGCCAAGATTTACATAAAACTGGTTTAACATAGGTGTGACTATCTACATATCTTACGGCACAAGTTCAATGTGATCAATGTGAAACCAAACTTGATATGAAGCCCATAAGATGTGAAATATCTTGCTTACAATTTGCTGGGTTTTTATTTTTTTTTTGCCTCTTGACCATAGCCTTCGAAATCCACTGTCACACATCGTTGATCATTATTAGTCAAAGCTTTGCTGAAATATCTCTTAAAAAATGCCCTTTGGATACAGAAGTGTTTTGAATTAAATGTTTTCTGATTAAGAGCATTTAATTTTAGTTCTTGGCCATATTACACGTTCAATCATATTACATCTAACCAAGTGTCAATAGTTTCTCCTTGGAAACTATTCATAGTCCATTGTAGAGTTTTCCAGGAACTGAATGCAATGTTTTTCTATGGATATTTCTCCATATAAAATATGGTGGAAATGTGCAAACTGGCTAGGAACTCAATTCAAATCTTCTGCTGTTGCAAATGCAAAATGACAGAATTTGGCAGCAGTATGACGTTTCACATCAGCTGAACTCACAAGTGAGCACAGAGCACATCTGAAATTATTCTGGAACAGTCTGAACACTAGAACCAATCATATTTATTTGTATCACCACTAGCAATTATAGTTGTATTTTACATTGCACTTACGGGATAATGCAACTCTTTACAAAGATGCAGAATTTCCACAACTGTCTTATTCAGAGAGCTTTCAGTATCTATTTCTGTGAATGGTTATGAAGTATTTATCTATTGCTGCACACGGGTGATCTGGTTGTTGTTAGTGAGTCATACTCATAAAGTTATTATGAGAGACTGGTAGCGGTAGCATATATAAGACTGAAAAAAGCTTACTGGTTTATGTATTGACATGATACTGTATGCAACACTTGTTTAAGTAACAAACCTGAATACAAACTGCTGTTTTCAACTTAGTCCCAAGAATGTTAAGAATTTAATTTTTAAGATTTATATGTCTGTCTTGTCCACAGGGAACAGGAGCCCTAGCTGACTATTGCTCTGAATTCCAAGACTGCTCTCATATCATCTTCATAATAAAACTGTCAGTCACAACACTGATCCTACATTTTGTTATAGATTTCTTCTTTATTTTTCTACAGCAAAGCCTCAAAGGCTTTTAATTGATCACCTACTGTATTAAAAATGAAACAGTATCTGTCTAAGTAAAAAGTGTGTTTAAAATTGAGGGTTTTTTTCCCTTCAACATTTTAAAATATATGAGCTGTTTGAGACAACAAAAGTTGCTAGCAAATGGAAAGTTCTATCAAAGTCTAGCCTATGGTTCGTATCTGATATGCATTCTCCATTGTTTATGCCCAAGTTCAGAGGGACTCCCTGTAAAAACAAAGGTCTACATGTGAATGTCAGTAAAGCCATACCAGTAATTATCTTCTAGAGGAACAAAATAAAAAGTGTTCTAGAGGAACAAATAAAAACCATTCTATAACAAATGGGACTTCCTTGTCAAACGGAGTCAAGCAAAAGTTAAAAAAGGGAAGATGTTTATTTGCTGTTAGCATTTCAAGCTAGACAAGGGGGGACTGTAAATTCAAGTGCCTAAATATATATCACATTTTACTAAAGCTATATCCTGGTTGATCACGTATGAACACTGCACCGGTACTTAAAAGCCTGATCTGAATATCTCACCACAGTGCCTGGAATTTTATTCATTCACAGTTTGCATCTTCATCGCTTCTCTTCGCATTATGCGGAAGGACAATGATGATCTCTTCCCATCACCTGGAAGGATTTGTAACCCTGGTGGTGGATTCAGTTCAGGCTTATTTTTACCAATATCATTCAGGACAGAGTATTTTCTGGTGGAGTCAAGTAGCTTCCCTGTAGTCTTGTTTTGAGCAGTCTTCCTTTTCAGTCTAGTGATCTGTGGAGTTAAAGCCCCTGTTCTATACATTTTTAATATTTATATGTCTGTATACATATTTTTATATACACATCTATATGTATTTATATATCTTCCTTTTTTTATATTCTGCGCAGTCTCACTGAATTTGATGAAACCTACATTTCTGCAGTTATTGCCGTATCCTGTCACCTCAGATATTTTACAACAAATTCACCTGTGATTTCATTTTCTTCAGAGCAACAGTCATAAACTTTTAACTAGACTAAGTAAAATGAATCGGTATAAGCGGCAGCATAGAAAGCTTAAGATGTTTCCTATGGCAGGAAAAGTCTTACAAAAAGCAGTAGAATGTATTAACTTTTGAGATGGTCCAAGTACCTCAACTAGGCCAAGTCAGCAAGGTATGCAAAATTTAATATAGGAACAAATGTGTAGGCAAAAAATAGATTAATGTTTGTTACATATATTCTCCCTTTTGCAGCATGGCTGGCATACAGACTTAAACATGTAATAGCAGGTTTGAATCTAAATAGGACACCATTTGTTCTACTCTCAGTGCTCTAAGCTATCTGATCTTCCAAGTCCTCTTCTCCCCATAAGACTTACAAATCTCTCCATCAGAAATTCCCTCATTTTGGGCAGAGGGGTTGTAGAAACAGGGGATAAATGTTTAAGTTGTAACTGTGAAAATTAGATGTATTTCACATGATTTGACCATGGATTTGGCTTGTGAAACTGAAGAGACTCCAGCTACCACTTCCCCGCATAGTAATGACAGCCTGCTTTCCTTGGCATGTGAGTATATCTAAAGTTTCCAAACTCAAGCCCCAGCTGTTCTTTGTACACAACCAAGCCAAGGTTCGTCACTTCGAGGCTTCAGTGTCGCCCATTGAATTGCCTAAAAGCCAGAAGTAAGTGCAGTCATCATTCAGTTACAGTGAGGGAGAGACAGAAGATTCAGTTTACCAGCGTGAGTTTTTCAAGACGTGTGATGAAGTTACACAGGCAACTTGGACTGATTTTCAGATCTTTTTTAGAAAGGATTAAGCAAAATCTTAGGGACTGGGAATTACCTGCTATATTAGCCATATTCTCCATTCTTTCATGGAGAAAAGCGTTAGTTTTGTTTTGCAGAGGTGGATGAACACAAAAATCCAAGCACATTTAGAATCTTACCCACAAGGATCAAAATAATACCAAAGGTGTTCTGAGCTCCGATTATCTACTGCTTCCGTATGAGAAGAAACAGCATTTTTACACAGGATGGGGAAAGGAAATCTACCGCCCTTAGAAACAGCTTTTAATAAAGCATGTATGTGAAAATGTTCTGTAGATGTGATTAGGAAACTTAAGTTCTGACTTGTTATTTATCGTTATTAGAATTAAGTCATGCTTTTAAGTCTTTGAAGCCTTAAAGACACTGCCAACACCAAAATGTTTTTGTTGCTTAAGAAAGAATTTCACCATTTACTCAATAATTCATTATTACTATTTTGAAGAAATGCAATTTTAATTTGAAGCTGAATGTGGAAGCCTTTTATTTTTTTGTTTTGTTTTGTTTTCAGTCTAGTGCTGACATGAGCAATTAATCCATTTCTGCTCTTTCATATTTCCATTCTCATCAAACCTCCATAGCTCCTGGCTGTGGACTCAGAGTAATTTCTTATTGAAAGACTGTTCCTTGTGTTGTGCCTGTGACTTCTGTGAGGAAATCACATTAATATCTTCTGGGCAAGAACTGACCCGAAATATAGCGCATATTCTTAAAGTCGCTGCACTGGGCTGCATTATCCGAACCTGTCTAACAATGAATCTAAACACACCTTCAAGTGAATAATATAATTATACCAAAAATGTCTACAACATTTCTGTGGAGTTAGCTGAATTACAATCCTGGTATGACATGTCTACACAATTTGCTAAATCCTTGAAATATTATCATGTTGGTATTTTTCTTTTTTTTTTTTGCAACAATATGATTTTTATTCGCAGGTGAAACTGTAGATCCATTTGCATATAAAGTGCAGAATATCAGCAAATAGAAACCATGAATTTCAATGAAGAAATATCCATTAAAAAGGATCCTGTCTCTGTCCTCTTAATTCAGTCTGCATACTGTAAATGAACTTGGAGTGGAACACATTTTAAAACAATGGAAGTTTTATGTACTATCATCTCTTATAATGCTGCCAGCTTGATCCTTCCAATACACTCAACAATTCCTATGCCATTTTCAGAAACCTTTGTTTTTTTGTCTTTGAGCTCTAAGCATTGTTGTTTTCAGCCCTTCTTAACAAGTTCCTTACTTTCCTATTGCTGCACAAACAGGCATCTTTAAAGCCTCAAGCCTTCAGCCACAACACATCATCAAACCTGGCAAGACAAGTATTGATCCCACACATCCAGAAACCAAAGCTTCAGGAAAAAAAATAAAACAAAAAACCAATGAAAAGCAACCTGAAATTATCACTGCTATTTTTATTTCATCATACGTATTATATGTTTAAAAGTAATTTTATATATAAAGATTACACTGGTAACTTTGTTGCTTATTCCCATTTTTATATACTATGCATAATACTTATTCAAACTCTTTCTTTTAAACAGTCTGAAAACCCCCTCAATTTTCCATCAGAAAAAAAGAGCGTGTTTTCTGCAATTAGTACGGACTTTAAATGAAAATAATTTTGGTTCCTAGTGATTCTTTATCAAACAGCTTTTCGTAAAAATAGCTGAAATTGAAAACACAGGCAAGTCTTTATTTTAATCTAACTTATAAACAACAGAGGGTATAGAAACCGAGACAGTTCCCATATTCTTTTTTGGTACTGTTTCAGAGTATGCTATGTTCCTATACTGCAAGAGCAGAATGGAAAGAACATTTTTATTTCCACTAGCAAACACTGTCACCAAGGAGGAGGAGCACTGATCAGCACATAAAATACTTTCTTGTACTGCTGTAGCATTCTGTGCCACAGATCCACATGTCACTGGTCAAATTATATGGTATGGATTTGATTAAGTATATTTCTGTGGAACATTTTGATTTCTCCCTCTCACTGTGGTGAGATAGATCCTTCTGAAAGGTCTAACAAGTGCAATGCTGGTCCATATGTTACCTGACTGACCAAAATCCCTAATTACTGCATTCTGGTAGGTGCTGTACCCTGGTCTTTCCAGAAAATACACACAGGCAAATATTTCTATATTCTGCACTGAATAAAGTAGCGGTTGATTAGCTTCTGACACCGTGATGTTTGGTAGAAATACATGCAGAAGTACTCTCTGCCACCAAAAGCCATATAAAATTCCATATACCCAAGTCATTAGAGATGGGTGCATATAGATACATTCCCTGGCTGCTGAAATAGAGGGTTATTATGTGGTGCAGGAGCCAATCTACAGAGTTAGCCAGCTTCCCCTCACTGTATTTATTCGGTAACATCAGCCTTGTTTTTTGAGCTAGGAGCCTCTACCATGGTAGCAACTGTGTCGTTGTTAAATAAGTCAGGCAAGGTTAATTACCAGTGTGTTTATGCGTAAAGATTATCTGTGATGAGAAAGACAACTCAGAAGTACAGTGTGACTAAATACAGGTAAAATACCAGGTTAGTTGTTTAAGCTTTCTGGTGCTGTAGAAGTAATTTTCTATCTCACAAGCACAGCTATCAGAGGATAGCATTTCTTTTAGTTGAGAAACTGATTCACCCAATATTATTTATTTAATCAAAAATCAGCATCCTTACAACACATACTTTTTCCATTATAAGCTATCTATGTTGCTAGGTTGAGCAGCGACTGAATAGCTCTCACATTACAGACCTATAAAACATTAACACAATTTACTGAGCATGGTGAGGATGCTTTTGTTGCAGCTTTTGTTTTAAATCCAGTACTGTGTCTGCCTCCTAAGACCATGAAATAAGTCTTTTTAAAAAGAGCTACAGATTTATTCTCCCACTTTGAATGAGTGAAAATGTGTTTTGTTGAAACCTACTGAGAGTAAATGGATTTACTATAGAATCCCCTTTTTTTATGAGTTTGATGAAAGCGTTTGGCACTTAATGATTCCCAAGATTCCCAAGCTATCCCCAGTTTAAAAAAGAAGAAATCAAGTGTGTTGCGTGCTGTAATGCTTTCCACTAACCTCAAAGCAAACTTAATATAAAGACTTGTTTCAGGTGTCAACTTAGTATGGAAGTGTGATGCTTGCTTACTTACCCCTTCAACATTTAGACTCAGTATAATGTCACATCTTGTTCTTAAAACAGGGCTAAGGGGTGGGCCTATCCAGGTGGCCACCTGGAATCCAAAACTTTTCCTCTCAGTTTTATCACCTACTACTCCTTCCATCTCCAATTTTTTCATAATTCTTTACAAAAAATATTGAGAATACAAGCACATACTGAATCCCCACAATCAGCCCTATAACAGAAAGAATTGCAGGCTGAAATATATTTAAACACAGTGAACTTCCATTAGATTATTAAACACCTCACAAGAGATGGTTTGATGTTCCTCTACCAAATTGGTTCAATGAACAAAATTTCTAACAGAAAGCTACTGACACTTTAAATACACAGAGGACTCAATAAATTGGCATTGCTAAAAGGCTTTGTTTAAGGTTAGTTAACAGCAGTGACAGCTTTTGGTGAGCAAACACTATTTACACTGAAGGAGAGAAATAGTAATCAAATCTACATCTACTTTTAGGTCGACACTAATTATTCATAACAAATTACCAGGAATTAGCAAACTCTTTAACACACAATACATCTCCTACAAATCTCAGAACTATCTATTCCCATTTGGAACAGTCAGATCTTTTCCAACATAAATATTTTAAACGTAAAAATCACTCAGAAACTACCAGTCATCAGTGCCATCCCAGACAATCATGTTTTTTTAAGAGAAGATCAGGCATAACTTGCTCATCTTGTCCTGTTCTTTAGCCAACATATTTCTCCCTTTCAGCGTTTGCTCCTTGTTGTCAGCCTCCTAAGGGCTCTGTTCTTAATATCAGTCAGATTGTTTGTATTTATCGAATTCAAAGCATTTACTTAAAGAAACTGCAAGATGCATCCATGTCTATGAAGATTACAACATTTGATATGCTAGTTCTTTCCCTATTAATTAGTCTATAAGGTCATCTACAGGAAAAATCAACAATTTATATCCTTTTTACAAAGGAGTTCAGAGTGTCTTCAGCTAGGCTTCTTCTGCATTAGAAAGTTAACTTTGTATTTTTCCTTTCAGGGTAACAAAATTTGTGCTGAAGATACATTTTTAAATGCGGGGGGAAGCAAGAATGCCTCTTTCTTCATTGCATTTATTATTATTATTATTCTTTTAAAAAGACATGATGCTCTCATGGCAAATCCTTCCTAAGTATCAGCCAGCCACTTGATTCCATCACCTGCCACTGACCAGTCAGAGCAGCCTTCCTTGAAGTTACCAGTTTTAGAGCTATTTGCAGAAGTGTTACAGGGTTACAATCTCTTCCTGGGGATGGTAGGTACCCGACCAGATGCCCTACTCCATATAAAATAACTTTTCCTTTCATTTACTTTGAACCATAGTAGCAAAACTTAGGTCAGAATCATTTCTGAACTGGAAGAAAGAAGCAAAACAAGTATGTATTTTTGTTCTGTTTTAACATTTCACCCTTGTAACTGCCTTTGATACAGTTTAAATCTGCTTCCTACAGACCACTTACAGTCCCTAACTTGCTCCCAAAGGCATCCAAAAGATAATGGTGGCTGTGGCTTTATAGGCGTCAGCCATTATAGTGGCCCAGTTTTCAATCAAAAGGACTTGCTCCCTCCCTTCAGACAGCTTGGGTTCCCACCACTCCCCTCAGTGATATTGACAAGTAGGTTGGATGTTGCCAAAAATTGCTTCTCTATTTCTTCAGTGTCGTTTCCTATCATACTAGAGAGTAAGAACAGCTCACTGGAAGGGTCTAAGCCCACAGGAAAGCGATGAGAGTAGAACTTCTGATTTACAGCAGCAGAGAAATTCATTCACATTATAATTCTGGAAGATGCAGTAAGAGAAGAAAAGCAAGCCAGCATCTTAATGGTATAGTAAATAATCCTGTGAAGACGAAGACATCAGCTCAGTATAAAATAAGCCTACATTTTCATTTTCATTTTGAAATGGGAATACAAGGGAAATACAACAGTCCAAAGGGAATAATAGAATTAGTAAGAGAGAAAGTGAATGCAATAAGGATTATCAGAATTTTTTTCCCCACAAGAAACAACTAAATTATTTTTTTCCTGGCAAGGGTGAAAAGGGTAATGTGGCAGAGTTTCATAAAATCCTCTGCAGTGTGAAAAAGTGAGTGGAAAGACCATTCACTATCTTTTTAAAAATACGAGTTAGATCATCAGATGAAGCTACCCAGGGCTAGACTAGTCAGAAAAAAACAAAATTGGTTTCTTCACACAGTGTGATGGAGTTAAGTTTGATGCCACCAAACATTGTAACTACTCACATACTCACATGTGTGTTTATTGTTTTGGGGTTTTTTTGTTTAGTTGCTTTNATTTAGTTGGACAAATCTATGAAAGAAAAATAATTAAATACAAAAACACTCCCTTTGCTTTGGGTAGTTCTGAAACCATGGGCTGTACAAATCTGGCAGCGTAATCAGAGAAGCACCACCACCCCCAATGTGCTCTGACACTTTCCCAGAATGACATTATTAGGGACAAAATAACAGGCTTAGCACAACTCTGAGTCACTCTGGAAATGTCACTAATCTGTATATTCACTGTCAGCAGATGTACAGACGGAAAGGTGTGCTTTCTCTGGAAGACAGCTGTGAATCTGAAAATCAACAAACTGAAAGCCACCAATGGAAGCAAAGCTCTTAAGCGACATTACCTATTTGCATCATCCTAGGAACCATTTATTACTAATGTCTCCTTTTGCCTCATTTTTTCTTACCATTTGCTCTTAACTGTCAAAAAAGATGGCTCAGGCTACCAACAGTTGGATAATGGGCAACCACCACCCTTTCCTTTCCCCAATCAGAAAGAAGTATCCCAATATTTTTTCTGCTTTTCTGTGAATTTGTGTATCTCTGTTAATGATTGCACCATCCAAATTACTAAAACAGTTATAAAATTTAGGATAACATACATCTTGGCAAATTGCATTCCAGGAAGCCTTACATCACACAAGATTTCCTGAACCTTTATCACAGACTGATAGTGCCTACTGAATCATAAATGCACCTCTGCTACAGAAGACATACTCTCTTCCACTTAAAAATTTATCAGAAATATAATTCCTTGTAACTAGCTGTCTCAAAATCAGTGATGTTTTCCTGTAAATGACATTGTGCTCACCACTGTACCCAAATGAACACAATCCTTTGCTGGCTCTCCATCTCTGTTTCAGACTTTGAACCTCTGTACAGTCCTCTGGGTTACAAAAGTGTTGCAAGGTTAAATTAAGGTCATACAAAGTGAGAGAACAACCTCTTTTTCATTAAATATGTTAGTAACCATCTTCAGCAAGTGGTAAGAAGTCAATACAAAGGTTGTTTTGGTTTTTCAAATAAAAATGCTGCCACGGGTCAACAAGCATTTAACAGATCACCATGTCCTGCAGGGAATGAAGATCCAAGACACCCTATAGGACGCTACACTACATAGGTCATTTTCAGTGTTCCCCAAAGTAAGGTAAGAAGAAGGGAAGTGAGCATAACAGTTGCCCTTTCTTTTCCCACTACCAGATGTGTGTTTCTACAACACCCCTGAGCTGGCTGTAGGATTAGCTTAAGTCAACTCCAGAAGGTGGTGTAACTCACTAACCTTGTGAAAAAAAACCCCCACCTATTTCCAGTAAACATAACCCAGATTGTAATTTGTTTCATTTTATAAATTAATTCAATTAATTGAGGCTAGTAAGCAAAAAGTGCAAACTAATAGGATGTGGGCAAAACAGCTGGTACTGAAACCCAAACAGGCATGTAATAGAGTTGTAAATATTTTACCTCACATCAACTTAAGAGCAACTCTGGTCCCAGGAACTGACTTTCCATTAACATTTGGATACAAATGAATGTGCCCTTCTAGATGGACTTTCTCACTTTAATTTAACCTGGTGGGAACCTATTTTGTGTGCTTACAGATCTCTCCATATTCCACGACAAAAGAAAATGGGCACAATCCAGAGATTTGCTTTCACAAGCACATCCCAGACTTGAGCTGAAATGTTGAGTTACAGGCAGTCCCACCAGCTATTTAAATAACAGTGAACCGGTTCAAATACCGAAGGAACCACAGACCCTGATGTCCTGTTACTTTGTTCTTACTTTTTTTTATTAAAAAAAACCATGAAGCAAAAGTAGGAGTGGGCATATTCTGTGGTATGTATCGAAATACCTTAGCAAACAAAATCAGACATGTAAGCATTGCCTGTTTAGGAATACTCTTATCTCTGGCAGTGAAGGGCTAGGAAAAGGTTGCTGGCATTTGCTCACTCACTTGTCCCAATGCCACATAAGGCAAAGACAAGCAAAAAAGGGTGAACAGTTTAGTTAATAGTTTCTTTAATATTTTGCATTGCAGCTAATGTTTTAAAGGAACAAGAATTGAAGAATTATGTTCCTGCACGTTAAACTGGTACTGAGTAGTACATCAATCTCATTACCTGCTTAACCATGTTCTGTAAGTATCTGGCAGTATAACTTCAGACAACGTTTACCAAATATTATCTTCATGCATCAGGTTAGTAGCCAGTATATTTTGTCTACTGATGACTAAAATTGGACATTTCTGAAGAAAGTAAAAATGGGATGCTTAGAGAAGAGCATGTTCACAAAAGAATACTTTCCCTGGGCCCGATTAACATTTCAGCACTTAAAACCTAAATCATTTCTGTTCTGTGCCCCTTTGCCAAGTACCTCTGGCACTTTCATACCCGAGTATGAGCTAAAGCAGAGTTACTGGCTACTTTCCAGATGAATGAGTTTCCAGTTTCTAATGAAAAAACGTAGAGAAAAACGTAAGAAATGCTTGCAAAGAAGTCAAGTATTTTGTTGCACTAGCAGTGCATCTGCCTGGGGAGTAGCACCCATCACACCACATTTATCTTTTTTTTTGGCATCCCATCTCTTCTGCCTCCTTTTTTGCCATCACTTTTTCCCACCTTAAGAGAGTGCCAATATCTGCCTAACTTAAAAAATTATCTCCCATAGCATCTTCTTGCCCTTCATGCCATTCCCATCTCCTCTTTCTCCATTTGGTTCTGGAGATCAACATGACAATAACAGCAGCAGCTGCAGCTGCATATGTTAGCTGAAAACATTTCAGCTGTAACTGATCTAACTGAGACATCATAACTACACTAACGTTCTCATTGTTAATTTGTAGTGCTCTCATCAGTGCTTCAGACACAGAAGGGGATTTTTGCAATTTTACAGATGAATTCACTCCAATCTTAGTATAACTTTCCAAGTGGTTTCTGAGAAGTCAGTCTGCAGATTCACTGAGGTAAATTCTAGTACACAGCATTAGTCATAAGGAAAGAAAAACCATCAAAACAAGTACTGGAGCAAAAGAAATACAAATATCCCATACAGCAGGGGTTCTTCACCCTTCTAATACAGCCACAGAAACTCCAAGATCACCACAAGCTTTAACACTCCTAAGGTATAAATTGCTATTTGTAATTACCTTCCTGCTCACTGATATATCCAGGTAGTTCTTGAGTTTTGACTGTCATCCTGGGCCAACTGCACGTATAAGACATATTAAAGCAATTTTCTCCTACAATCACTCCAGTGACTTTTAATTTAATGCATTCTCTATTCTGTTACTCTTATCGTTAAGCACAGCTACTGCACATCCTGTATTGGTACCTATCTTCTTAAAACATTATAACCACAAACCAATTATCAGACTATTTCTGGATCACTGAAGTCTGCAGCCACTACACACAGTTGTCATGGCAGAACAAGTTTGAGGTATAATACCATAACCAAACATGCAGTGAAGGTAAGAAATTCAGAGTGCCTATGAAAAAAAGAATATCTGGGAATCCCAGAAGTTTATAACCAATGTGAAAGCATGATTACTTTAGTCTTTAAAGGGGGAAAAAAACTCAACAACACTTTTATGTAACACCCGGGAACTGTTCTTGGCATAAGTGGGAAGACAGAACACAATTATATATTGTACAATTCTTAAACTCTTCTATGCAATTACCAGTAACCAGTAGTCACTTCTTCACACACTTCATAACAGTTCCAGGAGTTCTGGATAAGAACAGTGCTGGCATGCCTGGCTCACTCAAAATTTCTTAGAGGAAGCAGAGAGAGGGCATTCAGACTCTCTCCCTCTATAGCTAGCAGCTGCAATAACAAAAGCTACCCAAGACTTTCCTTTTACAGGTCTGCATCAATCCCACTGAACCAGACTTGCTACATTCTCTCTCTCTCTCTCTCCCTATGCCAGCAGGCTCATACACTTGTTTTGAATTACAAGAAATACTAAGCCAATGCTCATCTCCCTTGAATTGATGTAAAGGAGAAAAAACTCAAATTAAACAGCTTTATTGCCTTTTGCTTGTGTGTACCTGTCTGCAAATTTCAATGGATCCTAGCCTGGAATGTGTATGATTTTATCACAAAGAAAGCGTAATGGTATTATTCATATTCACCTCTACAAAGATAGAGTCCAGCCAACAGGAATACCTGCAGGTTTGGGAAAGCATAAGAAGCGAGTAGGAAAATCTCCCCTTTTTCTGCAGAGCAGCAGCAAAAGATCTTTTTGCTATTTTAGAAGGCTCCTCTCTCCCCCTCTGCCCAAATCTGCTACAACTCTACCTGCACCCCCACAGCCCAGTGGCCAGGGACAGCCCTGTTGATGAAGATGTTCATTTCAGCACAACTGAATCGGTTCCACTGTCAGGGAAAATGGACCGGTTTTGCCCTCAGAAAACCTACACCAGTGCTTAGGCCTTCTCATCCAGACATGAAAGAGAAGTGCTACAGCTGGTTAAATAATTTTGCTCAGAAGATTAAGTATGTTACACAGGCTTTTGAAGGGAAAAGCAAGAGTGGCTGTTACGCTTTCCGTTGTCCTGATATCCATGCACTTTAAGAAAGATGCCAAGTGCTATTGCAAACACAGTTTGTACTTCCATGACAGTAAGTGCTTCTCTGCTCCTTTTCTTTGCCACAGACCACCGCTTTTGATCCATCAGCAGTGCTTGGCGCACATTCCCAAGGGAAATTCTTTGAAATGTACCTTCAACTCAATCACTGACCTCAAACTGGCCCATAGCCGTAAACACTAGTGCAAAGAGCTGCAGTTGCTTTGTGGAGAACTTTATCTGATTACCAGATTTCAAAGCAGCTAAACCCAGGCTAATCCACCACATAAAAGAGTCAAACTATTTTTAATGCAGGTTCTTTCTTTTAAAACCTAACAAGGGGCCTAAAATTCAGATAAAAATTTCGCTTAGCTTTTCTCTGTCCCAGAGCCAGCCTGCTGCAGTTTATCACAGAAGACTATATTGTATTAAGAATACTATTCTAGAAATAATAGAGCATTAGAAATACTTAAGAAAATCAAACATACATACAGATCTAAGAAAATGTTACTAATACAACTCCCCTCCCTAAATACACGCAGAAGACGAAAATGGAAAATCTTAATCTATTCATAATTAGCAATCATTACTTTCTTCTGATAGTACCAATATATATCAATGTTTTATATTTTGCTCAAAAAAATAACTAACAGAGAAGACTGCATGTAAAGAGTAGTTTGTTTATCTACTCTATTTGAAGTTGTTTCATAATAAGCTGTGTCAATTCTTTTCAAAAAACACATAACATCTGCAACACTTAAAGAAAGATATACATAAACGCTTAGGAGGCTGGGAGCTCCAGCTGCTGTGAGAACGAAGGAATCCTCATGACATCAGAAAGCAGGAATTATATTTCATTCACCCTTTTTGCCACGTTGAAAAGAAGTCAACATGATCCAGATGTTTGTTCTGGATGTCAGAGAGTGTCTACTTGGTAATTATTGTCTGAGACACAAGATTTTTCTTTATAGCGCTGAAATAATTGATTTAATCCGGAGGTAAAGAGCTCTAAAATACAGCAGCCTTCTTCCATTACTCTTTCAGGGTGGAGGACATAGTTTAGCATTTTTTCACATTTTGTAACTTAATGTGAAGTCACATGTAGTTATCCAATGGCCCGATAAATCAGAAGAAGATTATAATTCAACTAGTATATAATAATGATATCAGTAAGTAATGAAGTATCAGAATGCCAACGAAGTTTCCTACCAAGTTGCATGAAATTCTTTTTTTTTTGTAATATATGTCATTTGTTAATAAAGTTACAACAATTTGTTTGTAATTATTTTCAGTTCTATATGAGAATGATTTCTTTTTAATGGGGGGAAGCAATTGAAGTTTTGAGCATAAGACATATTGCAACTAACCAAAATATATATATATATTTCTTTTTTTAAACCCCGTGCACTTACTTGCATCAAAACCACTATTTCTGACCTCAAAAAATTCCTGATACCACTCCCTGAAGTGTTTATGAATCCGGAGGAGCTGAGTTTCCAGAGAGAAGAGAGCTGTTTCCCCACAGACCCTGCACAACTCCGCTGAGGTGACAAGCTGTGAAAAAGTGCTTTGCTTCTTTAGACCAGCTCAGGCTTTTGGCAATACACTCAGCAGAGTCGGAGGTTTAAATCAGTTATCAGTTTAGACACTTAGGCCAACATTGCAACAGAGCATTTACACCACTACACTCAGAAGCAACAGATGAAATGTCAAGTACTCCTGTCTAATGATGCATACAAGTATCCATCATTAAATTATAGGAGAATGATACCATATATATTTAAAGAACATCTCCTTTCTTAATCTATTTTACAATATCAGCTGTAAGAAAACAAAAGTAAATCAAGTATCAGTTTTCCTCAGTTTCCCTAACTGATGATCAGTGCTTCTCTGACACAGGCAACCACGATGTTGCACAACCTGTGTACACTCAACAGCAGCATAAAACCAATTATACTTGCAATATTATTAAAGCTCTTAAAGCAAGAGAAAATAAAATATTTTTGCTACAGGACTGCTTCCTCTGAGCAGGATTAGAATAAAATAGTATTTATTCAACTGCAGTATCCAGACAGATCTGCTGAGAGAAGTACAGGGGGAATGATCTGACCTTGACTCTTTTGGCTTTAGGCTTCTTGCCATCACCTTAACAACACAGGCATCACAGGTATGGATTCAAGTCTTCACAATAACTGCACAGTTCTCATCCCTATAGTGGACTGTGATGTCTGTAAAGTCTTCTAAACTCCAGCATATCGATAGTACAGGGCAAATAATTAACACAACCCATCAGGCTGATGACAATCTGACGAGCAACACCTGACTTCAGAGACTCCATCAGTTGGAAAAAAATAATGTGAGCCCTACAATTAAAAAAACTATGACTCCAGTTAACTGAGTCTTTATAGGCAAATGGTATATATTCCTTGTGCACCTGCATTATGCAGCAAATAGAAATCAGTCAGAAATACTGGCCTTCAGATTCCACTTAAGTGACTGCGCTTGCAATGGGTATTTACTTTACAAAGCATAATTTATTGCCAAATGCTGCAGATCCATGCAAGCTGCGACGGTGTTTACCCACATCCGACTTGTAGTATTGGAATTAATCATGTGTTGCTGCAAACCCTGAAATATACCTGGATTCCTCTGTAAAGAGTTAGCATACATGGCACAAAACTTAAAAGCCTCTGGAACAGGTCCTACTGAAACTTCCCTGAGGTGATCAGGAAGCTATAAACTACAGTGAGGTTTTAATCTGTATCACCCACCAGCTTCATGAATTAGTAATGAGAGGAGTTCCTCTAGGAAGACAAGACACTGAGTGACATCTGTTTTGATACAAAATGGCTGTAACAGCATGATTTTGGGGGGAAGGGTAGGAATGAGTCCAAAATACTGGCACCAGGTTTAGGAAGCGGGCTGGAAGTTCACAACTCAGGTAAAATACAGGACATTCCAGAAAAAGTAGCTAAAGCTTAGATGAAATTTAAATCATACGGGTCATTAAGATGTTGCAACAAAGACACATTCTACAACAAAGTTAGGATTTTGAGCAAGTTCTTGAATAAACTTTCAAAAAGAAAAACAAACAAACAAAACACTTTTAAGTGAAATCCTATTAACTTTTAAGGGTTTCAAGAACACGTTGTATTGTTTTGTTGACTAATGATTTCTTTCTGAGCTTTGTAGATGAGGAAAATTTCGGGTTATATCTCTTGTTATTTTCTTACAAACCAAAAAAAAAAAAAAAAAAAAAAAAAAGAAAAAAAATAAATAAAAAATNTTAAAATCGAGTCTACATCAGCCTGTTCATGCACATAATATAAAGAACAATGGGGAAAAAAAACCCCAACCAAACACAACCCAATGCCTAGAATGATTTAATAAAATCCTTAATTGGCCACCCAGATCTTTCTAACCATTTCTAACACTTTTATGGAGAGTGGAGTGAGTAAATAAGAGAAATAATCCAGTTTTTTTAGAAGACTGAAACTTCTAATTAAATTATTTAAGTAAGCACCCAACTTCAACTTCAGTGGTAGCATCTAATGTATCAAGATCAATTTCTTTTAAACCTGACTGGCTGCGTAAGGAACTTACTAGATTCACATTACCAACATTCCCATTACCAATGATATGCATGTTTAGAAATCATTTGAATAAAAGCCACTCCATTTCTTTCAGTAGTCCTTCAATATTTGTAGCTGTATTTGATGGTGTCTTCAGATCCTGAAACCTTAAAATCAGCAAAGATTTTGGTCTTAATCTTTCTGCATCTTAGATCTCCACTTGACCATAATGATGCTTTGACTATCACTGTAATTCATTAACATGGAGTTAGTCTACAACAGCGGTTTAATAATTTTATTATTTTTTTTAAAAATGAAGAGTTAAAGTGGCAGTGAAGGACGTTGGGTGGCTATTGTTATGCTGCTAAATGTACCTGTCTAGATTTTAAATAATCTGTTTTTACAGAAAACAGGAAGAAAGATTTCTATCAAATGATCTGTTTTACCGTGAAGGCAGCAACCAAAACAGGACAGAAGAGCCACACCCTAAAGTTTTCTTTCTCTCCAAAGATTTCAAGAGAAACTTGATGGGAAGCTAATGGGCAGGCACTTATATCAGGAATGTCTTATGCCCAGTTCCCGGCAAAGCTTCTAGGGCTGGTGTCATCTTAGCACCTAGGTACAAGAATCTCAACATTATCATGTCAGTATTTATGTTTTTTTTTTTAAATATGCATAAAAGACATTTTAATGCCACTGTAAACACTTCATATCCTGTTTTTCTCCCCAGAAGAGCGAAAAAGAAAAAAAAAGAAACCAAAAAAACCCCACAACCAACCCTTGACAAATAGACCATGAGAAGTGTGTTCAGAGCACATTGTAACAGAATAAAATCTTCCCAGAAATACACCCTGACTCCCCCCTCTCTTTTCCTCCCATGTTAACAGTTCAGTAGTAACTACTTATTATTCTTTCACTAAGGTTATCTGGCAGTTTAGAGGACTGTATATGTTGCAAAATAGAGATGCTATTCCAACATGGAAAATCTCTGGAATGAGAAAGGTTAAAATACATGCTTATGTTAATGAAATTCCCCAAATGAATATTTACACAAGTGAAGATAAGTCTTCATACATGTTTAGCTTTGCAGCAGCCCGGGGAAAAAGAGAAGCATATTTTGTGCCAAACTAAAGACATCTCATTGTGGTTTTGTGGAAATCATCACCCATATTCCCCATCTTGACTGCTAATATAAGGCCTATATGTCTTAGCGGGAGAAAAGAGAAGTCAAGGAAGGAAAACAAGTGGCATTTAGGCGTTATAACAACAAGAAGATGCAGTGCATTTCCTTTTCATTTCAATGGGACTGAAATTCATCAGGATCAGTATTCTTCTGTCTCACATAATTTAAGCTACCACCAGACTAACCACTTTCTCCTTGTTTAGCCTAAACATTCAACATCTCCTATAGACTAGCAGGCATGTGAGCAAGTCTGGGAAACCACATAGTCACACCAAGCTTGGTCCTTCCAAATCCGTAACTGCAACTTTGTTTTTTATATCTGTGAAGACCATGTAGCATAGCCTCACAGTCCAGAACATGGAAACCACCATCGTAGCCCTTCATTATAAATACCACAGTTATCAAATATAGCCAGCGTTAAAGAGCACAAAATTATACTTGCTGGAAAAGCCAGAGTGGTCCTCCATTTCCACTCACACCTGGTTGTGATCAGTGTGTTTGCATGAAGTTTGGCCTACTTGAAGCCACATGCTGGAGATGATATTATACATGGCACACAGTCTTGGAACAGGGGACCACAGAAGTAGCAGCTCAATGTGCCAGCACTGCACCCCCACCTAGTTTCCCATACTAGTAGCTTTGTGCCGAAACAAGGGAGTTTTTTTCCTCCCATCATTCACACAGGTAGAGAATGGAAATTCTGTATTCAAAAGTCCAAGGAAAACACACTCACGGTGACTAGTCAACTATGATAGACAGGATCATGCAGTTTATTATGAAAAAGCAATCACCCAATTAACAAATGAAACATTGTAAGTAGGGAAGAAATACTACACAATAAGAAAGTTAAGTAAGCCAGGGACAAATAACTCACTCAAATCTAATCACGTTTGCTGCAAGTATATTTCAACATCACTTTGCACCTTTATAATGTTACCTTGCAGAGACAGATTCTTCAGGGAGTTTCACTGATAAAAGGGACATCTTAGTTCTTAACAAAATATAGATGTAACATCCGTGACAGAAAAGGTTGTGTGAGAAAAGTAGGAGGAGGAAGGAGGGAGGAAAATCCCCCAATTGTTTCTAGCAGTCAGGAGAAGATGTTATAGTCTCCACTGCCAGCACAACTTTGGGGTTAAACCGCCAGCAGTTCATCAGTTGTTGACATAGGAGAACCCTGAGACCAAGACAATAGAAACACCAAGGTTGCCCCAGTCCTGCAAGCACCTTCTCTTGGCTGTGGACTATTTTGGAACTTTTAGCCTCTATCCTGTCAAGGCACATATTCTTTTCCCACCTAAAATCTCGGCAAGCCTAGAGCTTTATGGGTGACTGTAGGTCTTGTTGCAACTTGCTCACAAAACACACAAAAAAATCTTACTTGTATTTTCAGCCAAGTTCATCCACTCTTTATTTGATCTTTCAAGTCGCTCAGGGTCTTTGGCACTGTAAAACATTTGCATTCAGGAGAGGACAGCATTAGACAGTGTTGGGGTCAACTGATATATTTCAAAAGTTAGAAGATTAATAGTGCTTGCCCTCTTATGTTTTTTGACACTTTCTAATTAAAGCAAAGTAAAATAAGTAAAAAGGAATTAAAACTACTTCTGGTGGTTTCCAAACCCTATGTTTTTCTACTGTTGCAAAACATCTGAAGTTTGATTGTAAATAGCATACATCAATGAATGGATACACTGTACTCACACAAGATTTTGTAAAACAAAGCAATAAATTACTCTTTTCCATCATAATAAAAATCGTAACAATGTCACATAAGATTGCAGACAACTTTTCATACATATTATTGTAATGTTGATGTTGGCTCTAAACAATATATAACCATAACGCTATGGCTTACTAGAGCGTGGAGGTGGAAGGCAAATCACACCCCACTTCATCACCCCACTGTTTCAAGGAGTTAAGCAGATTTTTTTTCAAACCCTTTTGGTTAGAAAAACAATAGAAGGCAAATATAAAAGCATCTGCGTAACAGAGGAGAGACAGTTGCTTAGGAAGTGGATTGAACAAGCACAGTCCTTATCTTCTTTTTAGTAAAATACAGATTTATCTACCTACTTCACAGCTGATACCGTCAACAGGAAAAGAAAATTCTTTAGTATTGCACCTAATTTTACCATATTAAAAGGGAATAACATCCCAGGCAATTACAATCATACTAATATACAGTTCAGCTGAAATGACTGCAAGAAGTACTAATTCAGCAAAATTCATTTTTCTTTTCATTTACATGGAAATAGGTATTATCTTAATTACCCATCCAAATGCATGAATTTACATTTAGCAATTTGATTCTTATATTTGAAGTGCTGCCTTTAAATATTTAAAATTAAATATTTTTTCAGATGTTGATATTAAAGAATCAAGACATTTTCTTCTTTAGAAAAACAATTTTTGCAAAGTTATTTTTTTCTCATTAACTAGTATTTAAGAAATGCTTGTAAATAGTTTTTCTTGGCATCCTTGTAATATTGCTATGGTGTTCAAAACATAATGACGTTTTGCACATTTAAAAGATGAAGGTTTATTATGCTTAATATAACATGAATCCCTAGATAAATCTGGAGACAGATAAATCTGAAATGACACCCATTTGCAGTTTCAGCTGATGATTGATTACTTTATTCTGAAATGCTGTCAGACAAATCATGCCAAGTACTCAATGCTGTACATATCATGGCACATCAAATCTGTAGAGATAGAAGTACTTTACTTGCAGAATATGAGCAGCTTAGAAATAACTATGCATTTACAGCCCCCAAATCACCACACTTTTTCTGGTACTTCACCAGTGGCTAACATGAAAAATCCCTATTGAGCTCTAAAAGGTTCCTGACAATATTAAAGGAGTAAGTGTTTGCAGAAACAGTATTTTACTCATCCGCTCTTATGTATTCATTCCATTTTAGAAAACCACAGCTAACGATGACAGTTTAGAATTAGCATTAAGGTATTCAGGCAACTTGAACGTGTCAGTCTCAAAGTTTCAATCTCAGAAATCTTGTATACCTCTCACCTACCCTCTGGAGTACCTAAGATTCTTGAAGGGGTTAAGCAGGTGGCTAAGATTCTTTCTGCACAGAGGGAAAGATTTACTTGTGGGCTTGCCTATAACTGCCCAAATCTTGGCAGAGCTAAACAAAGAACATAGACCCAAGCCATGCCAGGATTTGTGAAGGAGGTGATCCCCTTCTTTGCCAGGCTTTCTCAGCCTATGAAGTTTTTTTTTTTTCTGATCATTCTTATCTGTGTTCTTAAAAAAAAACCAAACAAAAAAACCCCAAATCTACTAATCCCCACTCTAAATCCCACCTATCTGGGAGAGAAGGAAAGAAGGGGTCTCCTCTACTCCAGTGGCACCATTACTGGAGCACCTGGCCAAAGGAACAAAACATGGCTTTAAATTACTGTCTCTGCTGAAGGTGATAGGAACTGAAAAGTAAACTTCTTCTTTTCCGCTCTGTGGCTTAAAGCATTCCTGTTGGAGGTAAAATAGAGCTCTAACTTTCCAATTAGAGAAAGGACTTCAGCCTTAGTTTTTCAAAACCTAAGCAGATATTTTAACTTCTAACCAGATTTTTATTTTCCTTTTGATTGCTTATTTTTCCCACAAAGTTTTCTTTCTGAGAAGTTTTAAGCATTCAAGAACAGAAAAAAAGGAAAATATGTGATTATACTACTTAAAACTATGGATTTGATTTGGACAGCTTATACCAGCCAGCCCAGGGAAGTCTGTGTGTTTGTGTGTGCGTGGGAGCTGGTTTCCTGATACAACAACTTGGTGAAAGTAATCAATATATTACAATCGTGAGAGCCAGCATATCTGGTAGTTTTTATAGAGATTTGGGAGCCCATAGCACCCAGGGATGGGCTTCCCAGACTGCCCAGAGGCAACTTGTGTTATTTGGGGTCTACTCTTGCCCATGTGAAGTTTCTTTTGCCCACAGTACAAGCCACCTCCAAAAACTAGTCCTGGCAAACTGGGGAAGTCCCAGCTGACTGGTGCCTAGCAAATGTGACACCCACTCACAAGAAGGGTTGGAAGGATGATCTGGGGTACTACAGACCTGATTTCAGAGCCTGGAAAGGTCATGGAACAGATCATCCTGAGTGCCATTATGCAGCCCATGAATGATGAGCAGGTGACCAGGCTCAGCCAGCACAGGTTCACGAGAGGCAGATCCTGCTTGACAAACCTGATCTCCTTTTATTAAAAAGCAATCCAATTTGGTGGATGAGGGAAAGGCTGAGGATGTAAGGTCTTTGATACAGTCTCCCACAGTATCCTTCTGGAGAAACTAGCTGCCCCTGGCTTGAATGGGAGTACTCTCCACTGGGTTAAAAACTGGCTGGAGGGCCAGGCCCAGTGGTGGTGAGTGGAGCTAAATTGACTTGGCAGACAGTCATGAGTGGTGTCCCCCACGGCTTGGTACTGGGGCCGGTTCTCTTTAACATTTTCATCAACAATATGGACAAGGGAACGGAGTGCACCCTCAGTAAGTTTGCAGACAACACCAAGTTGGGTGAGAGTATTGATCTGCTTGAGGATAGAAAGGTTTTGCAGAGGGATCTGACCAGGCTGGATCAACGGGCCAAGGCCAAGAGGATGAGATTCAAGAAGGTCAGGTGCCAGGTCCTGTGCTTGGGTCACAACAACCCCACGCAGTGCTATAGGCTTGGCGAAGAGTAGCTGGAGAGCTGCCTAGCAGAAAAGGACCTGGGGGTGCTGCTTGACTGTTGGCTTAACACGAGTCAGCAGTGTGTCCAGGTGGCCAAGAAGGTCAACAACATCCTGCCCTGTGTCAGGAACAGTGTGGTGAGTCGGACTCAGGAGGTGATCATCCCCCTCTACGTGGCACTGGTGAGGTCCCATCTCCAGTACTGTGGACATCATTGGGCCCCTTACCACAAAAAAGGCATTGAGGTGCTGGAACAGATCCAGAGAAGGGCAACAAAGCTGGTGAGAGATCTGGAGAGTAAGTCTTATGATGAGAGAAGGCTGAGGGAACCTGGAGGAGACTGAGGGGAGACCTTATCACTCTCTACAAGTACCTGAAAGGAGGTTGTACAGAAGCGGTGGTTGGTCTCTTCTCCCAAGCAACAAGGGATAGAACAAGAGGAAATAGCTTCAAGTTGCACCAGGGGAGGTTCAGACTGGCTATTAGGAAAAATTTTTACACTGAAAGGGGTATCGAGCATTAGAATGGACTGTCCAGGGAGGTGGTTGAGGCACCATCCTTGGAAGCATTCAAAAGACAGGCTAACACACTACTTAATGACAGTTTAGTGATGGTGGGGGTTTTATTACTTTTTTTGTTCATTTTGTTTTTATCAGAGTTAGGTTGATGGTGGGACTAGATGATCTTAAAGGTCCCTTCCAATTTAAGCAATTTCATGATCCAGTTCTATTCTAAGCTTACGAAGGATACAAGCTACTGATAGAATGGACATAATGCAACCACATTTTGTGAGAACAGTTATCTTCTTCTTTTAAAATAAGCATCTGCAGTTTGTGTCTTGGGAACAGAACCGAATTTAAACACAACTCAGGATCCCATTAAATATCTGATTAGCTGTACTTGCCAGATTTATCACATTCACCAACACTGGATTTATTAAATTTGATGGAACCAAATAAAGGAGATTGGAAAAGGAATGCCAGGAAACAGTACCTTTCTGTGTTTTACAGTGCTTCTTCCTTAAGGGCAACTGGAGGCTGATACAGTTTCAAAATTGCCATTTCAAAACTTTCTGGATCTTGGCCACAGAACATTCTTTTCAAAATTGCCACAGACACAGATCACCCAGATATGGGACACACAGAGACAAAGCAAAATGCCAGAGAGATACATAGCTGCGCACAAGCAGTTACTGACTTTTAATACAGGTTGTAAGTTGACTATTCATAAGTGTAGCAATAACATTCTTTGTCCCTCAGCCCCATTAGACATAAAAATTACAAAAACATTATATCATCTCTTAATTTTCCTCAGAAGCTACATAAATACTTTAAAACATAGGCGGTCTATCATGTTTTTTCCTAGCCCTCTACATACTGCAGATTTTCTTACTTTAAAGCATGCTCTTACCCTTTTTGACAATGAAGATCAGCAGCTTGCTTCTTTAAAACAAGAGCACCTTACTGCCACAGGAACACAAAGGAGAAGAGGAATGCAGAGCTCATAACTCTGCACACACTAGAACAGGTCTGTGTTAGTGTAAGCACACCAAAATGCACACTGAGGGCTCAGCTTGCAGAAACTGCAGGAGCTGAAAACACTGCAGGTGTTTGCAATTGCTACCAGCTGAAGAGCAGCAGCAAAATATAATTGCACCCAACTGCTGAGGAACTGCTCCAGAAATCCTACTTGCCTCTGTCTGTCTGCCTTCAAAAGTGCAGGCCTCCAAAAATACACTATACAAAGAGGTGGGGGAGAGGACAACATAGGGAGTGAGCGACACCACCTTTTCTTTCTAGATTAGTATATTAACTGCTTTCGCATCAGGTAGGCATTGGTTCTGGCAACATCTTTGTTTTTAAAAAATTCCAGACCAACCAAAGTCAAAACACACAGAGGCCCTACAGTGCTATGAATCCTTTCATAAGAAACTTATCCCTTTAGAGATTTTGCTACTTGTGTGCATGCAGCCAGTCGGTAGGACTGCCAGGAACTGTGTGGACAATGCCCAGATTGCCAAGTTGCTGAGGAGGCTGCTCACATCCCCCAGGCAAGGACAGCCCAGCCCAGCATGGAAGCAGACCTGCAGGGTCCGAAGGAACACCTGGGGGTAGCTGGCAGAAAAATAGAATCACTATATACATATAAGAGGAGTGTCTTACTCCCAGGGATGGTGAGTGGCAGTGACTAGTACTCCTCCAGAGAGTAAAATTGCTGGTGAAGGAAATAAAGATTGTTTTGAGTGGCAAACAGACAAAGAAATCTTGCAGGTTAGAGTAGCAGAGGTAGAAATGTGGCCTGCCATGGTGGCAGAGTGTGCCACACAGACTTTTACATGTTTGCTCCCACCTATCCTCCAGCTCCCTGTTGCAGTCATTGAGTGACGTAAAAGGGCTGGTGACTAACTCACTCTTGCTGCCTCCTGTCTCAGCACACACACAGCACTGCTTGTGCACAACACGGTTGCTTGTGCAATGTCACAGGCAGCATGCAAGGAGAAACTTCTTTCTCTGCAGGGACCACATTATAGCCTGAAGCATGAAGTTCAGTTTCCCTAGTCCAGTCGCATCTTTTCTCTGCAAGATACTCTGTATTAAGGACAGAGAAGTGAACAGTGAAGTATCCTTCTGTGCCTCTACAAAAAATTTGAACGAGTTTTCCTCACAGGAAATCTATTACCTGCACTGCAACTGATAAAAATCAAGCAATCTAGGGGCAGATTCTTAGTTGTGATATGGCTGCTTTTTGCCACCCTGTACTGCTGTACTTCTGGCCAATGGCTGCAGTCAAAGCAAATTTTAAACAAAGCCTAAATTAGGGCAGTCCTCAAGATGTTTTATGGCTTGTGAAAGGCAGCCCAGTCTGCAGGGGACCACACAGCTGCAGGAATACAGGAAGTGAAAAAAATAAGTCACTGTTAAAAACTTGGTGATTCTGAGCATGCGTGAGAGTAACTGCAAACTGCATTAACCTGGAACCTTCTATCTTCACTTATCCATTTGATGAGTCAAGGAATTTAAGGTGTCTTTGGAAGTAAGCAAGAACTAGGCCCTTTTCTCCCAGGAGCTTTGTAGTGAGTAGCTCTGATGATGGGAGTAGTATTATTTCAAATTTAGAGTGGTGCAAGAAAGCAAGCCATGGAGGCTGGCTTCCTGACTCTTTTAATTTGCATTCCAGAAACCATTTTTGTACCATCTGTGATCCTGTTGCGATATCTACATGGGTATAAATATTACCTTCAGACTTCATTGTAGATAAGACCACACGTGGCAGAAGGTACAAAAAGCAAGCTCCCTGGGGCCCTATTCCCGGATGTGGTTGACTCTCCTCTTTGCACAGGCAACCAGCTGACCAGCTGCTGTAAGGGCAGCTCCCCCAACTCCTGCTCCCCACAGAACTGGAGGCAGCAGGGATGCAGTCATTTTCTCTACTGAGAGAGGAGCTGAAAGGGAGGCTTTTATGGTCAGTCTTCTGTAATACATGAATATCCTTCCACACTCCCAGAAGAGAGATAAACTAGCTGTAAAGCCACTTTGCACCAGAGCAGAACAGCACAATAAATCAGCGATGCTTTGTCAGGGCTGGGGATGTGAACTATGGTGCCTGGTTCAGGTGTTTTTCAGCAGTGTTCGATATAACATGTAAAGAAAATGCCTGCCTGAAGATGCATCATTTGGGCAGCAGATCTCCTATCCCCCTTCTTGCCCTCACAGTACTTTGATTCTAGTAGCATGCCAAAACATCATATCTATCTATATTGAGGCACAGCTTTTGCATGGAAATCTCTGTATAGTGGGCAGCTTTCTGGCTTGTTTTTCATCACAAATCTTACAGGAGAATATCAGCAGTTTCAAAGACTTTTACAAGGAAGCCTCAGGGCTTGTTTGCCAGACTTCAAGGGATATGTTTGGAGCATGGTATATGGAGGTTGAACTGCCTGACTCCCATTAACATTAATAGAGTCAGGAGGCTAAATGCCTGCACACCATTCTGATGACGTATCCACAGCATCTGGCAAGTAGACTGATGCCATTTCAGAGTCCTTTTGCATACGATGCTTCCTTCACCTAAATCAGGGTGGCAAAAAATAAAAGAAAGGGGGACAGCCTAGTTTCCTCCAACTAAGGCATTCTGCAAAGTACAATAACTGTGTTGCCTCAGTTTTAATAAAACCCCTTCTACTTGCCTATAAACTTCCTGACATATAAGATATCTAACAGCATTACAAAAACTAATTCAAAAAATCCCCATAGCAAACAGACAACAAACTGCTAGTGACCTATTTGTTTAATATGGAAGAGCAGGCTAGCAGTTACACAGGATTCATGGTCCCACCAAATTCTAGGATATTTGGATTATATGCTCTCCTTCATATTTATAAAGGAGGCACTTACACAGCTGAAGCAAGTAGCTAATTTAAAATTTAACCTGTACTGAAAAAAAAGAAAAATTTGATTCTCCATTCTCTGTTTATGAACACCTGCAGTTTATATCACACACATTTTCATTGGAAACAATCTGTTAAATCTGTAAAATTATTATAGTGTAGTCCCACAGTATGTCACACTGTGGCAGTACCTTTGATCTGAGCCCCTGGGAAACATTTTTTCATGTGGGCAGCAGCAGCAGCTGTAAATACAATGTTAATACTATTGGGGTATTAAATTTCCTTTTTATTTTGCTGGCTGAAGTCTGAGGGCTTATGCGGTACTACACTTCCCATATAACACGCTTTCAAGTTTCTGAAGTTTCAAGATAATCTAGTAAATGGACTGTCTTAGATACTTTTACAGTGGTGTTACAAGGGAAAAAGGACCTCTCTGTTTCTTTCAAATCTGGTAATATATACTTCACTGATAAATCTTAATCTTTCAACATCTTGATCCTCCCCTCAGTTACCTCACAATTGACAGCTTTTCTGCTTTAACCTGATTAGAAACAACCTATTGGCTAAATTACTCAGTAACAACCTACAGACATGCTGTATGTTTGAGTTTTCTCACAGGTGTAGTCCTTATTTTATGAAAGAAGCCTCTTCTTAAAATGTTATCTCTGTCCCTGATGGTTCTCTCATTACAATACTAAAATTCTAGATCATATACCGACTTTGCCATGTACAAACAAGAAAAATCTGCCTGTAGCTTGCCACTGTGCTATGTTGCCTATCAATCAACACACACCCATCCCAGCTACACCTGAAGTCAATGGTACAAAGATTAGATAATGCTCTGAGCAGTATAAAGAAAAACTTGAGCTAGTTCTTATTCAGAGACCTACATTAATGCTACTCTAAATCCTATAATTTTATTCTAAAGATTGATTTTATTCTAAGTTGCTCTGCAACCATATCTTATTTGTTCAAGTTTTTATAATGGGAAAATTACACAGATTAGTCACTTCTTTTATCTTCCATGTAAGAAGCGTATATCTTTCCTAAGCATATTTATTAAAAAAAGAAAAAACCAAAAACCAAAACGAAAAAAAACCCCAACAACAAAAAACCCACAAACATTTAAAAGTACCTAAACAGTGCACATTCTGTTAAGAAAAAAATTTACGTTTATACGCATATCACTAATTTAAGTGCCTTTTGCCTCTCCAGAACACTTACATTAAAAAGTCTTAAGAAAAGTGATTCTACCGAATGGTATGCAAACACTCTGAAGTGTCCAAATTATCTTGATTTAACATCTCCTATTCACTGCTTTGCATTCTGAATGAGACACACAAGCCACAAGACCTTTTCTTCTCTGCATGCTCTGTACACACTGCTGTCAAATGTGCATAATGACATCCATTTTTGCTTATTTTCAAATACCACTGTAATAGCCAGTTTTGTGCACACAAAGCTTCTTAAATGCATATGCTGTGTTCTGTGCCTTAGGGCAAACTTCATCCTATGCTCTTTGGTATCAGTACAGTTTGGGAATGCAAGGACTGAAGCTGAAATCCAGGGTTTAAATCCAGATAAAGACAAAAAAGACATGTTAGAGGGAGGTGGGGGGAATGGGAGGCATACAGGCGAGTACACTTCCTACCAAGTCAGGTACATCCCTTTCGTCTTCATCCTGTAAGTAGTATTAGGCATCCAGTTGAGATTTACAACAGCCAGAGGGCTAACGTTCATTAATTTTTTTGTTAATCAGTCATCAGGTAAAGTTTTTAAATAACCACTAGCAAGGACTAGAATTTAGTCCTCTCCTTTTCCCAAGCAAGAACTCTAACTGCCCCAGGACACCAAAATAACATGATTATTCTGGCACAAATTGTGTGCACACTCCTCCCCACCTCTTCCCATTTACTTACGGAAGTAAGTACTTATTCCTTTAAAATGCGGAGCTGTTTCGCAGAGGAAAGCTATATTAGAATAGGTTTAAGTGTAAGTTTAGAATGAAAGGTGGGCATTAAATTCCTTCTACCAGACAGAGATTGAACTCAGGCTGCCCACATCAACTACTCATACCCCTCATATCATTGGAAGAATGAATGAGGACTCCCATCAACTCCTTGTGCTGTTGTACTTCATGCACAGCCTGCACCATTAGTCATGCTAGGAGCATGCCAGCTGGATAGAGCCCCTTAGGTGAAACAGACTGAGGAATGCCTTGCTTATGAATCCCAATTAGGCTTAAATGTAAATTATGGCTGGGCCACTCCACACTAAGCTAGTTCTGAGATGCCTAGGAAAAAGGAATTTAAAGCCTTCAGGAAATACTGGGGTTTTACATGGACGGGTGGCTAAAGACAGCTGCAGGTTCAGTCTGCACTCCCTCCAACCCAGTTCCACCTAAATCTGCTCCATTTGAGAAGCCAGACAGCCATGCCAGCATGGCAACACACTGAGGGCTCAGAAAAGTAGACAAAAACTAAAGAATTCATATGGCTCCAAAGTTACACAGCCACTTGGGGGAGTTATAAAGGCTGTGTTTTGGAACATAGAGCAAGTGCTAGGTACCTTTGTTCTTTATAGATTTGACCTCTCTTGGCTTTCTTCAGATTATTTATATGTTGAGAATTCCTGGTAAAATAAATTCAAAATTTTAGGGATTAAAATATCACAAGACTTCAAATGACTCAGAGGAATGAATCACACAACCACACTGCTCAAAAGATGGTGCAAAAGACAATAACCTGTCAGAACTGAACAAAGAATGGAAAAAAAGGAGAAATATACACTTCTGTAATGAAGAGACAATCCAAAAGCTATGCAGACTCTGCCTAACAATTTAGGAGAGGAGGCCTGAAGCACTACAGAAGGCTCAGTGAAAATATTTATGTGGACCCCACGTGAAAAGGGTCAGTCCCAATATTTGGAAAGCTTTTTAAGAAAGTGAAATATAAGATTGGTAGTGTTATTAAGGAGTAATAATGAAGTGATCCTCTACATTAAAAAATAAGCAAACACACACATAAATATTTCTGTGGTATGTAAATAGTAAATTAAAATTTTTCTTTTGCTACAATTCTTAGGCTGCAAGTGAGAGATTTTTTTTAGGGCTTTTCATATAAAGAAATTTTTACCTTGAACTGACGATTTTTTAAATTGATATAGCTATATTTCTCATGTAATTTTGCATTCCTTCATTTGGACACAATTTGTGCCAGGTCTGATATGCTCTGCACCCCCAATTGGAATATTTGGTTCTGAATGAAAAGCCATTTCAACTAGCACCATATATCACGTAAAACAATGAAAAGCTTTAAAATTAAAACAGTGTAGAAAAATGTAGAAAAACATCCTGAAACAAAGTTTCTGACACAGCCTCACAGGTAAGTTTAGGAAGTGTGGGTTAGATGAGTGGACAGTGAAGTGGGTTGAGAACTGACTGAATGGCAGATCTTGGAGGGTTGTCATCAACATTGCAGAGTCCTTTTGGAGGCTTGCAACTAGTCATACTCCTCCAGTATTGGGTCCAGTCCTCATCACTGGATCAAGTTCATCACTGACTTGGATGAGGAGACAGCAAGTTTGCTGATGATACAAACTTGGGAGGAGTGGCTGACACACCAGAAGGCTGTGCTGCCATATATGGAGACCTGGACAGTGTAGAGAGTCGAGCAGTGAGGAACCTGATGAAATTCAACAAGGGCAAGTGGAGAGTACTGCACCTGGGGAGGAATAACTCCCTACACTGGTACAGGTTAGGGATTGACCTGCTAGAAAGCAGGTCTGCAGAGATGGACCTGGGAATCCTGATGGACAACAAGTTGAGATGAGACTTTGAATGTGTCCAAGAAAGCCAATGGTATCCTGGGGTGCATTAAAAGGAGTGCGGAAAGCAGATCAAGGGAGGTTGTCCTCCCTTTCTAATCTGCATTGGCAAGGCCACATCTGGACTATTGTGTCCAGTTCTGGGCTTCCCAGTTCAAGAAAGCCAAGGAACTATGGAGAGAGTCAAGCAGAGGGCTATGTAGATGAGCAGGGGACTGGAGTACCTCTCTTATGAGGAGAGATTGAGACATCTGGGCCTATTTATCCTGGAAAAAAGACTGAGAGGGGATCTCATCAATGTTTAGAAATATCTAAAGAGTGGGTGTCAAGAGAATGCAGCCAGACTCTCGTCAGTGGTACCCAAGGGGCAATGGGCACAAACTGGAACACAGGAAAATCCCTCTAAACAGAAGAATAAACTTCTTTACTTTGAGTGTGATGGAGCACCAGAACTGGCTGTCCAGCGAGGCTGTAGAATCTCTTTCTCCAGAAATACTGAAAGCCCACACGGACACGCTCCTGTGCAACCTGCTCTGATTGAACCTGCTTTAGGAGGTGAATTAGACTCTAGAGGTCCCTTCCAACCCCTGCTATTTTGTGATTCTGTAAAGAAACCATGGCCAGTGTTCAGAAATCTATCTCCCCAAGATTTCACTGTGGCTTGCTGCAGCTAAACATCTCTGTTCTATACACCTGTACAGTTNCTGGACCTCTGATAAGTGGGCAGCAGCACTTCCTGCGCTTCTTAGTTGTTTGTGAGATGCTGCTGAACCTACATGACTCAGCTATGCAGTTTCCAGCTCTCTTTTTAAGGGGAAGGGTGGGGAAGAGAGAATATTTTTCAAGTTTCCAGTCACTTGTTCTAAAACCAACACATTGTACAAGGGGCTCAGGAGAAATGTATGTTAGCCTCCAGTCGCCCAAATCTATTTACACTGAGAAAGCTGACTCGGGCCACTCACTGCAGCCTGGCCCTGGGTCACAACGGGAAGTACGTTTAGCTGCAATGGTGAATAAATTTGTGCAAGGATGGAGTTGCTTCCTGAAATTTAATAGGAACATACTTCTGTGCATCCTTGGCACCCAATCAGTTAGGGATGCCACCCATCAAGAAGACAAAGAGGAAAGCTATCTCTTTATAACTTAAAACCATCCTCCCTCTCATATCAAATACTCTAGGGCTCCTACCTCAAAAATTGCTCAGATTATTTCCCAACCCAAAACTCCCATTCCATAACGTCTTCTGTTCTATACACCTGTACAGTTTCACAAACTATGATTGGAACAAAATAAATATATTTTAATAGAAAGCATTTTGAAAAGCACTTCGATCAATAGATTTAAACTATGATAATGACATATTGTTTGAGTACAGTTGTGCTGAGTATTTCTCACTCTTGTTGCTATACTATATAGAGAAGAAACATTATGCTATTTACTGTACATAAATCAACAAACTGTATTATATACCACGTGCAAAAAATACTTACTTTTATTGAAGTAAGTATTTAGACTTCTGGGACTTTAAAATACTGCAGTACTGTTTTGTAAGGAGTATTTTTTGTAGTTCAAAAATATGGATTCTGGTTTAAAAAAATCTAGAATTTCTCTTTCCTTTCCCACAGCATCCTCATATCCGAGTTGGAACATTATGGGTGGTGGGTCTGGATGGGTGGTCTACTAGATGGGTGAAAACCTGTCTGGGCCCTGAGGCCCAAAGGGTGGGTGGTTAATGGTGCATGCTCTACCTGGAGGCCAGTTATTTTTTTCAAGGGTTTACCCTGGCACCTCCCTTGCCTAATATCTTTTTCACTGACATGGGAGAAAGGTCAGAGTTCACCCTCATTGAACTTGCAGATGACACCTAATTGGTGCGTGCAGTCAATCTGCTTGAAGGCACGGCTGCCATCCAGAAGCACCTAGGCAGGCGGGAGGGATGGGCTGACAGGAATGATAAGAAACAAAGTAAGGACAAATGCAAAGCTGTGCATCTTGAATGGACGAAGTCCTTGCACTTGTTCAAGCTGGGGACTGACTGACTGTGGAGCAGCTCCTTATTGAAGACCCTAGTAGACCATGAACTAAAACTGAAAGCACTCTGGCGGTAGTGAAGGGTAGCCCTGCTTGGGGCCGTGTCATAAGGAAAATACACGGTGGCAAGGGAACTCTCTATTCCCTTTACTTAGCACTCATTAGACAATGTCTAGGATCCTGTGTCCAGTTTTGGGTCTCTTGAAGAGGAAGGCATGACACTGATAAACTGGACCAAGTTCAGTGGAGGGCTGCCAAGATGTTTGAGAGCTGGAACAGGTGTGCAGCCTTCTCCTATGAGGAGAGGCTGAGACTTACGCAGCTTAGAGAAGGGATGGCTTCATCAGTGTCTATGGGAAGTTTAGCAAGAAGATGCATTCACAGCAGTTCATAGGAACAGGGGGAGAGACAACAGACACAAACTGAAACAGGGGAGGCCCCACTGGAAATAGGAAAATATTCTTTTCTATGGTGGCAAAAGAACAGGGAAACAGGCTGTCCAAAAGAGACAGTGCAGTCTCAGCCTTGGAGGCTTTCAAGACCCAACTGGATCAAGCCCTGACCTCAGTACTGACTCTGCTTTGAGCGGAAGACTGGACTAGAGACCTCCTGGAGCCATTTCCAATTAATTTCATATAATTAATCTATGATTCATTATATGCTTTCAGATCTTTCCTGGAGCTCCCTAATCACTACCTCCTTTATCTTTCTTTTGCTTTAGCATGAAAATCTTTAAAATTATTTCTAAAAGTGCATCCTTCAAAATAACTGTTCTATTCTAGGTAAGTACTTTCATTATACATATATTTAAATTCTGAATACTACAGCTTATTTTGAAGGCCTCTTCATAAAATAATGAAAGCAAAAGCAAGACTTTTAAAATTAAATCTAGACCAGCTATGTACGAATGAATTAATGCCTACGGATATTCTGTCATATTTAAATGTAGTGAAGCATAATTACAAGTGCTACGAGTGGAAAACAGAGCTTCTTAGATAGAGAAATTAAGACTCATTTAAGCAATATGAAAGGAACTGCAAATGCCTGGGTGACTTAAGTTTCCTTCTTTTGTTACTATGGCTACAGTAAAGAATTACCAAAGGAGAGAATTGGATTGGTACGGAATTAAAGATTCGGCATGCTAATTATTATTCTCCTTTTATTACTCTGATAGCCACATAATCCAGAGCCACTTCTTCTAAACCACTTAACTTGGAATACTTTTTAGCATTGTTTTGCAAGTAACTCTATTTCTTACATGCTTGTCTGTGTTATTTTTTTTTTAAAGCCCTGTTTCAATTAACATATTTTTGAAGTCTAGGCTTCACCATTTTTTTAAATACTCCAGACAGAACTTTTTTATCAGCTTTCCAGTGATAGTATTTTCTTTTGCACAAATATATTATATAGCATATTCCCTTTCATATATAACCATTTGTGTGGTACATCCAGAGTTCTGGCCACGCAAAACTGTGTGTATATTTGAACATATGCTTTCTCTATCAAAAAAATAGCCCCTTAAACTTAAATGCAACCAGTTTTTATACCATTCTAATTATATATTATTATTGTCTTTTTCTAACATTATGAAAATATTTTTAGAGCCAAGCTATTTTGTGATTGAAAACTACACTCCATTTTTCATCTGAACACCAGTGTTCCTGTCTTAATATATTTTAAGTTTGCAAGGTATACCTACACAGATAAAAACAAAAGCATGCAAATGAAATGAAAATGTTTTCATTTACAAATGAAAACAAAAAGAGAAAGAAATAAGATTCTTTTCTTGGGCACAGTTATATATTCAAATGTCAAACTAGTTAGTGATAAAGAACACTAAATGAAAAAATCAAGAATTGACTTACTTCTCTGTGTTAGGCAATGAGCTTGGACTCAGATTTTGATTCACTCTTGGCTCTGTCACAGACTTGATAAGAGACAAGCTATCCAATCTCCCTTCTGCCTGAGGTGGTAGTTCCTAAAGCTGATCTGCCTGCTGGCTGCCTCAGTCCTGCCATCCTCCCTGTCTCAGCTCTCGCCCTGGCTGAGCCATTTCAGTATGAAAAGCTATATGAAAGGGTTTTGTTCTCTCCTCCCTGATTTTCAGGTTAGTTTTCTATAGCTTTAGGGCACTGAAACAACCTAAAGCAAGGCTGAACAAATATTAGAGCTAGTGTAAAGAGAGGATTGCTGATTTGCCAGCAAAGACAAATGTGAATGGCAACGGCCCTGGGTGAGACTCAGCATCTTCAGTTTCTCAGCCCATAACATTGGCTTAGTGTTATGTTTCCTCTTTCTTTCCCCCTCACATACCCTAATTTGTTACCTGTAGCTTTTGTTTTCTTTAACATCTTAGGTTATGCCTGAGAATACTTGTGGATACTTACTAGCTATACATAAAGAACAAATGCATAATAGCACTAAAGGAATGATGTTCTAGAGGCAGCAAAAGGAGGCAACAAATGGATTTCTGCCAATAATGTGTTAAAATTAAAGGCTTCTGGGAATGTGATCCAGCAGATGTGTAAGAGAACGATAAATATTTGAAAGCACTGGAGGACAGTTATACTCTTGCTCTTCATTTCTATTAACAGGTATTTCTATAGATGCATTAACAGCACAATCTGCAATAATAAGACCAAGCAAACCACATGGGCTCCCTTGAAAACCTTACTGACCCAAAGACAGAACTAGGGCTTACCAATCCTTGGCCATATTTTTGTCACAAAGTGATTTGTTTGCTGTTATGCCTGGTCTGGAAAGAATACTCTGCTCCAGAAAGGGTAAATTGGACAAGTTTATCCAGTCCATTCTGCTTACTATTTGAGCAGACAACAATTGAATTTGGCTGTGCCAAGGTGACATTAACATTTACTTCAAAAGCAAAAGGACAATTGCGGATTTGACTGGAGGAAGAGCCAAACCATCTCTAATAAATTAAGGGTTACAAAAGTTTTGTAGGGGAAAGAATTGGAAAAGATTTAAATCTTAGCAAAGAAATAATGGGAAAGAAGATACTTATATTTCTCCTTTTGCAAACTCTCTGGGGATACCAGGTATGAGGTAAGACACTGCTGCTGATCATGGGTGTTAGCAGAGTGCTGGCTTTTTAACACAGAGTGGATAGGCGGAATTGCCTAGAAATCCTGCACACCGGTAAGCTTGGAAGTCCATAGTATGTGTGCAGTATGTGTGACCTGACAACAGTTCTTAACAGTGCTCATCCACCTTGTAGAGCTCACTGAAATATCTGAACAGTGAGGAGGCACGCCTCACTTATCTGTACAGGTGGACAAGACAAAGATCTGTGTGAAAGAGCAGACAGATAATGCAGGGGTCTGGATATCTTCCATTAAGCAAAATGAGCCATATAAACTCCCTCACGGCAGCAGTCCTTGTAAAGACAAATGTTATGTATACTTACGTATATTCAGATGATTTCTTAAGCAACCTTCAAATACCTATACAGGCACTTCATGTACATAAGAGGTCTCATTGACTACAGAACTACTTATGTATGTTAAACTGAGCCCATTTGTAAGTCTTTGCAGAAGAAAGCTCTTGGCACATACATGAAATGTGCCAGTGACAATAAGCTGTTGACAGTGAAGTTCTTTGAGAAACTCATACCAGAGCTAAGCATAAGGAGACACTCACTGGGAAAAGGACTGGTGATCAAATGCCATACTACCCAGCTGCTATCAACAGATGGGTAGCAGTCCTCTCACACTGAACAGTTTTTACAAGGCTACAGTATGAACTGAAGGCAAGAAAGGGGACACAGGTAGCAAAAACATGGAATCGAAGTGGTAAGGGAAGTTTCTATGAACTTTTGCACAAACAGCAATGACCTCATATAAGAGGTTTTTTTTTATTCCTTCACAATTTCCTGGTAACTAACAAACACAGAAAAAGCCAATATTTGATGCAAAAGACAGGTATTTGGCAGCTACTGCTGTAGCGTCAATCACTTGGCATGCAGTCTGAAATATCAGAAGAGAAAGACACAGAGTAGACAACCTTGAAAATATATTTTTCCATTAATAATGTCTTTACAGAGCCAACAGAGCTGAGCAATTCTGTAACATAAAGAGGTTTGCCAAAACCCATACATAATCCTCACAAGGAACTTAAAACCGACCTGGGAAGTTTGGTGTCAGTGGCCACCTTGACACTCTTCCACCTTAGGGTAAGCAGCTACAGAATCTGAAGAAAACCATTAAACATATTATTAAAGCGTTAGAACTGTAATCCTTAGGGAGACTATACTACAAATCAAGATTGATTCACTGTTGTTAGCACCATTATCAATACTCCTGTTTGCAGGGACCAAAGTACAGCCTTTGTAAAAGGACAGGCAGACCTGACCATCTTTAGAAAACATTGTTCAGCCTTCCTTGTAAAAGCCTTGCTGATATCAGTGACACTCATACTTAAGTTGTACATTTATTACCACCATGTAATAACCCTGTCTCCCCATGAAAATGAAGTGGAAAATAATAAATAGAGCTCTGGAACTGTCAAGAGTATTTTAAGGTCCACATAAGATTTTCCTGTTAATTGTGTACTCAAGATGCTCAGGTGCTGCAGGGATAAGTTGTAATAAAAAATTCAACAAACAGTTGCAGATAAACTTTGTTTCAGGGACTTACAAAATAACAATACCACCACCCTGACATAAGTAATCATAATAATCTTCAATGTAGAAAATAGATGTAAAAGCAAAAGGATTTTATGACTTACCCGATGACACATCACATCTTCAAGGGATGTGAACGCTCAGACATTCAGTCTTAAATTTATGCTATTTTGGGGCACGAAATTGCACATAAGCACAATTGTTATTAATTGTTATGTGGCACTAGTTACTCATATCCCATATCAATGTTCACTAGAACAGAAATTCAAGAAACTGCAATACAGATCCTGCGTTTTTTCATCCATTTTCCTCAAACCCATGTAAATCTGTAAATAGAACTGTGGAGGAAGCCCGCATTTAATGCCTGCTGTTCGTGGTTATGAATGAGTCAGGTATTCTATTAAGTGTTTTGTGTAGGTGGGATATTCAGTGGTTGGGTTGCATATTGAAATACTGCAGTTAGAAGAAATCAGTTTTCTTTGGTATAATCACTTGGATAGGAAAATTGCATTGGCATGGCACTCATGTATCATGTAGGTGCAGCGGAATCTAATCGTAACTCAGAACGGTTAAACCATTTTTCACTCTTGAAGTCAGAAGCTCTTATAATTAGATTTTTCTCTTCTCTAAATGTAATTTGTACTGAGGACTGACAAAAATGAGTGTGAGCAGAAGGGAAAAAAACCTCATAAGTTCTTATCAAATTCTTGTTTGCAAATAGAGTTTTCAGATCAAAATCCATAATAATTCTAAATTCTTCACAACATAATTGAATGTGTATCGACTAATTTTAGAAAAAAAACACTCCTCTATTTCTCTTAAGGCTTGTTCCTTATCTTATTTCTGAGTAACTTTTTCATTTTAAATAGAGAAAAACATATTATATATATTAATAGGTAAATAAATTTTAAATATAAATACTAAAACCTTTATTTCATGATCAAAATTACAACACAAATTCCGTGCATGATTTTCAGTACTGGCCTATTCTGATTCCTTCCAAATGGAATTTCACTTCTTTGAACGTACATTTATGAATGATAAAATCTTCTGCAAATCACATTCACGTGCATGCTTGCCTGAATAATCTATTCAACTATTAACTTACTGGATGTCTTTTAAAAATTTCTGAGCATTCACTAGTGTTCATTAATCATATCAATTATTAAAATACAGTATATGTGTGTAGAATATTTGTCCTATATATTTTAGGGTCATTTAAGCATTCTCTCTGTTGCATTGAAGTATCAATCAACCTACCCTGTTCCCCTAAACTCATTATTTTCTCTTCAAAAAAGGCAAACAAGTAAACAGAAAGAAAATCTTACACACGCATTATTCAGTCAGCTTCCTGTGTTGTTTTTCCTTGAAGTGGTTCACTCAAATATTCACCACAGTGCATATCAAGATTATAGCACCTAGTCAGAGCAAATATGTCTCTTAAGAACAACTCTTTCTTTCCCAGACTTCCCACTGAGACTTTTTCTTCACCTGAAATAATTTGCATTTCTAGATTTTACCGCTTTAGTCTGATTACCTAGAAATTTCCTAAAATATAAGCAGGTGAGCAGTCATCAAGAAATCTGTTTTAGCTAAAACATTCAGATGTAGTAATGACACAATACTCGAATGCCTCCATCTCTGAAAATGCCTGTTTTAAGTAGGCCTTGAAGGTTACATTTACAATATCCCTGTATTTATTAATAAAGTGAATACCTTGATTGAAAACACTGTGTGATACTCAAGCTTTAGCATATGTTAAACCAATAATCTAGATATTTAAACACCCTTCCCAAAAATTTCTGGACTTTGATATTAACAATTGCTAAAAAACATTCTGAACACGCAGATATGTCCATGGAAATATATTTGCTGGATGTTCTGCTGGTTATTATTTCTTTACAGTGTAATCACATCATGCATATTACTTATGGTGTGCTTCCACTGTTCAGTTAATGTGTCTGCACACATAAATGGGCAAGGAATGAGTATTATGGAATGGTGAAAGGAATACTGTATTTGCCAAGCTGAACAAATACAAGTGCTATTCAGTGAACTAAAAATGGCCTGCATGTGCAGCTCACAAATTGTCAGCTGTCTGTCCTTAATTAAATTCAGCCAACTCTCACAACTTGGAAATGAAAGTTTGAACAACTCCACTATCATGCTAATCATCTAAACATCTTCTCATATCTTAAGCGTAAAAGAACATTATTTATAGACCAGTACTCCCCGAGTCATTTCTTGGAACAACTGCTAAAAAGGGAACTCTGAGAATTAAAAGAAGCAGGAAGGGACACTTCACCCATCTCCCCTCATTATACATACTTAAACCTCCCAGTTACTTAGCATCCATAAAAAGCACAATTCCCACTGAAGAGAGAAGCTTGACATGGACTTCCTTAGAACAATAACTTGTTGCACTGTCACCCAATGCTGCATCAAGCATCTGTACCCTCCCCTTGTCTTCTGACCAGGACGTCACGACGGCCACAATGTACTTTTACATAAAAAAAGAAAAATCCAAACAGTTCCTTTGTTCTCATATCTTGTCTTGTTCACTTGATTCCAGGTGGATGCTTGAGTTTTACTTCAAAGAGTTACACAATACTTACAGACAAGTTAGTTACAGTTTTTGTGAAGTAAACATCCTAAATGCATAGATTCTTACCAGAAACTTCATATATAACTATATAGAACATGAAAACCTGTCCACGTTGATCTTCCTGCTAGTATTTGTGAGACACCTGAAGCTTTTTTTCTCATTTTCTGCGAGGATTCAGGCTTTCTATTCCTCACAATAAGGTTTCTCCTCTAGTCTGTTCAGATCAGGCAATGAAAAAACCTACAGAAAAATATGGGACAATAAAATTATTCTGTCCAGCCTGTTTCCTGTAATGCCACATAAAACACATGTTATTGAATGTCTTCTATGATTTTCTGCATCTGCTTTTAGGCAAGGTAAGAGCCAGTTACTTCTAGCAGGTGAATGACTTGAAACACACAGGGTTAAAGCTGTACACAGGGCTAATATGTGGGGGTTGCTTTTAAAGATAATGAAATTCTCTGTGGGTGAAAGTACACATATAACTCTTCTGAGAAAGTGGTACATAATGATTTTCACAAGAAAGAGGTCTTATAGATTGGAAACAGAAAATAATAAAATATTAGAAATAGGGTCCAGGTCTTACACGTTTGTGAGGTAGATCAAAACGTACCGTTCAGAGAAGCCTTTTGTATATTTTTTCCCCAAAACTAACAATAGAATTCTATAAAATTTACGGTTGTTTTTTTTTTTTGGAAAAAAAAAAAAAGAAAAAAAGACAACTGCAGACAAATACAGTTATATTGAAGTCCCACCATAAATTTCACTTAAAGTCAATGAACTTTAGGACATGCCTAACATCTCAAAGCTTCTGAGAAACTTACACAACAAATCTGTAAAGCATCATACAGATTTACTCACTGAGGCTTGGATGCCATATGGGCAGCACCATCTTGTTTCTGAGCCAACCAGCTGAGAGATGGCACTCATTGCTGCTCATGCAGCACTATGCAAACGTGCTCAAACTACATCTCCCATCACCTGCAGTGTCTTTTGATGGCTCTCCCTAACACTTGCATTTCCAGGTTTAAGACGGCTCGATGGAATCTGCTCAAACTTTACCTCTGCTGATGCACACACTGAAGACTCAGATCTACAAAAGCATTTGGGTTCCTAAGTTCACGGGCTAGGCAGAATGTCAGTACCTAATTACAAGCGAGTAATCCACATGAAAGAAATGTTGCCTTCTACTCGGGCAGGGTAGAGCCTAGAGAACCTGAATTTTGTAGCACCCCTTCTGGATACAAAGGCCCTAGACTCAGCCTTCACAGTAGTCCATGAGACTTTCATAGTGGAAGCACCTCAGGTCCCTCTCTCCCATAGACCATGCTAAAGTTACAAACAGTGGATCTGGCTCCTCTGCTCTTCAGGAGACTTGAGAGCAGGGCTGGGAGGTCCACAGCCTGCTTTCAGGTGAGAGTGATTTCACAGAACTCTAAAGAGAAAGGTTCCACTTTCCTAGCTAAATGTCATCAGCATTGCTTGCTGATGTAGCACATCAGCTTTTTCTTTAATTGAATGGGAATATAGATTCAGCTGAAACCACAAAGTGCAACTTCACCCTGCTTTTGACATGAGCCTGGGGGTTTAGGGCAGCATCAGAGAAGTAGGCGGATAAGGAAGATGAAACCATTCAAGTTTAGGAAGACGTGGGTTCTAGGCTCTTCTGATTTTGGCTGAATAACCTGCCTTTAGTTAAAAACAATATAGCCATGTCAGCATGGCCAAGTTCCTAGCTAGTAAGTTCTATCTCTGGCAATATAAGATCAGATGTAGTGTCACATGAGTGCAGTTACACTGTTCTGAGATCCAAACTGGTGACTGCGCTGAAATCATTTGGCCAGTTAGGAGCTACGTTAGACCTAACAAGCCTTTTTCCACCATACTTCCTTGCAAAATGAATGGATAACATCAAGTAACTAACAGTGGGGCCCTGATGCTGAAGCCTTTCATAGGTGTAGCCTTATACAACTTATGAAAGTAGTCTGGTTCACTTCAGTCTTTAGAATTTACCTTTCATCAACTTCCTAGTACAAATGTGAGCCTCATCAGTCAAAAAAGGGATAAAAAATATACGACTGGTACCTTATCAACTTACCAGACGCACTTGAATGTTCTTGAAATTTCTACTTTTCTTGCAACGTAGCGAAATCACCTAGAAAACTTTCTTATATGTGTCTGTTTGACAATTAGTTCAAGTCAAAACGAGGAAAAGGAAACAAAAAATGTCTCCTAAGAAAAGGAGAAGATTCCCAGAAACAAAAGTAACACTTTCAAAACCAACGCGACTTTTAAGAAGTAATTACTGTGAAGAGTTTGTGTGATAGTCTAGTTATTCTTTATTTAATTTGCTTTCCAGAGTCTCCGTAGTCTATAAAAGGACTGGAAATTCCTATAATGAATGCTATAATGGAATTTATTATGCCAGTAGAATTAGGCTTGTGTCAACACTTCCATTATAAAATCTTGTTTTTAAGAGTTCATAACTTGTCTCTATAAATACTGCATGTCCCACTTTATTTCTGAATAAGTCAAAATATTATTGTCTCACAGCATAATATTGTCAGAGTAATATTACTGATTTTAAATGAACAGAGGTCTTGATTAACAAAGATGAGAGAGGGAAAATAATTTCACTGCTTTATCACTAAACTATTTTTGCAATGGTGCATTTGAATTTTAAAACATATAACATTGTTTTGGGGTTTGATTTTTTTCCTCCTACTATTTAAGAGGACTGCTCAGATTAGTTTTGTGAAAGAAAATTACGTTGTTTCTTTCCCCCAAAACCATGTCTGCTACAAAACTATGTTTTGTTCCTGATTTGAAAAATGAGACTCTGCAATTAGTGTGGGGGATGAAGGAGAAAGCAGCCCTCATACATCTGTAGTAACATAATAAATGGTATAAATGGTATGAGAGTGGATGTGCCATCCTTTCTTTGTTGTACCTTGTGTGCCTTCTATTCACTGTGACAACATCAAATCTGATGTTGCACAGAACAAAGCAATGTTCAAAGCTTATGAGTTAATACTTGCTGGTTTTATGGATTTACTTCAAAAATATTAAGTTTGAAAGGGGAGAAGAAACCAGGTGCTGTAAGAGCTATAAAGCTCATGGTAATTAGACTGGGGGGAGGGAGAAGCTTTCCTGTTGCCACTGAGTGTAAGTGTAAAACGCACAGCACTGAAGGCTTCTGTGTTTGAGACCTTACATTCCATGTAATTTGCACTCTTCACCATTTATTTTTTTGTTAATATTTATATGCTTTTTGTTTTAATGCAACTACTAGTGTGATAGTAACGACAGAATAACAAATTAATAAAAATACTGACTGCACAATATATATTACACACAAGAATATATGGTAGGGAGACAGAGCTACTTTTGCATAAAAGGTAACAGCTGAAACAGACACCTACAGCCAGGGATGTTCTTACATTAAATAAACACATTTAAGCCTATTAATGTGCAAGTAAGAAAATGCACACACATATATATATATAAAGATGTATCAATGTTCATTTTGAAACATCAATACTAGACCCATGAGATTTTCAATAAACCAATGTCAATCTGGAGTTACATTAATAATTTCTTGATATAGTTAAACTCAGTAGGCCTTACTGGAATTACACAAATTTAGATAATCAGGCTTCAAATTTTATATTCTTACTGATAAGTTTTTACGCTTGTAGCTGCCAAAAGGAGTATAAATTGGGATTTCTTGCAATATGAGAAGTGAGGAAGAAGAAAAAGAGATTCAGAAAAGCATTTTAGGTTAGAAAGAAACATTTGTCATGTCTATAAAGAAGACTATGAAGTATAAAATTCTCCTAGATACTTCAGAAACAGTCCTTAAACCCAGAAATAAATACCATTAGCAAATGCAGGCAAAAATCAAAATGGCTGCTGGTAAAATATGGAACATGGATATCTAAAATATCAAAGACGTGACAAAGTGGAGGAAAGACATCTGACCTGGCTTCTTTCAGGATTATGACCAGAAGAGATTAACAATTTGTTTCAGTTCCATTAACCCTCACATGTCCAAATAAGACATAAACAATAAAATACTTTTGTTATTATCTTTCCAGTTATAGGTGGCAAGAAACGACTACAAGGAAGACCCAACCACTGAGAGAATAATTATTTCTGAAGTCCTGACTTTTAAGGAAATTTATGCTGTAAACCCCAATGTTTGCTAGGCTAGTCTCTGAAGCAGTAGAGATAGAGTCAAAACCATAAATTGTTGAATCCATTGTTGTCTTTAAAACGGCACAACACTAGCCCTGCTGATTTGAGAAGGAAGTTACATTAATGAAGATGTGTTAAAAAAACCCAACTAAAATAAAAAAAAATTACATTTCTATTTGAATGCATGCCTGGGTTACTGTGAGAGAGCAAAAGCTTCAACATTATGAATGCTGTATGCATCACCCCAGCACTTTGTAGAGTAATTACCCGGATGAACCACAGTCCTCCCCTTATGTGGCAATGCAATTACATGCCAAAAACTTCTGCAATTCCATTTCTTTTCGTTCTGTATATTCCTGGGTTCATCTACATGGTATTATTCCAAACCATCTTATAACAAATAATGTTGTACTTTAAATTGCATTCTGTGTTCTATATTCGAAATGCAAAGTGTCTGGTAAGAAGAAGGTACCATCATCACATCAAATAGGGTAAATTAGAAAAGGGAGAGAGACATGCTCAGAATTACAATAGGCATCAGTGACAGTGCCAGGATTATAATGGTGATTTCCTATCCAATAGATAACCAGCTTGAAGGAAGAGGAGGAGATGAAGTTGTTATGTTAAACCTGGAAGCATATTCTCTGCTTACTATTATAAGAACAGATTCTGCAGTTCAGAATCACAGCCTCAATTTCTCTGTTTTCTTGTAATGTATGAAAACCTTAGGGTTCTGGTCAAAAAAAGGAGAAGATTTCTCATGTAAACTGAAAGGGAAATTTATTGTATTATATTTTTCTGTCAGTTCATTAAAAGTCTTTCTGGAATATCACAAGATAAAAGATATGCACACATTTAAGTTTAGAATAGGTCTATATAACCAAAGAAAATTCGATTTTCAAATCACTTGGAGCTCATACTAATCTAACTGTAACATTGGTAGAGTGTATGTTAAGCAAAGATCAGTGTTTGTAGTAAGAAAATATAACCATTCAAAGGAGCTCCTTGTAGCAAATGTTCATACTAGTACTCTTCCATCTTTTGTGCACATATATTTGTGAAGAAGTGATACAGGTGTAGCATAGTGTAAACAGTGTGATCTGCTGTACATGATCTGTTTTTTTAGGTATTTTCATGCATTCCAGCTTCAAAAGCTCACCCCTGCTCTAGACTCTATGCAGACACATCCATAGAAGACCATGTGGGAAACTGAGCAACTGACAGACTGTCTGAAGGGTCTCCATTCACTTCTTAAAAATAGAAGAAAATAAGATGATCTGGATATCTGCACCATTAGGGAATACTGATATAAAGTGGCAACAGGCAACAAAAGAATTAAAAATGGAGATAAGAGGTCTCCCATCCAGCTCTCCTAGACTGAAAGAGTACATAGTAATAACACTAAAATTTCTCTTTGCTTCAGTGGTGTCACACAGCAGAGGTGAAGAGGAGTGGGGGTCAGGCATCAACGCACAACACACAGCCCAGCCATTCAAACTTTTGATACAACTAAACTGACTGCCAACATACTTGGAAATGGTGTTCTCTAGTTCTCTTTCAGTGTCTCCTAAAAATACAATGGTATTAGGAAAAAGAAATAAAAAGAATAAAAGAAAAAAAAAAAGCACAAACTCCAAATTCTGAAAAGTTTTCCAACTTTAGGTAAAAACCTGAATATTCCAAAATAAATTTAAAAAACAATTTTAAAGGTGAAAGCATCACATTACTTTCCTTTCCTTCCCACATGAAGCAATTTATTTCACCCATGGAAAGCTCAGGAAAATGTTCTTCCCAGTGTGTACCTCTGGTAAACAACATTGCCAGAGCTCCAATAAAAAGAAAAAAACATAGAAAATTAAATATAGTGCTTCCAATTACCAAAAATACTACACCCACAGTAAAAATGAAATAAAGAACAATAGGGTAAGGGAACACTAAAGAACTTAACACAGCAAACAGAAAACTAAACTTTCAAAATAAAGATATTCTTGATTACAGAGTGGGAGAAGATTGTTAGGAGATGTACTCAGAATCATTATTTATTTTAAAAAAAAAACCAATTTCCTGCTTACTAGTCTTGAGTCTCAAAGTACTCATGTCACATAAATGGCAATTGCAGCACCTCACTCCCACTGCAGAGGTTTAGGATTTTCTGAATTAAATAGAAAGAGACTGGAGCTGAAGAAGACACAGTATAAGAATTAAGAAATAGCCACTATATTCAAACTTTTTTTTTTATTTATTTATAGCTGAGTTTCTCAAGTCACAGTCAACTTATATCACAGGCCTGATCCTAAGTTTTTATGCATATTGTATCTTCTAAGCAAATAGTCTCTTAAAGTCTTCCTCAGCCATGTGCAACTACGAACATCTCTTGTCATTACACTCTTGAATGGCTTTTTGGAAAACTGCAGACAGACTCTCCAAATCCCTGCTCCACCTTGCAATATTTTCTTTTATGCTTTGCAGATAATAGACAAAATACAACATGAAACTGGAGCAGTTGAAGCATTTGGTTCGTTGAATTTAAACACAACGCATGTCTCCTTTTAATCATCTTAAACACATATTCCAGAGCCAGCTTCAAATCTGCTACAAAGGCTGTTCATTTTCCCCTTGCTACAGTTCAGGTACCCAGCATACAGCTTTTCAAGCCAAGGAAAAAATATGTTGACCAGGTCTTCAAGAGTTACAGCTCACACTTTCCAAAATCAATCTGCTCACACAGGACAAAATATTTCTGCTCGAAGGCTGTGAAAGCTTTATGCCTTCAGACATCATGAATGCTCTCTGCCTCCTCATCTGTAACAGTATAAGTGATAAAACCCATGGATCAAACAACATTGCTATAATTACAGAAAAGTTCACTTTTCAATTTACTTGGTCAAAAGCCAGGTGCAGCAACCAAAAATCAAACACTAAATTCTGTCTAAATCCCACTGTAGTCTAATATGTTTATTCTAAGACAGAAGCTCGTGCAACATGACAAAATTAAGTATTTTCAAGTATACAGGTGGTATTAAATCCTGCTAATGCATTTCATTAAGATGGAAGTAACCCTTATGGATGGGGTGGCACTGCCAGGCTACAGCCTTCCCCTCAACACCATTTCTCCACCATTTTCTCACTCATTGACTGATATCTCTGAGCTCTGAACTCCACCATTCAGCTTCAAAAGCAGTTGAATTCCTGACAGGTCTTTGAATATTTCCCCCCAACCCCTAGCAAGAAGCACACCACAGCTTAGTCCTCACCAAAGCCACCCTTCGTTTCACTCTCTCAAGATCTCGGTCGCCATATTCAAGCTTGTAATTGCCAATGGTAGGTAGTGGTTGACAGGCACTCTCTGCACTATTAACTCTTCCTCCTGCACTCAGTACACTGCCTTTGAAAACAATCAGGTTTTAGAAACTGAACAAATTACCAATGGACAAATTAATATCCGTCAGCTGAGTTATATCGGCCCCTAGATGCCCTTGTAGGCGTCTTACACAAAATGAAATGCACTAGTAACGGCACTCAGACCAATGATGTACTCTTTCTAACAGTAGGATGGCAAAGACAGTAAAACTTGCAACAAAAGCAAGACAAGGACAGGAAAATATTCTGACAAAACCTTCTCTAATGATTTGATAAAGTAATGGTGATCACAGAGAACTGTGGGAACTGAGTTTTCTTCTACAGCCTAAGAGAAGCCACACCTCACCACACATCCAAAAAACCATCGCACAAGACAGCACATTTGGTACCCAGGTGGGAAGGCCCAGCAGAGCTATCACGGTACAGCATAGGTTCTACTAGATCCATTCTGTCCCTGATGACATACTCTCCCAAAGCCAGTCAGGAGTGCTCCTGCTTCAGTGGTCTTCGTGAAGACTTTTACACAGGGGAAGGTGAGCTCCCTTCAGCCTGCCACAGTCAAGGTGCCTATTGACAGACATGTCTATGCCATACTTCTTTTTAGCATTTTACACTGCCAGGCAGACCTGGAGCAGTGTAAAACTCAGCTCATCTGACTGCAATGGAGAGACACAACCTGGCCCTTCAGAGCTCCTCAAACAATGAATGTCGTCAGTTCCCAAACATGGCTGTCTTCCTGTTGCTGTTGAGACAGACTCAACACCAATAATTTCTTGCAGCTACAGCAACTTTATTACACAAAGCTTAGTCTTTTATACAAAAAGCTCTCATGGTTCTTCATATCGTGTCTTCTCTTCATTGGTCTTACACGTTCTGTTTCTTCCTCTGGTTGGCTAACACCCCTAGATGTTTTTTGCTTCTTCAACATCCTTGGAAGTTGTTTACCACATCTTGTTGGTGCCACACCAGGGGTCTCAGGGGTACGGTGTAATCTTGTCAAGGTCAAAGCTAGCTGCAAGGCTGTCAGGCACGCTTTTTTATTTGCACAGACTAACTGCTCTTCTCTGCTTACTAATTCTACTGCTTAACCACTCTGACACTGACCTGAAACATTCAAAACCACTGAGTGTTTCTACTTTCTGGGGCCCATTAGCACAACTTGAAAGCAGGGAGAAAATGCCTATGCTCAGGCAGTCCAGATTCACTACTTGTATTGCAGAAGGATAGCTATGAAAAGAATATATGAAAATGAATAAAGCTAAATATTAGATTAGAGGAATCTTGCTTTAATCTTCTTACATTTTCCTATGTCAGGGAAAGAAATTTACGTTTTAGGAGACAAAATAATCCCAGCTGAGGAATGGGAGTCTCCTTTCTGCCAATTGGGAATGATTTCTCTCTAGTCATTTTCCTGAAACTTAAAAATAAATCTGTGCCTGGCCTCTTCTCCTGCATTTAAATAAAAGTGCCTTCATGACCTCACTGCTTAACAGAGCAGTCACAGAGAAGTCACAGAGAAGAAATTTTTCACTGCAGCCATCACTCAGAGTGACCTTCAAGGAGACTATGAGGGCAGCCAAAATTCTAAAATCCTTTAAGACTGCTTAAAATAGTTGGAAACTAAGCTACCATATTTAAGACAACAATTTTACTCCAACACATGGAGTGGTTTGACATGTTCGAGTGTTGTTAGTATAGCAGTGATATGCTAATGCAGCTACTTTATACAGTAAATTATTTATGTAGAGGACCTTGTTCACTGGAAAAAATACTGTCCTTACTCATTTAAATGCCACCACAGTGCATGGGTAAGGGGAACTGCAGCATTGCTTAAATAAATATTCTATTTTTTGTTTCACATTCTCATAGGGCAAAAAGAACTAGCTCTTAATTATTTCTTTTTCTTTTCCCCCAGAAAGAGACTAGGATGATGTCATTTGCCTTTACATGTTCTCTCAAACCTAATAACAACGACAAGTCAGCCTTTGAAGAAGTGGATCCTTTCCACAGTTGACTCCCTGGGGTACTGGTCCCCAACCCTGCATCCTGTGGGTATTCACATACTGGCCTATCTGTGAGCTGGTGGTTATCATCATCCTGTGTGGAACCACTCTGGCATTCCTGTCTCTGGACTTCATGCCATAAAATTGTTCTGATGTCATTTACTAAATGACCAGCAACTTTTCACCCCTATTTGCACTTATGAGGTATCTTTTGTCAGGGCAAAGTACCGTTACCAAGTTTGAAAGAAAAATGGCTACGTTCTTACGCGGTATGTAAAACAAAACTGAAATGAAGAGGGACTATTAAGTAAACTATTTGGTAAGAGTTCAAAGGCTATCACTTATACAAGAAACCTGATCCGACTTGAAAAATAAAGGTGTGATTTCACACAGGATATTAGCCTAGATATAAGCCTTTTCCTATCATGAGCATACGATTATTTCACATCCTTATCTTCAGTTTTTAACTTGAAAGTAATGATTAACAAAGCAGATATGAAGTCTTAGAAGCCTATTCTGGGAGAAACTGAAGTAAAAGAATTTGTCATCTATTAGATCGTAAACATTACAAGGCAATTTGGTACTTAGGTATATCCTTTATAGCATAAGGAAATACTTGATTATGTGCTTGTTAATTCTTCTATGGCAATTTGACTATCTCAGTGTTAAGATGTAGATTTAATATTGGTGGAAAGTTTACCTTTGATACTTCTTGAATTATTGTTACTTGAATTTATTGTGTAAAATAAATTTTATTTATTGTGTAAGAACAGAATCAGCTTCAAAAAATTGTTATAATTTTATTTATCTGACACTGATGAAAGAAAAGGAGATTATGCGAAATGTATGAGAAAAGATTGTCTAACTTGACTAATACCTTGGGGATAATGAAATATATAAGAAAGCATATACAGCACATTAACAATGCTTTGTGTAAGAACAATTAGTAATTTACTTTTTATTCTTCCAGCAAGAAAATAGTCTGTATGACACTACTGCTTTTATTGAACCTTCATAATGCATGCAAGCATGTTGCTTTTCCTGTATAAAATCATCTGTACTTCATTATCCCCCTGCCTTTTTGGTAGTGAAACAGCTAATCTGCCCCTTTTGTATACATTAACCTCACGTGTGGCAAAGGAAACCAACCTTACAACACCATAATAATCTCTCTGCTAGGCAGGGCCTGTGCTGAATTTCAGCTCTCTCTGATCGCATCATACAGAAGACACATTAATTTATTTAAATGTGCTGCATTTTACAGCTGCTGCTTCATCAGACTCCATTTTGGCTTTCTTAAAGTAGACTGGAGCCATATCTCCTACCTCTTTTGGAAGAGGAATACATTCATACACAATGTGATACTGTTTCTTCATACTCATGTTTGTTTCTAAGAACACACAATCCAGGTCTTTAGCTTCAAACATTTTCACCAACGCATTTCAGGACATCTGGATTTCTTCCCAGATTTCTTCATCCAGAAGTGTGGCTGCAGTATGGTGTTAAGGCCTGTATTTCTAACTCTGGCTAAACAAATCCCAACCACGGATTTGTGGAGTTTGGAAAGTGTAGTGTACTTGTACCCTTTCATGAACATCGACTACCTCCATGAATAGACAGGGATGCTGAACTAGATGAGCATCTGGTCTAAAGAAACAAAGAACTTTCACTTCCTTTCTTATTCACAAACAGGCTCCTAATTCTTCAGAATTAGTAACCAGTTTTCTAAGTGGAAGCCAGCCTGAGGCCAAGGGCAGATTGTATCTCTCAGACTGCTCCCCAAAGAGCCAGATACAATCAAATAGTCAAGAAAGGAAGGATGTCCTCTCCCCACAACCAAAAGGTGATTGTTTCTGCTTATATCAGAAATTTGTGCTTAAACTCTGAGATTTAACTATACAACACAACACGGAGTGAGGCTGTTGTTACGGATTATTGAATTAATCAGAGCTCCAGTTGCTTAAGCCTCTGGATGAAAAAGCTTTCTTACAGCTCAGATATACACTGTCTTTCAAAACATCTTCAACACGAGACATGAAAAGTAGCTAAATAGGTCACAGGTAAACAGATTTAGATTTTCAGCTTTGCACAGGAGGGCATCCCCTTTCTAGAGAACAGTGGTGGAATTTCGCACATTTGAATCCCATATGCCCTTCAACAATATAAAGACGGCTGTCTCTTCAAGCTAACAAGAAGGCCCCAAAAGCACCAATTTCCACCTAGCACCTCCTCACTGTAGCAATATCAAAAGTCTGCTTAGCATCTTTAAGAAGCCACAAATGCATAAAGATTCTATATGGTAGACAGGTCACCTACTTTTTCTCACTGAAGTGTGTATTAGTCAATAAAAGAGATGTCACATTGAAGGCAGAAAGAATCAGAGTGTCCAGCCTTTTAACAGGATATATATAGGATATATGTATATAAACATATAGAGGATATATAGAGTTTTTTGTTTTTTTTACTGTTTTGGGGGGAACTTTCTCAACTTATGACAAAAACTTTACACAATAAAAAGCAATTGCTGATAGTGAAAAGCAGCCCCTCTTCTGAAACTGTGGAAAAATTTGAAAGGATTGAATTCAAAGCTTAAACATTGTTTTCTTCTCATCAGTCTCTAAATGAAGCGTTATAAACAAAGTGGTGCAGTTAGTTTTGCTATCTTTTGATTTACTAAATTGCTAATTGTACTGATCACTGCTTGAGGTTGTTCTTCAAAAAAGAGCTCTAAACATCATGGCCTTCACTGGCCTTACCTCTTAAATGAGATTCATGTAGATGCTGTCTGAGATCCCAAGGCAAAACCCACAGATACAACTGAAGGAAGACAAAGTGAGACAGATAAACAAGTTTTCTTGCTACCCTTGTTAATTTATCAGGATTTTGCACGTTAGAAGCAAGTTTACTAAGAGAGATGTGGTTTGTCACTCAGACTGATCAAGAAAGGCAGGAGAACTAAGCTGGCTTGGATCTGTCTTCAGCACTGCAGAATGAGGAACGCAGCGTGGGCTTGAGTTAAACTGGCACTTCTGTCTTTACTTCACTAAGCAAAATAAAAGCTTGCCAAATTTGCTATATGAAAAACCGTTCCAAGCTGCAGAATTTCTTGAGACTCTTCTTTGAGAAAGAGACATTTTGTTCAGGAAACAGGCCTGTAAATGGAGTATTCCCACTGATCAGCCTCATACACTACAGAGCTGCCTCAGCTGGGAGGGACAGACTTTGACTCTATACTTGATGATGATAGATGAACTCAATGAAGACTGACACAGAGCATGACTCAGAGCAGCAATCTAGCTTACCTGCTCTGAATCACACTTTCAAAAAAGCTGTGTTCTTTCTCCTATGACTGAGCTATAAACTTATTTTTTTTCTTTGAACAATTTAGGGGAGTTACAGGGAGACAACAGGCAAACTGTCTTCTCTGAAAAGATTTGTCCAATTCATGCTGAAAAAGTAGACATGGTTTTACTTTGTGATTTTGGCAGACAAACAAACAAAAACACTCTCCCTGGGTTTGAAAGGTACATGAAAGGAGTTTGAAAGGAAAATTGTCTAATAAAGTATCCCATGCAGAAAGCAACATGAAGAGCAAACTTACTCAAACTAATTTACATATCATAAGCAACATCAGAAAAGTAAGTTGGTCTACTTAGAATCAGAGATTGCTTTGAATGAGAATCTTGCAATCATCATTCTTTTAGCATCTCTGCATGAGGTTTTATAAGAAAGTTTTTAACAGTGGCTTTATCCTCGGAAGTCAAGCAGAAAGTGAATGTTTCCAATTTTTATTTTCAGAGTTTGGCATAATCAAAATATGACTACTTAAGCAGCTAGTATCTGAATTGCAAATTTATAAGAGTTTCAACATAGTTCTCCATTAGAAAGAAAATAGGGTAACAGCTTACATTAACTGATGCAGTAGCTACTAAATAAAGTAGCTTTGTGCTTTGGTCCATCTTTTGCTTCCAAACACTCTGTTGTATCATCCATATACTTTTTTTCCCTTCTTCTGCTGAAAAGGAGCTGTGAGCCCGGACAGACAAAGAGCAAGGAAACTTAAAAGAGTTTAAGAGCCAGCAGATCGGCAGTAAACGCCCTTGGTGACTACAGTTTTGGTGCTGCTCCACAGCACTCCCATGCTGGCCATGGATGACAGGAGTGTTCCAGGAATGCGAATATCTACAGAATCCGTAAAAACAAGGTTCACCATCAGTCAGCCACTCCCCACCTATTCCTCTGGGGGGAATATTTACTTTTAGCCGAAGCCATTTATTGGTAATACAATAAAACCTACAAAACGCAGCCCATGTTATTTGGATTTTGTCTGTTTGCAAGAGTTACTTTATTCAACTCAGCTGATTCCACTGCTTAGGCCCATTGGAAACAGTCCTTTCCCTCTTTATTTCTAAACACTGATGCTCACGTTAATGCAGTTCAGAAATCCATGGCTTAAAAAGGACAGCAATGATTTAAAAAAAATCTCCACAAAAAATGTAAGATCACAGCTATTCCATATTGAAATGCATGCTTTTATTAATCTTTTTCTACACATACAGCATCCTTGGCTTTCAACTGCGATGACCTGTAACTGTGAAAGGCACCATTGTTTCACTGTTAGTAATTAATGATTAATATCTCCAGTTAAACTCACCACACTTTTTCCTTGAAACAACAGAACATAAATAATAATCATGAAACAAAACCCTCAGAGGAGCATTTCCTGCATGGCATGCATAACCATAGGCATAACAATCCTCATCTCACCTTGAGGTCACAAGATGTTAATACTCCTCAGAAACACCTGACTGAAAAATTCCATCTTGGAGTAAGAAAATTTTCAGAGGGAGAAATTAAAACTTCTCAATGGATGAATTTTAAGCAAATTAGGAAAAGCATAGTTAGGCAAATGTTTCTGTAAGCATAGTGTGAAATAATCCCTTTACGTTATAACTGTACCTACTGTAATTAGTACATTTCTTAACGTGTAACCCTTAAGTTTTATATCAAGTTCATTTTTCAAATACCAGCAACAGTCAAGGCATCCCCAATTAAACCCAGAGCTGTCCTTTTCCCTGTCTCATCCCTTCCTCTCTGTATGGCCTGTGGAGCACGGCCTGCACCTGGGGCTGACAAAATCTCCCCATGGAAGGAGGCGTCAGGAGCTACAGGCCATGGTCATCATTACCATTTCTCTCTTGCCCTTTTCTGCCTGGCCCAGCCCACCCACCTTCCCCTCACCCTTCTTTGCCTTGTCTTGCATGTTTTACCTCACTTCACCCTTTCCTACCAAGGGCAGGCCACCAAGATGATTTATTCTTGTGATACCAGCTCCCCTGGGCTGTCAGGGCATCTTCAAAGACTCTTCTGGATGCAAAAACCACAGAAAACTCAGCAGGATCTCCAGACTATGCACCTGGGCAGGATGCAGTATGGGTGCAACTCATCACACCCCCAACTTTTCCAGAGGAAAAGAGCTTAATCATGCTCAGAAAGAAGATAGCAAACAGGATAAATGGTGATTTTGGATCAGATGAGAGGGACAGCACTGTGAAGGGGGGTTAAAGAGCACAGGACTAAGGAATTCAGATGCAAGTCCATAGCAAACCATTGGGAAGGAAACTGGTGCAAGAAATTGGAAAGGAAGAAAGTGAGCCAAAGCCAGAGTGGAATAGAAGAAATACCTATACCTGTGACTTATCTACCCTCCATACCCTGTATGGTTCCAGAAACTCACCATTCCTCTTCTGCCAACAAACGCCTACCCAAAAACTCATGTTGTACCTCCTTCCACTAGCAAGTTTACAGAGGGGATGATCCCTCTTGCATTCCCTACAGCAGAGCTCCTGTAATACAATTATATTTTTCAGTTCTTGGAATGATGGATTACGATGGCTATGCTTTTATCCCAACTGTTTTTTCAAAAACTCTTTAAATCACACACACAAAAAAAGGACATTAATACAAAAACCCCACCAATCTCCATTGTCTCTGCAACACACTCTTTTTTTCCGGTCAGACCCAAAATTCAAGTAGATCAGGTTTCTTGGGTGACCATAATTCTGATCAAACGTTAATTTTCAGGCTAGATAATTGTATGCCATGTGTACACCAGATAGTTTTCTTATTCAGTAGAAGGTTAAGGGCAAAATAGAGCAGCTAAGACAGTTATCAGAAGACATCTGAGAATTTTCCAGAACTGAAATTTTCCAGAAAGTCACACCAACTGGCAAAACTCTCCACATTTTTATCAGAACTCATTTTCATGATGGAAACAGTAACAGAATATGTTATTCCTATTTGATAGCTTCACATCCACACAATTTTGAACAATTTGAATGTTTACACAAATACTATCATATTTCTTCTGATGTTTTTTTTCCTCATGGATTTACACTAAAGCAGAATTAATAAAGCAAGCGGAAGTTTTGGTAGCAGAAGACTTCATAACTGACTTTTCAAAATGGTGAGTAGAAAAGCACCCTCTAAGTTTTTCTGTTATTGTAGATTGAACAGATAAAAATATGCAACCACACAGAAACATTTATTCTCCCAAAATTAGCATTATTACTTTATTTGGTGATTCATTACAATCTGCAAATCCAATAGTCAAAAAAAAAAAAATAAACTAGGCATTATGTTAAAGCATTTTACAAGCAAAATACTTTACTGTTTCCTTTTCAATCTCCATAGGGTGGGATAAGTGTATTGGTTAAAGAATATAATGTACAGAAGAACAAAACCATAGTTCATCAAACTGTACTGAAGTGTTATGATCCTGTGAGTGAACAGTACTTGAACAGCTATAACTGCCAATGGAAAACCATACACTTCAACATTAACACGGCTGCCTTCCATGACCATGGTGCATCATGAGAGGCTGCAAGCCACTGGGCTTCTTTTCTTATGTTGTAGATCATCCTACTTTAAAGAAATTAAAGAGTTAAACAAGCCAGTATGCATCTATCTATGCTTATTTCTTTTCTACCAGAACAAAGGCCAGAATGGAGAGAAGGAATTTTTAAAGTCAGCTTCCGAGACCACTTACAGTAATGTCTGTCTCTCATATTTTCAGTGTCATGGAGCTAGCAAGCTTAGAGCTTCATCCACTCATCTCTGTTTATTATTACTGTGCATTCAGGTAAAAAACCTGTATTTTTTCACTGTGTAGCAACAAACTGCAAAGAGATCATGTTCCTTTCCCATTTTAACCACATGTCTGTTCCTCCAGCTGTATAAATCTGGCTTTAAAGTCTTACAAAACTAAAAAATAGTTGATCTAGGTTGTAATAAAAAAAGAATATTAAATACCTTTGGTAAAAATAGATATATTTAACAAGTTTAGAAAAGCAAATAGTTATATTGTCAAAAGGAGAGTATAAAAATGTACACGATAAAAAATAATAAACAAACAAACAATAAATCATCAGCCATAGTAGTAAGAATAAAGGCGCTGTTCTTTGCAATATTTGCTTCCTTAGCTCATGTTATTGTCCAGTCTTCTTTCTAAAAGGCAGGAGCTTTACTAGAGCGTATGGAAAAATCCAGTCCTTCCTACCAGCATTAGACAAATTAAATTTAATTCAGAGCAAGACAGTCTGTTTTAACCCAAGTTTATACAACAAAGAATGCTTCGTTGCTTAGTACATAGGAGTAGTTGAACACAAAAAGAAAGATTTCAGGTGTTTTCAACCAGAGGCCAGATGTACTGGAGCTGTAGAAACGAGACAACCAGCAGGATCAAGTCTCCATGATGTGAGCCTTCTAACTTTATTTTTACTCCTAAATTGGAATTCCGTGTATTGTCAAGAAAATTGTGGGGGACAAAAACAATACATATATTTTAAATCCCTCATTGATGCCTTTCTCCCATCCTTTCACTGGGCCTCCAGAGCTGTCACACAATGTATAATCCCAGTTTGGCTTCTCCTCATTTTAGAGCTCACTGAAAATCTTCAAGATGGAAGATCCCCAAAGCAAACAACTGAGATTACAGAAGGAGATAATGCACAAGCCCCATAATAGAATCAGCCATTGATTGAATGTGCTTTGAAAGAAAACAGCACAATTATGTCACGTTTATCCTTCAGTATTCCCTTTGCACACACAGTCACACTCCTCATGGTGCTCCAAGGGTACATCTGTCAATGATTTATGTAATCCCCGGACACCAATCCTTGGCTTCAGCTGAAGAACCTGAAGGAGAAGCAGACAAGCATCAAGAAAACAGCAAGTGCTTCATCACACACCTAGACCATGAGTGAGATTGCACTGGAAACATGCTGGATGACAGGAAGCCCATTAAAAGAAACAGGCTTTCCTCAGCTGAATTTCTTCATTTATTCCACCTATTAATTATTATTTTAGCATTTACTTCAAGTCCTTTACAAAATTGGTTGAAGCATGTTGAACAGATACTTGCTTTTATCAAAGAAAAGAGCTAGCATGTACCCTATTTCTACTTATTTTCGTTTAAGGGCTAACAGTATAGTTAACCTGGTGGAATGACTAGATAATTCTATAATAAATAATTTTAGCTATAGACTTGTAACAATGGAAATGGACAGATACGTGTTTCTTCATAATGTTCATGTCTACCACTAGAGAAAGCTGAACAAGGAGGTATGGTTATGATGTGTCTGATTTGCACCGGTAAACAAATACCTCAGAAATGACTTAATAGTTCCACATAAAAATATTTTAACAAGAAAGATATTACTTTTTTATGTAACACCTCATTAAAATGGTAAAAAAAAATATTTACTATAAATGCAATACATAAAATTTAAAAATATTAATATGAATGTATTCCTACAGTAAAAATAAATTCCTTAGTTGGCTTTCAGTATTTCCAAACATGCAAATGTTAAAAAAAAAAAAAAAGCATGTACCTCATGGTATTTTTTGGTGACTTTTGTTGGCACACATTGGCACTCATTGCAACTCTGATGACAACAGGCACAGTTTCCACCACAACGTTTAACCAGAAGACACAGTGGCCAGAAGATGGTGTCAGTTCGCTTCAGCTCCTCCCTCAGTGACACTGAGAAGTTGCGAGGAGTACAACTATACAGCCGCACCTCCTCCTTTAGGAGGTTGAGGTCAACCACTGCAAAAAGACAAATAAACTGGTGCTTTTCTGATTTGTCATCAATCTTCATCGGCGCTAAACCAACTTCAGCAGTGCAGAAACCTTGAGAAAAGTTCATTTTTGTACAGGTTCAACACACAAGTGTAATACTGCAGTTGTATGAATATCAGGAAACCAAAATGGAATGAACCTTTTATAGGAATATTCCCCAATTTTTTTATAACACTGACAGAGTTGGTTCAAATTAAACGAAGTAAGCTTTGGCTACTATATTCCAACAAATGTTTTATAAAACCAGCCCTAATGGAGTTTCTTCCCTTTCTTCACGCTCATACTCTGAGCTCCAGTGTTGCTATGCCATATCAGTTTTGGATTGGAGAAACACACACAGCAATAAAGAGTTCTGCAAAGTTTCAAATACATTTTAATTCATATGCATAAAGCCTTCAAACTTCTTCCCTGCTTAAATTTTAATTAGCCCTATAGAGCTAAGAGGAGTTTATTTCTATCGACTAGGAACTTCAAGAAGTTATGTCATCAGTGAATACTGTGCAGACAACAAATATGTGCATCTATATAACTATTAGTAGACTCTATTTTTCCCCTCCTCCTTAATAGCAGCATACATACTGATTTCTGTTGCTTCTATAGGTTTCATTTTCACTTGCTGTGTCTTAAATAAATTACGGCTCCTCCTTGTAAACACCTAACTTGAAGTGCAAGTTAAAGATATTAATATTTGGCACCAGTTTCCCTATAAGCTGGTTCCACTGTATCATTCTAAAGCTTCAATATGACAATGGTTGAACAGCAAGCTCATGAAAAGATCTGAAACAGGGCAAGCTCCTTTAGGTTCACTTTAGCTGCATAGCCAGGAAATAACAGGCCTTGAAAGAAGCATTTAAGATTGAAAGAAAATGGGACTGGTTTATTGGAAAAATAAATACATTTGTTACTTCGGTGAAAAGCAATGTAATTTCCTTTATTCCAGAAAAGCCAGACTATAATAATCATGATATGAGATCTTTTGTCTGAACAGTTTCTTGACAAACCTACCACAATTAAGGAACAGGACTAATGTCTAATTCAGAAAGGCTATGTGATTAAAAAAAAAACAACTAAAAATCCCACAACCAAAGGGAAAATTCTACAATAATTCGACTACTGAGATGACTGAAAGAGGTCTTGAACAAAGCAGTAAAGAGTTTTAAACCAACTGATTTTGAACTAAATCAAGAAGAAACTAGGGGGAAAAAAATCTCAGTGCATTGATATTACTTGACAAATACTTTTTTGCTAGTAGTTCATGAACTAAAAGCTATAAAATGAAGCTAAAAGATGTTCTTGATCTGAATCACTCTCCAGAGAGATACCTTTTTTTTTTTTTGGCTCTATTGTCTGTATGAAGAGCCTCTAGAGGTCACCAAGGAGAACTTAAGCCTATCAAGGCAAGATAATACCTCTCAATTCTATTTAAACACATAAGAAATAAAGATAATTTAGAAGCTGTACTTCTCTAGTAGAAATGCTCACTAGTACTGTCCTAGAAGCAGATCTTCAGGCAGCAATTTCATTCCATGTTCCTTCAATCATTTGTTTCGCAGAACACATCCATATTCTGGCACCCATAAGTAAGGGTTTATTGTTGTGAAGGGTCAGTTAAACACTCTGAAGCCCTTCCTCTGCTTGCACTTAAAGGGGATACCAAGCTGGGGCACTTAATTGCATCACTATCAGGTTAACAGGCTCCTAAATAAACAATCTGATTTTTAAAAGCAAGGAGTGTGTAATAACTCCAATAAAGTTACTGATATGACGCCAGCCTGCCTCCCACACTGCAAGAGCATTCCTTGGAGAAAGCTGAGAAGGGAGCAGGGCAGAAGAGAGACAAAACTTCTGGGGGAGACATTCACTGTGAGAAATTAGAAATGATTTAAGCTCTTCTGATCAGCTGATAGATCTAGGCTGAGTCATTTAGAGCGTGAACATGTCTACATCCATTAGTCAAGGACTGGATAGAAATGAAGTACTTCTTTCTCCTTTTATGTTTTCAAACATATAATAAGTAAACTGTCTGAATGAGGCTCCAATGCCTAAAACACAAAGAGAGAAATGCTAGTTCTGCTAATACTTTCTACTGGTCAGTTTCTACAGACACTAACATACTTGGTATAGTGAATTTCAAGAAGTTAAACTTATATGTCCTAAGACAAATACTGCTCAGTCCTTCATCACAAGAAATTGAAGACAGAAGCTGGGCACTGATGCCTCTTCCAGCAAGCCCACAGACCTGTGGGAGAGGGATCCCCAGTACTGGTAGCAGCAGAGGAATTAATTTATTTCCCAGTACTAGACATAGTTACTACATAAAGAAAAGGGCAATGTACTTAAATAAGCGGCAAGCGTATTACATATTTTGTCGCAAAATTGGAATGTATTTGAACTGAACCCCTCAAGATCTGCAGACTCAAATTTTAACGAGGTTCTGTAGAAGATGACACAATCAGCTCTTAGCAGATGTATTTTAGTGTGTCTTGTTGTTACAACAGGCTTCAGGAGAGATGAAAAATGTCACATTTGGTTTCCATGCTTTACAATGTACTAAGGTATATTGCTATTATACCTCACAATGAACCCTTGCCCTACCTTATGTAATTCAATTTCATTAAAAGGTCTGAAGCAAATTTATCTAGTGCTTATATAATCACTTCTTTGAAGTGTGTGAATGAAGCTGTTATTTTTTCAAAGAGTATCTGTCTGTCCAGAATTTATTTTAACACACTGTGGGCATGAAGCTAGATGAGAGAATGTATATATTCCCTTAAAAGTGTTTACTTAACCACAATAAAAGGTTATGTGGATTTCCCAAGTGCACTGAGTTACAGTACCTGTTATAATGTGAACATTTAAACACTCCTTCAACTTGGCTTCCACTCATGTATCATGTTTGACACAACAGTCAAAGTTCTTTTGTCTAGCACTAGCTCAGGAGGAATGGAAAGCTCTGCAGTAGCACGTGAATGGGAAACACTAAAATAAGAATAAGGGGAGAAGGAAAAAAAGGAAGAAAAAATGTAGATGCAGGTAGGTCTACAGTAAAGTCTATTTCAAAAGTGTGCCTTCACTAGCACCTACAACTGAAGTAATCCATGCTCACACCAGCCTGAAAGTCACTGTGTTCTGCAATTGGCAATGCAAATGTCTGGCATCTTCCTGGACGTGTATCAAGTACCATGGGAAACTTGGTTTCCCAAAACAGTTTTTCAGCTGCATGCTGCTCTCAAAGTCCATGAAACAAATTAATTTCTGGTTGAGGCACCTGTGCGTGGGCACAGATAGCAGCAGGATGGTTTTCTTTCTTAAGCAACTTGGAGATGTGCTCCAACAATAGGACAGGGCAATTACAAAACACCAAACAATGGGGGAGGAGGGAGAAGTCACATAACTATGAGAAAAATATCTACTAAGGACTATGGCTGGATTATGACTCTTCTTCTTAAGCAGACTTCAGAATGCAGTCTAAAGATTTCTGTGGGAAGTGGTGGGATCATTTTTTTTTTTGCACAGCAAAATATATTTTATTTTTAAGTATGTTTAATATTATAAAAGAATTTAGGGCTATATTAAGACATCAAAGACTCTAAACTTGGTGTTTCGTCTTTCCTGGCTAAAAGTTTTTGGAAGCATTTTATCCAGAGAAAACATCAGACACAGAAGTTCTGTGGAATTTAGGTTGTCTAAATATAGTCTATTTCATATAAATTATTAAGTAGGAGTAGAGGACAATGTTCTTCTCTATATAAAGTAACATACACTTTTAATTACATTTTCATTTAATCTAGATGTAAACTGATGTTTGTCTATGAAAGCAGGGCAGCAATTTAGTTTTTACACTGAAGTATTGCAAAAAGAAAACTGATCTAATTATAGAATCAAAGAGTTTGAAAAAAAACCATACATTTTAGGGCATGCACTTCTCCCAAACACTTCTTAAAAAGGTTTTTAAAGACATTAAAAAAGGCAAAGGGAAAAAAAAAACCTGGGGAAAAAAAAAAAAGAAAAAAAAAAAAAAAAAAAAAAAAGAAAANGAAAAGAAAAGGAAAAAGGTATGCTTTCCCTATCTATTGAATAGACCTAACAGTTAACATTATGTCATCTCAACTGGACATATTTTCTGCCTCAGGTTATTACATTACACACTTGGTAATGCATTTTGAGGGTGGTCTCTTAAAGATAAATGTGGCAATACCACGATATATTTATTCAGTAGAAAAATCTATTTCAGCATCTAATTAGAGTTCCTTAAAAGATCTACTCTGATAGTTTCTTTCTAAGATATATCTTGCAGGGACATACGCTTTTGTCTATATAGATATTATCCAACACCTGCATTTTAGTCTACGTAAGGTTTCACGAATTACACTTTGTTTTTCTCCCACTTACTGTATGCTTATGTCATACATCTGGCAAATACTGAATCTTTTTAAGTAGGAAACTGTTAAATGACTATCTGAAAGGCATGGTCCATTGCTGAAAGCTCTTAAAGAGACTTTCTCTTCTTTGACTCTTGATTTAGCTGCTTTGTACATACCTGTAGCAGTACAGGTAGCATAGAAAGGTTGATTTTTAGGCTCTGATCCAAGAATTAGCTGTCAAAAACTTCAATTTGAGTTACAAAAGGTTTTACTTCGTCCTTTATCTTGCTGATAGGTGATAATCTAGTTTACATTTGTCAATAGAGGAGTCTATTCAGTTAGGCTCATCTATTTTCATTTCCATGCTGTATGGTGGGCAAGGAAGGAGGTATTGTTTGCATGCTATCCATCCATATGGAATCCATAAACATGAAATAGTGGGCAGCATCTGGATGATTTGCAGTAGCAAATTCTTGAATGTCAAGTGTAGATAGAAGAAAATTACTTTCTGGACAAGAAATAGCTCTACAAGTCTCGAAATACATAGTCTACTTTACATCTGATTAAGTTTACAACTGCATGATCAAACTGGACATGCCACAGGGATTTCATGACGTATGATGGAAGAGAAACATTTAGCGAATTGCTCTCAATTCATATGGTATAGAGAGTGGAACAAGTCTAAGGAAGTAAACTAGTCATCCACATGCTACAGTAAGTATAAGAAAATACCTACCCCAAACAAAAATGAAGTTTTTTCCCCTCCATAAAAAAAAAACACAAACCAACAAACTCCACAACAAACCAACACAAAGTTAGATTATGTCACCCAGCCAAGATTCTACCTTTGTGGAAACAATTATCTCCTAGGTTCCTTACAGAAAACTACTCTGTCTGCTCCTATTTTTTTCCCCCCTTTGTTACTATATCCTGACAAATTCCTCTAAATTTCGAGCTTAGGAATTGTCCTTTTTCAGATAATATAGTGGTGAGTATAGCTAAAACCAATGATCTCTGCTGTATTTCTAACATATTCCTTTCTGGGAACCAAAATTCAAGGTGACGAACTCTTTTCATTACTGTTTCTTTGTTAAGAAAACACATCCGTAGAAAACTGCAAGGCTAGAAAGAAGAGTAATTTACCTCTTGATTTCCTCCCATGAATATATGCCTTTCCAAGAAGTTGCCACGTTGGCCTGTACAAATCTTCCAAATCCAGTTGCCACCGGTCTGGTTCAAGGTACCGGATAAGTTCTTCCACAGTACTGAATCCAGCAACGGCATTGTTTAATACGTCTAACGGTAAAGTTGATGGGGGTAGCAATGATGGGCTGGGTGCTTCTGTGTGGTGCTGCAATCAAAGCCAAGAGAAGAGTACCAGTCAGAGGGTTAATGGATCTGCTTTGATGAAGTGCTGTACTTTATGAAGTTACATAGCTGGGAAAGTTTATAAGCGGCTAGCTTGTTTCCAATGTACAGTTTACCTAATAAGACAAATGACAAGAGTCAGAAAGCACCTAATTATTCTTCAGGGATAATTCTAAACAAACTTCCACTAGACAGTTTTCCCACTTCTTATATTCCTAGCCTTGAAGTTAGCATTCCACTACACCTGTGCTTTGAAAAAGTTCACTGGGTGATGGCAAAGATTTTAGAAATAGAACAAAGAGTGATTTGAAATATGGCCTCATTACAGGCAGGTACTGTAACTCTCTAGAAACCAGAGGAAACACACATTTCACATGCTGTCTTTCTTCTGAAACTTAGCCACAATCTTTGTCTTCTTGTGTCTCAATGTAAAATATGAACATACCCAAGTACAAAGATAGCAAATATTCCCACGCTCATCTATATGTGAAGTTGTGTTTCGTCCAGTACTAAGCATTGTAGTTTTGGTTAAACAATAATGAACAGAGAAATAACAACATCTGGCAATACTGTAATTATTTCTCCCTTAAAAAGAAAAAAAAAATCAACAATGTTCTCAAGGATATCAAAAGTACCTAAACATTGAAATTGAGTACTGAAAAAGTCTATGTACTTGCCCATAACACAAATCTCACTGATAAACTCACTGGATCAGGGGTACTCAGTCACAGGTAATTCAAGCAAAGTGAGATTTCTGGTTTTGCTCACTCTACAGTCTGTTTAAAAATTATGCATTTATTTCTATTTTCAAAAAAATAGATAGAAAAAGGCAGGAAGGAAAGCCTAAGCAGGAAGTTGCTGCTGCACCATCATAAGTTTCTTTAGGCTTGTATATAGACAGATACCATTACAGACATCATGTCCAAAGGACTACAGTAGAGCAATTTATTTGGACCACATAAGAAGGATGAAGAAAGATTTGAACATACCACTGATTTAGGGGATGGAAAGGACAAAAAATCTCAAACTGAAACATGTACTGCTACATATATCATGGCTCTCAAGTGTAGTCTATAGAAGATCTAGGAACAGTTTATTCATTGTCAGTACAGTTAGGTTTTGGAAAAGGTTGCCTAGAGAGGCTGCACTATATCCATCATTGGATGCTTTCAATACCTAACTGGATAAAGCACCATGCAATGGCCTGATCCCAGAACTAACCCTGTCCTGAGCAGGAGGTTAAACTAGAGTCCTCTTGAGGGGCCTTGCTGGATTTTCCTACAACAATCCTGCAATATAATATTAAAAATGAAGGACTGAATGTTGCTACAATAAGTGAACTAATATGCTGCTTAATAAATCTTGCAATACTACATACTAACCAGCAGTTTTCTAAAATACATATGTCTGTAACAGCAGTACTTCATACCAGTAATTATATTTTCCTTTCTGTGCTCTCAATTCTATTAAATATGTATTTTTTGGTTTCAGCTAAATGTGTGGTTGAAAGGGTAGCAAATGAAAGTAACCACCATGACCTTCCTATTTTTTCCTTGAAGGGTTTTTCTCTCTCCATCTTCAAGAAATGAAGTCACTAGAATGATTTGTGCTGCATTTAACTGTGAGTCTTGCAAAGATAATACAAGGATTAGATCTAGTGTGCTGCTACTATTAACCTTACCATATTTTCATTTTGCTAGTCTAGCATAATTTCCAATACAGTGGATGAAGTAGTTGCTTCCCAGTCTGGATGAAAGTGGATTTCAAAAAGCTAAAATATTCCTTTTCCTCTTCTCTCTGCTGGCCACATTAAAAATAATAACATGTTGATCCATCTATTAGGTTATGATAATAAAGCAACAGATTCTGGTCTATAATTTAAATATTTGCTCTTAGCAAAACATGCTACTCAGCAAGTTTCAAAATAGTGCTTTGACACTATAATTCAAATGGTCAAAAAAATAAACATTCCAAAATTTTTCTTCCTGTTTTTCTCCGTAACGATGTATTTGTTAAAGTCACATTTCCTGGTTTGAAGGTGTAGGCATTTGCTAAGGTGAAAAACAAAATAAAGATAAAATTGTAGAACCGGTACCTGAAAAAAAAAAATAAAATTTTCTGTTTTGTTTCCAGCTGAAGAATTTACTTTGGTGTTTCACTTTGACTGGTTCAGTTTTTTGTTGCCAACGAAATAGATGGATTCCAGATGAAAATCCATTGGTCTAGAGTCTATTTCCACATTTACAACTTAGAACATGCACACTTAGCAATACACAGATAGGAACTAACCCATCAATTTATGTTATTCTGGATTCCATAGGCATTTGTCCAAGTTAAAATGTTATGAGAATATGGTGAGTCATTGTACTTAATGGTAACACAATTAAAGTTGTCATCACTTTCTAATCATTCTCACAGCAAATCAAAACATAAGAAAAAGTAATTGAAATAGTAAAATTGCACAACTTTGAAGATGAGCATTTTAGAATAAAGTAGTTAAAATCTCAAGATTAAGAATAATAATAATCTCTTAATTTAGTCAATTTAAATGACAGTTAAAACATACCAAAGATTAAAGATAATTAATATAATAAAGGTATAAATGCTGTAATTTATATTTATAACATAATAACGTTTATGAAATCTCAATTCAATAGATTGTTTAATATAAATGGTAATTCAATAGTCTACATTGCTTTTACCTCCTAGTAGGTACTGCTTTTATATAATTTAAACCTTTCGAGCAAAACGTCTGAAGCAACATAAATGATACTCCTTCCTTTAACTAAAATGATATCTTGGAATTTTATACAATTTATAATGCCACTCAGTTTTCCCAGAGTATTTTTATGTTCTATAGATAACATTTACACCTGCTGTAAAATTTTACTTTCAGATAAAATAACAGGAGAAATCATTTAATGCAAGAAATTATTTAATGCAAGAAATTAAAACTCAGCTTCATTGATGGGACATACTTTTTAGAACAATCATAACTCTGGAACATAGCATCATAGTTGCAACTTCAAAATGCTGAAACTTTCTATTTCTTACATGCAGCTTTCCCTCACTTTATAGCAAGTCCATAATTTCTATTTTAATTCCTTCCAATTAAATAATATCAGATAAAATCCATCTAGAATTTAATTTACATCTCTTTTGACATTCCTACTCTGACCTTTGCCTCCTTCTGAATGCCTGACATGAACTGATTTTGTCAAGCCACTCTGTGCAGTGCTACCAGCAGCAGTGCTCAGTAGGTCTGAGAGATGCAATTTCACTGCAGAATGGTGGTGTGAAAGCCTCACAGTAGGACCACCTTTATCTCTAGCTGTTTTGCTGTGCAGTGTTGATGGAGATAATGAATATGATCTTACAATGAAGTAGCTATCTGTCACCTGTACTTTTATTCTGTAACTGGTATCATCTTACTTATTCTACAAATCTGTATTGTGTCTCCCCTAACAGGTCAAGTAGCACATAATCAAACTTTGATATAACAAAGATTACGTATAGCAGCTATTCAAAATAGCTTCTTTTAAACCACTTACCAAGAAGTTCTCCAAGCTTTTCTATAATAAATACTAACTGACAGTAAACACTTTTTCTGTCATAGCAGCACATCACTGATTAATACCAAGTTTTACGCTTGAGACCATCTTTTTTTTTTTTTTTTTTGCCTGAATATGAGTAATTTCTGTCAAGAAAATTTTGAAACATACATCAAGAAGTTCTGTATTTTAATGTGATTCCTCTAGTAAGCAAACCACTTTTTTTTTAGTGCCCAGAAAACAATTTCAATTCACTTTAAAAAGAATAAACATGTTTAAAACTAAGATAGAGACAAACAGTTGCATCTTTAATATTTACCAGAACAGAAAACATTTGGCTTCTGCAAAACAGCCAAGAATTACAATTAGTGTTGGATTCATTAGGCCTGTTTATATTGTATTTCTGTATGTGTAACTCACTCTATCAAAAAAAATACCTTATAAAAAATTCCCAAGGTATTTACAAGCACAAAAGATAGGCAAATAGATTTAATTTAGACAATTGCTTAAGATACGGACTTGGAAAAACAGAAGGAAATAATTTAAAGATTAATTTCACAAAATTATCCAGCCCTGAAAATTATACGTAACAAGAGTACCCCAGAAGAAACTCAAGGAGTGAAATGCATTTTAGGGTGTTCACAGTTTATTGTCCCCTATTAAAGGAATCAAAGCTACTCCATATTTCTCAAAGGGTAAAGGTTTGGACACTCTTATACTTACAATAAGAAGGCAACCATCAGTGAAGCACAAAATAGCAATGAATGAATTTGAAATTACCAAGTTGAAGCTCAAACCTAAAGGATGATTTAGTATGAAGCCTGACTAATTTCTTGTTCTGACACATGCTTCCTGAGCGTAGTATTTAGGCCACAGCTTCATGGTGTGAAGCATCAGGCAGCAGTATCTCCTTGCTCTGCCAGCATGACTCTGTGTGTGGCTGCATCATAAACAAGAAGAAATCTTTCTGAAAAAGAATATTTCTTGTTTCCTTTTTAATTTAACCGCTATCTTATTCACAGTGCAGACCTCCAACAGCTAAACCATCACAACCAAAAGCACAGTGGCCGCTAACACAAACATTGTTAGATTCACTGTGGCACCAGGAATTTCATAGCATGCAAACCTGTAAGACAGCCTTATCAAATCTGTAAAATGAGCATAAAGGCAATTCCTCGATCTCACATACTGGGAGAATGAATACAATAAACTTTTATTAGAAGCTCATTATTAGTTTATCTGAGGGATCCAGAAGTATTTTAGACAGATAAAGGATAAAACTTTGAATATGAGACTGCATGTTATCACCTTTCCCATTCTGCCAGTATCCATCTGTTCTTCCCTTGCACTGAACTTGCTCCAAGGGTAAACAATTCAGAACAAAACAGCACTAACTACAATCTACACAAGATCAGCTCTTAAACACCATCACAATCTAAGCAAAGCCTTCCTTTTACTTCTGTCTCATAGGATAGAACTGTCAAGGTACTGACACTACTCTCTTCCAGTTCAATGAGAGGCAAGAACTAATTTTCTAATTGCAAGAAGTAGTTTACTGCAGCCAGGACTAAGGAATTTCATGTTTAATAAAGCAATCACTGAGTTAAGACTAGAATAACAAAAACAAGTGAGTCAAATACTTGGCATGACAGAATGCTTAAAGTAGTGAGTAATGTGTCTAAAATAATTCCCTCCCCACAAAAAACCCCTCCATTTTTTTCCATTTCTTGTCTTGAAGAAAACTGTCAAGCAGTTTCTGAGTGAAAACCCATTCATGTGTTGGCAGAGTTTGGAGAAACTATTAAACATCAGTAATGTTTAATCAGACTAGAAGGGACTCTACAACAAAGAAAACCTCAAAGGAACCACCTCTCTGAAAACCAACTAGGCTCAGTAACTTTGAAATAAATAACATATTTCTTCTAAAGAGATATCCTTACAACTTTTATTTATTTATTTTTTATTATAGAAGAACACTCCAAGTTCCGCTTAGATTTAAAGATATGCTATTAAAATTAATAGTACATGCACATTCTTGTAACATTCACATTAAAGAAAGTCTGTTTTCTTCCTTTATAACAACAAGTAACCCTCCTATTAGTATCATTAGAAGCTATGAGGGAGAGCAAATATCCAATTCTTTCCCAGTTTCCCCTAAGGACATAGACATTTCTACCATAAGTACATGCACTAATAATATGAAAAGCTGCTAGAAATCCTGACCTACCTGAAAAAGCACAAACTTTTATTTGCTCATGTGTATGCAGTACAAAAAAAGCTAAGCCGTTTGTGAAAGTCTGTAACTTGTAGAGACCCACCTTCTCTGTGCAACATTAACCCATGCCACTGTTACGCAAAATGTTAGTCCTGCTAAAGAAGACGTGGAAGGAAGTGGAGATGATCTCTAGGGGGTGATCTCTAGTAGGGCCTGTGCGCAACCACCTAAGCAGAGAAATCAAGTTCCAGGATCTGCTTCTTGTGCCTCCAGTAAAGGAATGAGAAAAAGAAGGAGTAGAGGCAGATAATCAATTTAGACTGCCAAAGCCGGGAAATAAGGCAAAGATGTTTACTTTCATGTGACAGAGATGAAAGCCAGGAAGGCCAGCAGAGTTCTCATCCACTGCAGCATTTTTTACTTCTTTAGTTGAAGTTACTGTCACAGCAGTGAGGATGGTTGCATGAGAGAGACAGCAGCTCCAGGGCTGCTAAGCAAGTAGTCTAGTAAATTAAGCTCCAGTGGTACTGAAGTAAACATGCATCTTGTCCAGTTATTCTTGCTTCAGGGATGCAACTTCTGCCAGTCAAATGACAGACAGGTAGGAGTCTAGCCTAGCCTTCCTCAATTTAATCAGCTACCGCACATAAGATCCAGAACAGAGTGACAGTCCCCTCTTTCCTTACTGAACTCCCAGCTCTCCGCCTTTTGCAGGCTCCTTATTTTTTTCATGTCTTACAATGCACTACATCTATTTACCAAAGGCTTCTTCAACCTCTCTTCATGTGCGTGTAGAGCCTCTTACCAAGGACCTTATTTGCTAAGTATCCATGTCTTTGCACCAGTTTACATCTTACCGCCAGACAGAGATGGCCTTCCAAACTCTATATCAGTATTTCTGTTATGGCACTGAGCATCACTCCCCAAAATGTACATAATACTCTTCTTTCCACAACTGCCAAGGTCACGATGTAAATTGAATGTGTTCCTTTCCATCTTTATCTTTCACAGACATGAACAGAAGAATAAAGAAAAAAGTAGTGCTTGGAGCAGCCTAGCTTGTCCTCAGGTTTAAGTTTTAAGATAAAAATCTATTTTTTGAATAGTTTTAAAAACATTCCCTTGAACAGACTTTCTGTGCAGTTCAGAGGAAAGGCCTGGAATTCTAATTGTTCTGGAAAAAACTGGGAGATGCTCTCAAGGAAATTAGCAGAATGGAAAGAGTGCAGGATGTCACTAATCATCAGCTTTTTCCAGGCAAATTACAGCTTTATGCCTGAAGCCTGTGCACCCTGACATCCTTTAAAATACACAGCACAGGTATGAAAGCCACTCTTGTGAAGACAAAGATGACACATATCTAGTACAAGTTCATAAACTCTCAAGTATGCCATCAACAACAAAAATCTCAGGAAGCTATTTTTAACAAAAAATTTTTAATTGTCTTAATAAATTAGTGATCGACAAGTTCATGTGTGTATACATACATATGTGTCTATGTATGAAAAAACATTCTGCTTTTTTTATGATCACATGTATCAGCAATCATCCACACTAATTGATTTTAAAGGCAAAAAGAGGACAATTAATTCTCACAGTACTGTACTGTATGGAAGACCCTATTATCAATACACTTCATCATGGTAGTTGCAGAGTTTTCTATTCTTAAAAAATATATATATACACAAAGAGAACTATCTTTCTTGGATGCAGTTGCATGGAATTCTTTATCTTTTCAGTGCTTCTGGGAAGTCTCAATGAAGCAGCACATACTACTTCACCAGGACTTCATAAGCACTACAGAATTAGGAAGTGTCTCTCTCCTATCATCTACTGAAAGTATTTGTTTTTCTGTAAAATGATTCAGTGATTCTTGCATTCTCTTGGATGAGAATTTTCACTCACTCATTTATTCTTTCAGTTAATTACGACAAGATGAAGTATAAATAATTCTGTTTGAAAGCTGTGACTCCAGCATGTCTGACAACTGCAGAGGTTTCAAACCATGAAGTTACAAACACTGCAATCCCTAGAATACATCAAACTTGCAGATTCATCCTGCCAGCTGCAAGGAGTCAAATTTTGATGCCTTTCTACCTTTGCCATGGGTTCTTACTGTACTCTCTTATTTTAGAATTTGTGTCTATAGTACTGAATGATAAGATTCCAGACAGAAGACTCAGAAAAATGTATGCCTGGACATATTTCAACCCAGTGGCCAAACAGCTTTATTCTGAAAGTATGCACTGAGTTGAACAGAGAGCATTTAAAGTAAATGCCTGGTCAGTAATTAATTAGGTCTAATAGTAGAGAACAAGCTATGACATATGCTTTCTCCATAGCGTAAAACGTTTCAAAATTAAATCAGTAATTCACTTTTCATTTAGAGTTCTTTTCTCAAATAATTTCGAATAATTTGTCTGGGGTTTTTTTTTGTTGTGGTTTGATTGGGGTTTTTTTGCATTTGTTTGTTGGTTTCTTTGGGTTTCTTTCAGATTAATGTAGATATACAAACTAATTTTAGGTATATAATCCCTGGGTTTCGGTTACTATAAAGTATAATTGTGTTGGAGCAATATCTAAACCATAACTACTTCCAAAACCTTAACTTTCAGTGAGCACTTATCTTCTTGCTTATAAATTTCTCTCTTCTAAATGAGACTCTAAACAAAATATATAGCGAGCTCTCCCTCATAGTGTATATATATGGTGTCACAAGAAAAAGTATGTCTACCTTTTGTATCCTAGTGACAACTGCAAAATATTTTGATTTCTAAAACCTGCTTTTTAACATTCTCAAATCAAACATATTTAATACATTTAAAACTAACTAGATGCTTATTTACATCACGCATATGCAAACAGGAATAAAACTGCAACTTGAAAAAATTATAACCCAATAGATAATTTTCTTTCTTGAGTTATTTGAAAGTTCAATAAAAATATTTAGTTTGCTTAAAACCATGGGCAATACTAGAATCAATATCCACATTTCAAAAAGTATGGAGTGTGTGACCTTATATGGACAAAGTACCTGCTGAAAAAAAAAACCTGAAAATAGATTGAGTATTGGCAAAATGAAGTCCCAAAATAATTTATTGAAATACAGCTTCTCTCACACCAGTTACATAAAACCTTTGTTTGGAGCAAATCCTGCCATGTGACTTTTCTTGCAGTATGGTGCTAAAACAAGCAAAAAACTCTGTGTCTAAGAAATTACCCTCTCCATGCCTGATAATATTTTTATTTATATTCACAGAACTGTCTAAAACAAATGTAATGGATTATTTCAATGTGTTGAACATGTGAGGGAATGTATGTCATTTATAAACATTTGCTGAAAGTTTGGTTGAATCACTTGCAGCAGGCCTCAGCAGTAGTCTTTCACCTTGACAAACCTCAGTTCAGGACAGCAGGAGAACACACACAGGGTACCGCTTCTGACTGCTGGATGATAAGTTTTGAAAACAAAGTATTTTCCTAAATAGCAACCCTGTCCTCCCTATCTTAGCACCTTCCCATGAAATCTTCCTTGCTATGCCAACTATTCTGTATAACGTTTAAGGACATTTAAAGTTTATCTTCTGCTCATCTATCATCTCTTGTTGTTGGCCATCTGCAGTCTCACACCTACTTCCAGGGTAGAGCTCTGTTTAATTGCTGTTTTCTCCTCATTCTAAAGTAGAACTCTACAGAGACCCTTCTAAATCTACTTCTTTATTATTTCATTGCTTCATGGCTTTCTGCATATAACCACTATCACTTTTTTATATTTCAACTATAAGGTCTTGAAGAAACTTGGTTTTTGTTTTGTACTTGCATTGTCCTTGTGATTAAGGCACTAGGGTACTTCATGACTCTTTATAACAGCAATAACAACACTTTGCACTAAAATACTCTTTCATGGACATCCAAAGATACATTGCATGCATTTACAAGTAGAGAACTGAATAAGAGCTGTTTTTCAAATGCTGGTATAAATAAAGCCTTTACCTTCATTTTAAGAACATAAACTTAAATGCAAAAAATGTGTAGGGTCAAAAATAGAGATGCATAAATGTCATTATATACCCTATCCAACCATTTTATTGGATGAATCTGGCTATTTCTTCTTTATAAGCAGTATAGTCGCATTGCTTTCTGTCCGTTAAGTTATACTTTCTAGAATATTCTATCATGGTGACTGTTGTTTTAGACCTGCAATTCCTTTCTAGAAGGGAAACCTTTAGAGAATTATATATCAAATACTGTAAGAGAGCAAGAAAAAGGATCTCTCTTCTCAGTATCTATCCTAAAAATTCTTTTTCACAGTTCAGATCAAAGCCATATTTACTGTACAGAGACCCCTAACTCCAAAATGTAGCTGAACTTAAGCAGAAAGGTAGAACCAAAAGAATCCCATCACAGATTAACTTCTTTCACTCAAACTTTGATATTATGCAAGTTGCGTATAAACATTGTAGGTCAAAATGTGGAGTAGATTCTACTTCAGCTAGGAGAAGGATTTGCAACAAAACAAATTATGCTTAAAATGAGAAACTATCATTTCAAAGAAGGAATATCATTGTAATTCAACATGCAGTAATGTAAGAGCCTCAGAGCACAAATTTGTCAATGCAAAAAGAGATTCCCACAATCAGACTGTAGTGAGCACATAGATATAGTACGAAGAATGCTTGCTTAAATCTTATTGAAAATGGGGTTACCATGATTATTAATCACTTCATTTACAAGCACACCCAAAACTCATACAGGAAACACAGATGTATTTGTTACATTTATGATTTACAGAAGGAATTAATTATTTTGGTTCTGCACACAAAGCTCTAGCTCGTATTCAACAGACAGTATTTTACAAGAAGTAAACAGTCAACGTAAGTGCAGCTGTTCTGAATATAAAAAGTTTTTGCACATTCTTTTATGATGGGGGATGTGGTCAGCCATAATTAAAGGACATCGTGTTTGCAGATCTTTTTTAAAATTACTCATTTTACTCAAAATATGTGAATACTTATAAAAAGCTTAACCAAATGGAACAACAGCAAGGGTTCGGTGTCAGAAACTGTCTTTTAAGTTCCCTCTAGGTATTAGAAATGGGAAGCTGTTGTTAAAAAAAATGTTTACTTATACCAGGAGGTTCACAGGAGGTTCATCAACCATTAAACTTAGGAATGACGGTTTATTACAATGGGAAAGAGTATTTGGCAAGGACGATGAAAATGACTTCTGCAGTACACGCAATTTTAATTTAATCTTTCAGTATACACGTTAAATTACATTCCACAACAGGTTTCTGTTGATTTCATATCACAATAAAAGGAACACACCCAACATTCCTGTACAGCTGACATGGCAAATCAGAGCTTGTCCTGCCTTGAAGGTAGAAAGTCCTTGAACAAAACACTACTTTGCAAGGAAGGAACCTCAGCTATGTCTGCATGTATCAGTTCTTAGGGTCATCAAACATGTGATAGACTGACCACATTTCAGTGTTTGTGAAGAAAAATAATTTGTGTTGGTTTTCATATTTAAATTTGCTATATATGTAACATACTTTTCCTAACCAAAAAAAGCATGGTAGGCACTATGGGTACATTGCTCACATAAAGATTCTTGCACTGTTCAAACAAGCCAGATTTATATTTTCTGAACCAATTTTTATAGCCCTATACTGCTAACCATAATGTTGTCCTGACATATTCTTAATGTTCAGGTGTATCACTTCTACCTAGACATTTTCCACTATCTATATCTCTAAATTCCCATGTCGTATTGACTCAGATATATATTATGCACACAAGCGTAGCATATGTGATTAGACAAGAACTGAAATTGGGAAATTGGGAAATTGGGAAAGTATGCTTATGAAGAGAAATTTAAGAAAAACATTCAAGAAACCTCACATTTAGGATTAAAACATTAAAAGCATAAATGCAACATCATAAGTACAGATGTCCTGAAGTAGAATAAACAGTGTTACAGAGGGTCAAAACCTTAACATGAGATAATGTGATTTGCTGGAAAAAAGACAAATCTGATTCAGATATACACAGAACAACATCATAAAGCTGAGCTGCTACAGAGGTGTCAGCCAAAATGTAGCGTTCAAGATTTATCTCTGGTATTTGTAAGATATAGGGAGAGAGAAAGAGAATATTCAGAGGAAAAAGAAAGAAGGAAAGAAAAACATGAACTGTGATAATCGATTGTGTGATACAAGTTTCTTTAATCTAGACAAGACTAGACTGACAGAAGATGCGATAACAAATATTTAAGAGAGCATCAGATGATCAGCTGTTTCCTAGTCCATCAATGACAGGAAAGATTTATGTCATGTATTAGAAAAAAATTTCATACTATGTAAAGCAGCACAACAGATGATTGGGGAAATCTCTGAAATATTTGTCCCTAAACATCAGAAACAGTATAAATATCTATCAAGAATGAGCTTGGTCTATCTACTCCCTACTTAGAGCAGGACGATGGTTCAGGAAAGATCCTGCTGAGCTTCCTTCCAACTGTACATTTCTGTGATTGTATTACACAATTTAGCTGGTAAACTCACTGTTTCTAGAAAACATGCAGAATTATGCTAAGAGAAATGCTGATTTCTAGAAACAAATTAATTCTATATAATTCTAAAATCTGCACTAGCTGACAAGCTACGCCCCAAACTCTAATACACCTTTTTCCTCAGTGATGTGTATGTTTTTACATACCTCCATCTGCACGTTTTAGCCCTTTATATTTATTCTATTAATGCCATAATAAAAAGTAACCACTGCATGCATCCCTACCTAAATATAGACTATTTGGTAGAAATATATGCATTTTTTTTGTTGTTATGTGTTAACCCATAAGCCCTTAACTCAGATAAGAATATGAAAATTAACGAAACTACTCCAATTCTGGACTACAATTTAACTACTTTCTCTTGAAAAAATGTAGGGAGTCACAGTTTTTCAATAAAAGTTGGTTCCTTAGAAGCAGCAGTAGTTCCTTTGGCAGTATCATTTACAATTTCTTTGAAGTCTCAAAATAGAATGTAATATAACCCACTTAAGAAGATGGTTTTAGCATCAGCTATAAAATAAAAGTAGACGCATTTCTGCCATGCTCTACTTTTTCAATCTCTACGGCCACTATTTAAAACGGATCCTTCAAAGATGGTTTGAAAGCAGGGTACTTCATTCTATTTTGAGTAGGCTCCCGTGAAATTTTGTGCTGCTTACAGCATGAACAAAGCTATTAAAATAGAATAGGTTGAATTTTAAGGCACAACTACAAGTAACTGCCTCAACGTGATTTCTTGGTGTTATTAAAAAAAAATAAAAATCATCAAACCAGTCTAATTGTTTTTATTATAATGCATAAATATATATGCACTTTCTTCTCAGCCCTTTCCTTGACACAAAAAAAAAGCAAGAAGAAAAGAAGGTACCATGAAATTGCTAAGTAATAAAGCCATAGAACTAACAAGGTTGGAACTAGATGATCTTTAAGGTCCCTTCCAACTCTAACCATTCTATGATTCTATGATATTTTTCTGCTTGTATTTATACTCAAAATATTTTCTCCCTCAGTGTCTTTTCTGTTCACTTATTCAGGAATACTCGGTGTTACTTATGATTTCATGTAGAATATATAGAACTAATTACAGAACACAGACATCAAAACCTGTGGTTTTCTAAGCTCTAATTAGTTGTGGTTTCACAGGCTGCTATTCATTGCTGTCTAGGAAGTGGTTAGATGTGGGGTTTATTATCAGTTTAAATAAAGAGCCAAAGTGGCTCTTTGAGGCATTTGTTCCACCTGAATTTTCCAGCATATAAAAAATACAATTTTCTGTGAACTACAGATATTGTTTTCGTTATGTTGAACCAACATTACATAGAGTTATTTGCTGCATTAGCCTACTAAACTGAAAGATACTGGCTAACCACAAGTTTATCCTTTGATCGAGACAGAAAGTGTGCTTCAAAATGGTATGATTGAAAACGATCATCTGAATGCTTGACAAAGTACCCTTTCACCAATAAGCCAAACATGAACATAAATTAAGGTGATACGAAAAAGACAATATTTACAAACATTCATCTTCGGTGTTTTTTTGGTTTGGTTTTGTTTTTTGTTTTTTGTTGTTTTTCTTTTCCATGGGCATGAGGGACAGACATTACAACCTGATACAGAAGAGGGGTGGAAAAAAGAAGATGGGAGGAAAACGCAACTTTTCAAGGAAACACTGGGCAAGAACAGTCACTGACAAGATCTGCCTGGCTACTTCTGGTGGAACTTCTTCCACCTGCCCTGCACAGGGAAGCCCTGTGAGATGATCTGTTTAAATAAAAATAGAAACCAATTGGAAGATGTACTGCATAAATTACACTTACAAAGCAATGCCAAACAAGTTGGATAAATTGACTGTGATGACTGCCATGCTTTGCCAAAGAGTCAATCTAGTATCTGGAGAAAATCTGTTCTGTTTTTGCACATAGTTATACATTTAAGATACCTAATTACCAAGAAAATAGTATTATCAAGTTCTTAGCCTTCTTCCACTATTTACTATTTAATTTGAAGCTGTTTTGTGTCTTTCAGATTATGTGTGCATTCCCACTAGACAAACATGAGGATTTGAATGAACAAATTCGTATGTGCAAGCACAAACCACTTGTGGAATGGGAGGAAAGACAATTTGTAATTTCAAGTACCTCACCATAAACTTAACATAATTTGATTGAATTTATATGAATAAAAATTCCCTTTGTAACTTTATATTCCAGTTAAAAAATCAGAAGAGGATATTTTGCTATTTAACGGTTAAGGTTATATTCTCTCTTCAAGCAATACATTAGTATTAGATATGGGTTACCTTAGCAACTATTATGTGTTGTAGAAGAGAATTCTGAAAAAGGAGGATGTTTCATTAAGCAACCGAAATAATGACATCTCTTTTTCTTTTTTTCTCCCACTGTTCCACTACTCCTACAGAAAATTAAAGCAATTTTTAAGATAATCACTGATTGCAATCTCATAAGGAAAACATCAATACTGTTTTTAACCCAATTACCAAAGGTAAATTATTCTAGGCAATCTTTACTTCATTGCTGAAACTGGTCCATGGTGTATAATTCAGTCAATTAGGAAATTAGAGAAATAGGTAGTGAGTGTGAAGTAAGGTCTCATTGGGCAGAACATTCTTCTCATATAGGGAGAAACAATTATTTTCCAAATAATTTATCAATATGTTTATAAAACCCAATAATCTATTTAAACTTGGATGATGTGGCCATTATTTTGATGATTTGGTCATTGTTTTTCAGACTCCAATACCAAATATTTCCTGCTGAGGGCAATGGGAACTGCTTGTTCAAAAATCTGTCACTAGTCACATGGTCTGTATGACAAAGAACTAGAATCAAAACATCCAAAGATTTCAAAAGCCTGTAAGTTGGAAACTATAACATTATCTATTATTGCAATTTCAATAGTGTGCTTATCACTATATGAATAGAAATAATGAACATTAAAATTGCATGCAATAATAAATCCAATTTAATGCATTGTTAGAATAACATTAAAATTGTTCTCCTGACAAAAACCACAGGAATACCATTTGAAAACAGAATGATCCCACCATGACAATTTGACACTATGACTATTGTGAGTTATACCCTCTCAGGTAGCCTATTATGTTCTTTTTCTCCTCTAAACCTCAATATAAAAGCAGAAAACAGAAAACAGCTGCCATCGTTCCCCTGCAGTAGAAAATACCAGTGGAAGGTGCAAGTGCCTTACTGCAAGGAAGCCACGGTCTATGACAGACTGTTATTGCAGGCAGAACTCTCTACATGACAGAGCCAGGGCAGTGTATAAGATATCTGTATTGTAAAGTTCACTGGCTGTGCCCGTGCAAGATGTGTTTCTTCCTGGTTCTCTCTGGGACTCTCTCATTGCTTGATTAGGATACTACTTTTTGTAAGTATTTAATTAAAGAAACAACACTGTGTAGTCTTTAATAAGTAAATATACTCTCATATTTTATTAGGGAATTAGATTAAAGAATGGAAAGAAAAGTGTTTTTTTTTTCTAAAAAGTGTGTTGTTAACCGATTTTCCTCTGGTTTCAGGTTTTTGGGATGACATCATCTGAGTGTTTTGCCACTCTTCCAAGTATTAACCATGAAATTCAGGCCAGCCCCTATCTATAAATTATCCAGTGCCATTTTTGTATAGCACTAGCTTTGTAAATTATAGCTTTATGTGGCTTACTTAATGATGCTCCTTAGGTCAGCGCAATTGTTTTTAAAATTACCTTTACCTTTTTTTAAGCAGCCTGCAAAGAAAAGCTGGTTCTGTTCATGCTTGGGCAGCTTTTAATTTATTGATTTTCCAAATTCTCCTAGAATTTGAAATATCAAATCTTATCATGGATATTTTATTACTTTTTTTTTTTTTTTCCTTCCTCAAGAGCATGGCAAGTCTCTTTTCCAATTCAAAGAAGCACTTTCCCTAAATAGTTTTTAAAAATACTAGATGCACTACTAAGAGATAAGAGATAGATAGTTCATAGGAAAGAGGCAATAAATGACAAAAAATAAAATAAAATAAAGGATGCCTGCTTAAAACAATGAACAGCAGCCACAGTCTCAGAAAATAATCACATTAGACCCTGAAAGTGTACCTATTATCTAAATGAAAATCTGCAAAAATACCTTCACTACTTACTAGGATAGTTAGATACAAATAGTATGTGTTTCTTTCTCCTCTTCTGCTTAGTCTTATTTCTAAGAAAATGCATAAATAAATCCCTAACTACAGAGATACATGTTACTCGTTTGCAAAAGTAACAGCGGGTTTTCCTTCACTCTTCTCCCATAACATCACCTCAGAAGTGTTCTTAGGCTTAAAATGAAATAGGATTATAGTGCTGCTCCGCAGTACATAACCAGAAGAATTTGATTTACTATGGCAGAGCAGAAGGCTGCTCTGCGCCTGTGCTTTGCCTCCTTACAGGGAGCTTTACACAAGGTTCAGGTTCAGCTGTCTCTCACTTTTGCCAAATACTGGGCACTCAATTCAATCACCTCTATCAAAGATATGCAGGATTGTTTCTTAAGTAGAAATATTTTTAGATATGTTTTCTTAGCAAAGTAGTAAATTACTTACACATTTTATATTGTCTTTCATCTATGTAATTACCTAGCTGTAAAAGTAATTTAATTTCTTTTTCTTACTAACAATTGGCAATATAACTGAAAAAACCTCCAACAATTTTTCATTTGTCATTGTATTGTTGACTTGACCATGTATCTTTGTTTTTTGGTGAATAACTGGGCTGTGCTCTTAAGTGTTTTATATCAGCAAACAGTTTCAAAATATTCTAATGAACCTTAATTCTACATTTATGTTGCATCAAAAGATGTACCGCTATTTTTGACACCTAATTGCAAGGTTTTTTTTCCTACATGAAAGGTGCCCATGACTTTCTTAAGCAGAAAGGCGATTAAAAAAAGTAAATACAGTATTTAAAGTTTTATATATTGACAGAGTGCAAACAAGAGATGAATGGCAGAATTTGCTTTGACTAAAAGACAAGAATTCCAAGCCAAAAAGGCATAACAGATGACTCAAGAACGAGAAGTATTTTATTAACTTTTGATTACCCAGAACACCTCACATTGAAAAGCCCAATGACAAATATGCACACACAAGTCAGAAGAGTTCAGATCAGAGTGATTTTCAGAAGATAAGCAAGGGCAACCCTATTAACAGATTACATATTAAAAGCTTACGTATATATGGCTAACTGTCCTGACAGATAGCAAGTTTAAAATGGTTTGGCATTTGGCCCTTTCCCCCAAGAAGTACAGATGATGACTGAGTGACTTTGATAATTTGGCTCAACTCAGTTATCTTACTCTTCTTGGCTACCTAGTCATCTTGGTTATATCAGCCAGAGGGCAAGTTCAGAATCAGTTGCACCGAGTTAGCAAAATTTGTCTATGCTGTAGTTCAACCCCAGCTGGTAACTAAGAACTTCTAGATTTTAGGTGTTTCAAAGTTTCAAAAATAGGGACATTTCTACATTCATAGGCAGGCACAATAAGTAAACGAAAAATTCTGAAAATAAAACATATGAAAATTCAAATTTAAGAAATTGTATTTACTATTGTCGTGGTTTAGCCTCAGCAGCAACAAAAGCGCCACGGGGCAGCCCGTTGGCTCTGCCGCCCCCCAGCGGCGGGGAGAGGATGAGAAAGAAAAGGCAGACTCATGGGTTGAGATAAAAACTGTTTACCAGAACAACAGGTATTGCAGGGAAACAGTAACACAGATGGAGGATACAAACACGAGTACAATACCGACCGCAGTCCGCGCTGCCCTGACCACCACCAATGCCACCAAGATGCACCCTGGTGCCTATACGCCTACTCTGTAACGCCACCACGCCGACTTCCGGTTGTGGCCCCTCCCCTTCCCGGATAGCTCCCTGCTGCCCCTGGGCCTGGAGCACATGGGGTGGAATAGCTGTGCCAGATAGGGACAGGGGAGAGTCAAACCCGTCCCTGCTGGAAACCAGGACACTATGCCAAATCTCCGCAAAACTAGGAGGATATTGATTTCTAACAAAACTACCTTCTGCACTGCATTTCTCTTGTTAAAGATGGTAATGCCACTTAAAGAGTATTTGTCACACTGCTAGAAGAGCATTTAGAACGAGATATCTACCAAGAAACTCTTAAATTAACTAAGTGCTACCAAAAGAAGCCAGGGCTACATACTGGACAATAAAGTGTCAGATTGATTTAATTATCTACAACACTACACTGAAATTCCCCTAAACACTTAACAGACACTTACTCAGATGAGACCTGAGAACTGTTGTATGTTGTGTCAGGGTACAGATATTATGAAGTTCACCCAAGGAATCCTGTTACAACTGAAGGGGCAGGTCTATTAGAAATTACCAACTTCACTACATCTGTAGGATTACAGGCAAAATTTCTTCTAAAGGCTGTGCCATCTGCTTTCACACCTCTACCTTTTGAGTGCCTTTAAACCTGGGCTTTCATGCACTAAATCACTCCCTTCAATGTGAAGCCCAGCATTTCATTTCTCCTCATAAATGATTATTTTTTGTTTTTCTTCTCATGATTTATGGCCTAGTTCAAAAGCAGAGCGAAATGAATACTCAAGCAGCCTGAGCATTCTGCCTCTGGAAATGTCTTTTACCAAACAAACTGCCCTTCATTTTCATATATAAGATTTTCTTTATTTCATTTTTCTTTCTAAATATTTACAGTGCTTCAACAACATACACCAGCTATCAGGAGTGATCATGGAAGCAGTCCTCCTGAATTCCTTTTTTACCACCCTAGCCAGAGATAATTGAAAGAACAGATGAAACAGCTTTGTGATTATCTAGACTTTCCCACGAAAACAAAACCTAAACCTTTTCAACAAAATTCCTGGCTTCTTCAGCAAAACCTTTCATCATCATCATTAAAAAAGTTTTGGGTACTTATGAGAAGTTAACAAATGACAGCTCATAATCCCCATCTGTAACACCAGAGGCCAGGTACTGCAAAGACAAGACAGGTGCAAATTTTGCTATTCCCATAGTACTTATTATCTATCCCTTTTTAGAAACAAAAGGATTTTTCTTAACACCACTACCAATGCCCCACATTAATCTTTTCACAAGCAAACTCATACCCTGAAGCTACTACACAGTGTCATTACTCTGTCAACAATATTTCTCCTGAATTTAAAGAAGTGCTTCCACCAGTCTGTAGAGTTAGATTGTGCAGTCAGTCCTCTACAGAAGCTACTCCACACCTGATTTAATCTCAAATGTCTAGAGCTTCCCCCGTCATTCCATTTTTTCCATTCAATTCTGCTAAGAGCCTTTCAGATCGGGACCACGTAAGAAAAAAAAATAGAGAAGTTGCACTGAGTAACTCTGTTTTGTCCTAAATTCTTTCCTTTCGTTCCTGTTTTCATCTTTTCCTACCAGAATGATGGTAAGAAAAATTATCCCAGTACACACCACTCTAATTAGTTACTGCCTGTTTTGTTGGGGTGAGGCAATGGGTAGGACTGTGGCATGCCTAAGATATTAATAATGGATGGGGATACAACAAATAGCATAACTGAAAATTACGGTGCTGCCTGAAACCTAGTATCAAATGTACATTTGCTTACCTTTTTTTCCACTAGCAAGCATGTCAGACACAACGTCTCAGTATTTGAAAGCACAAAAAATCTAGGGCTGTGCCAGTTAGACAAGGGATTACTTTGAGAATGGGACAGAGTCACTTTGCTTTGGAATTTGTAGAGAAGCCACCAGCATGCTTTCTCAAAAAGCTGTGAATGACATGTTGATCCTGGAAATTGGAAAAGGGATAGTCAACTAGACAATTATGTAATACTTAAAACATAAAAAAATAAAGAAAAAGGTAGCCAAAAATACCCAACAACAAAATAAGACAACCCAGTGGAGCTAAAGGGACCTGGGAGAATAGGAAGGTGGAGTTTTTTCTTGCTTTTTGAGGTAGATTGGGGGAATAGTTTTGAATAGTTTTGAATTCACTCTTTAGAATAGCTATGATCAAGAAGGATCAAGAAGGTTGAATAAAGAAATTGGAGCCATGACTGCAGAATAATTTTAGAAGACTGAAGTAACTTTTGGACATCATTGTGGAATATTTTTGTTGATGTAGCATCCAACTGCTCCAATTACATGGATCAGTGAGTTTAGAGAGTGACATGTTTTTATATACACACATATCCCTCTCAAGTAAAGGAGTTGTTTGAAGTTTCTTTTCTATGAAGTGTCTATACAATTTGATTTTAGCAAAGGATGTTGTGAAGGCACAAAGTTTACCCGGGTTCAACAGGTACATGGACAATTATGTGCAAGGAACGTCTATTACAGGTTGCTTAAAGGAAGGACATAGGCTCAGAGAATCCACCTCTTCTGCGGAACACAGCTGGTAAGTGGGGTAGTACAGAAGGGGTGAAGAATCCCACCTGCTTGACCTCCTCCTAGGGCTCCCTGCGGTCCATTTATGACCACCACTGCTCCTGGGATGAATTCTTTGGTTTCATTTAAGGCAGCCTAACATTTGGGAAACTAAGAAGGCAATTGGAAAAGGCTTAGGTACTTGACAGTACTGCTAACTCTGTTGAATAATAAATTTTCAAATTCACATGCCAATTTCCGTAACATTATATGCTTTATTACCGCTGACTGATAAAGACTAACCAGCTTGACCTGATTCTCATTCATTTGTAAAGAACAGTTTTAGAAGTGAGATTTTGAGAAGAAAGATCTTCTCTTTGAAGATCAGCTAAAGGAAAGTTGGTACAAGTAGAGAATGACATACTTTAAGCTAATATTTAGAGTTCCTAGAGAGTGGCAGTATTATTAATTTTTTAATTTCTTCTACGTAATTGCTCTGACTAGACCTGCTTTAGTTGTTCATGAATTAACTTCTCGAAGAAAAAAAAAAGAAAAGAAAAAAAACCCAACAACCAAAAGACTCATGTACTAACTGAAAAAAAAAAATTATCAATTAGTATAATGGTAGCCATAACACTAAGTAAAAAACTTCACAATCTGAATGTCCTTCAAATTTTGATGTCACAATGCAATAAAAAACATTTACTTATTTCTAAATCTTGAGTTTTGATATTTAACTCTATTTTACTATAAGGATACACTCTTGTAATAAGGACTCACAAAATGTACTCAGAACTACAATATTAAAATGTAATGTTTGACAGTTTTTATTTTAATTTTAATTAACATATTCCCTGCTTATTAGCAGGTGTAAACTTCAATATCTATTAAGTCAAGTTGAATGACAAAAGTAACACCAAAGGTAACTGCTGTGGTAATCCTCTACAAGGCTGGGCAATTCACCCCAGTCCACATTCCCCACATACTGTGTATTCTCTTCCTTGCATCTAATAATGCAGACTGCCTTTTCCACATTACTTTCCTGGATTTGTACACAGTTTTGTGTGGGCAGGTTTGGTATTTATTTTTCTATTTTCTCATCATTTGGCAAAATACTTTTCTTTCTGATTGTTCCGAAACATAAATAATTTTGCTTAAGAGCCCACATATACCAGCCAGACAATTCCCAGAGTCATGACATTCCAGGATAATTTTGAAATTGTTCAAAAACAAGACAAAACCACTCTTCTTTCTAAGCTTCTCTTGTAGCATTTTTGAAAGCAACAGAGCACACAACATGAAAGCTTACATATGCAAGATTTCTTGCAGAACACTACAATAATGTAAATGATAGCGTATGTAAAAGTAATACACATTTTCAAATTAAATAAATAAACTTCTGCTGGAAGTGCTATGAGACACACTAATGAAGTTTCCAAATAATGAGTCCCTGACAATATAAAACTTTATTACTAAATGGAAACCTAGTAAAAGCCTTTATTCACTTTTAAGGACATTTAAAGAGTTTGAAAATTATTTGCACTACTGAATCATCCGACTATCTGCTTTCATGCGGGATGAGAGGGTTAATATGTGATCAAAGACCTATCTTGGGTAAAGGAGTAAAAAGAGCCACTGCTTTTTCTTGCAGTTACAGTACCCCATCTCTTGTTTACGGCAATAATTTCTGCTTGAAACAGGTTGCCAGAGCGACGTAGCTGGAACATGATGCTATTGATGACTAAACGGAAAGCAGTTTTCACAAGCACTTCTCTCTCTCATTTGTTTTTGATTTCCCCGCAGTAGCGTCTTTCAAAAATACATTTTTAGGACTTATGTAAATACTCCATAACCAGAATCAATTATGTTACTTGTTGAACACCCATGAAATTTTCAGGAAGTAATTCTGCTCAAGTTGTTGAATATAAATAAACAAAGCATAGCATTTGAGGTGTGGTAACATAATTGCATTTAACTTGAAATTATTGTTACTTGCTTAGAAATGAGAAAAACAGCTAATTTTTTTATAGCTTTTACCACAGTGAAACTGGGTTGGATATGCAATAAACTCCAAAATCAATTCATTTAAATCTTAGTTAAACATAAAAATAATTTCTAAAATATATACAAATAAAAGGTCCTCAAATCCAAACTTATTTTGTCCTAAAAATAGTCAATGAAACTTTTTCTGATTCTTTTCAGGCTGAGCCACTGTAAAACTGTCACAGAAAAATACAAGAAAGAAATGTTATTTATATACTACATATAATATATAGAAATTACATTCAAATTTTGGGCTAAGGGAAAGAAACCTGGTCCTTCAGAGTACAAAACTTGCTATCACATAAGTATATTCAATCCTTTTAAGTCTGAAATGAGAACCAATTTGGCTCAAAATGTCTCTATTCCTTACAGAGTCTAGAAAAATTCACACTGACATCTCAGGTTGGGCAGGTCAAGGACACACTTCCATGGACTTCTGTGCAGGCCCACAATTTTGCTAGAACAATTTCTAACCACGTGTCTCTGAGATTCTGCTTCACATACACTTTTTTTTTTTTTTTTTTCCCCATGATATCCATAAGACAGAGTAAGTACCGTTCACAGGAAAACAAGATGTTATAATTTGATTAGGAAATATCCTTCAGATATTATAGTCCTCTCATTATAATCCCATGGATAATACACATCCTCAGTTTTGTACTTTTTGTAGTTCTTTGATTAACCTGAAGCATGTAACTCCCATCTATGTATTTTAGAGTGGTCTTTAATGTTGCATTTAAGAAATTTAAAAGGAATTTCTCTTTAGACCTCAAGCACAAATTTAATGCAAAATGAAAACTGCAAGGAACAAATTAGTCCAAAAACCTCTGTGATTCAAAACGAATGCTTAGGTTTCACTATACCTCTTCAGTGGAAACTCTGAACACAGAGGTTTTGTTTGAGAGTCCTCCCCATCATAGGAAGGATTTTCACAGTCCTTTTTCACTTCTTGTAGCATTGCAAAGACTAAATAACACTCCTACACTCTCCTAGTGCTTCACACCCCCTTGGCTTAATCCTAAAAACATGTTATTTCCAAAATCTTTTGATTACTTCTTAGGGGAGTGTAGAAAAACCTTTGTTTATGAGATAAATAGTGTCCTTTAGGATGTTTCTGGATGGATTTTCAGGTGTCGCAGCCAAAATTATGCCTCTCGTGGTCTTTGGTACTGAAATGCAAGACACACCTGATAGCTGTGAAATTTGAGGACTTTTGAAATTCAGGAAGGAAATGATGGTAAGAGCTTCCCTTTCTCGGTTCTATTAGTATGCACTTTTTCTGTTAGTATCTAAATTTTACTTGCTTTTTCATTAAACAAGTTTAATGTGAAAGGTTCCACAAACATAATTAACATGTTCAACTCTAAAAGAGTAAAACTTAGTCAAATTGGATGAAATAAAGGAACAATTATTAGATAGCTCTAAACATATTTTCGGCACTATGTTAAATTTGGTCTTCATTACTGTTAACAGCATGAGCACTACTTAGAGCATCTCTGCATCAAAAGGAAAAAATAAATCTCTCTTGGACTGAAATCCAGGTAGCCATACAAGTACAGCATCAAAAATCACAGAGCACCTGCCAAGTCTCTTTTAAGCCAGGTCAGTCTTTGAGTAGCTTCTTGGATTTTTATTCTTCATGTTCACTTGCATAGAAGAGGGTTAAGTCTGTTCTTTGCAAAGATCTTTGTCATGATCTCTGATGACAAATGACATGCTACCATATGCCAAAAAATAAGGGGAATACGGTCACCCTTAGCTTCAACTTTAACTGGAGGTGCTTTGTTCTGAGTGCCCTGAATAATTAATAACTGCTTTGGCAATCAGTCATGCATTCCTTAATGGCACCTCAGGCATCAAGTATCCCATTCACCCTCTCCCCAAGTAACAATGGACTTTATTACATCAAGTTTTCTCTGCCAAACTTGTAACTGACATAATTTAAACTAAACAAGTCACTAGAACACTGAAGCCCAAGCATATATTATAAGAGTTTATAAGGTTTCCCTCAATTGCATGTGGCTACTATATGGATTAGAGCTGTAACTGGGGGCAAGTGCAAAGAAAGGGAAAAGAAATGAAATATGGATTGTTTTTGCAATAAAGTTCTAGGAGGGTTTAGGTGGTATAGTGCTGCCAAAAACATGACTTTTAATAAATGCATAGCTGAACAGTCAAAATGCAGAACAACCGCTAAGCAGCCCTTAGTGAATAAAGCAGCTCACCAGTAAGCACAGACTAAGTGGCACAGCAGAGCATGAAAAGAGTGGCTACGAATAACAGCTGTGCTGAAAGTAGCATAATAACTTTGAAATAACACAAACTACATTTTCTTGGTAAGAGTAAGCTTTTTCAGCATTTCCTTCCACTTTACAGTATTCCAGACAAAATTAAGTTGCAACTATAGAACAGAGGAAAGAAAAGTGGAGTCAGACCAGAATTGTAGAAAGTTCTACGTGTATGTAAAGCACACAATTAAAAATCTAAGAAATTAAAATAATTGAACCGTAATTAGCTAGAATCCAAAGAAAAGCTTCATGCTTTTCTTGGAGAGCATTCTGCTTGTGTACGGTACGTGCACTGCTTTTATGCTGCCACAGTAAACCATTCAGAAAAATGATGTTGTATCTATTGACATTGGAACTGCTGAGTCCTTCTGAGTGACAAAATCTTAGAATTAAAGTAAACAGATCAATAGCCATTCTCTCCCTGCTTATTCATCATGTAAAAAGTCAGTTTGAAATATAATATACAAAGTCAAAATACATATATACGATAAATTACAGAAGATTTAAACAAAGCCATTTCTCTTGCTCTTTAAAAGACCTGAAAATGTGTCCGGTGCCCCTCTCTGTGTGTGGCCTCCAAATACAGAAACAAGCTTGCACTGTTTTATTTCAGTTTTGCTTCATTTCTCCCCAAACAATCTCTCATTGCTAGTCTACCAGGCAACTCCCCCTCCCCCTCTTGTCAAAAAATGAGGAAAAAAATATTAACTGTTTAGGACCAACACATTGAAGTGAATCACTAAATGAATCGGATTTTGGCTTTGCAAGAATTATTTAAAATTTATGCTCATTCCTAGAGCTGACATCTTTTTTGCAGGAAGGTGAGAGGGGAGGTTGTAAATTTTAGTTTCTTTTGAAATGTTGGATGAGACAGCATTACAGTTTTAAAGGAAAACAAGTCCTTTTTGCATCACTTTTCAGTCACTTCAGGTACAAGATGTAGGTCTAATCCTGACACTCAGCAATATAGGTTTCATCTACAATTTGCAGTCTGAAATGTGAAATTATATTTTGCATGGCATACTAAAACAGAATTTTTGATGAAAAAGATCACAGCCTTTTTAAAGAGAGATTTGGAAATTAACTCTTACAAACCAATAAGGAGTTGTTATACTGCACTTTTTGGGCTAGTTCTGAATTCCTACGTCATGAAGGGGGCTGCTTTTGCTTTGTGCGTGTATAACAGATAACATGTTTGGTTTCTAAAACAGTTTGTATGTATACTTCTTATGCTACATGAGTTTTGTTAATGGAGAAAAGCAGGGAACTAAAAACACATTCTAGATGTCAGCTTTGTCTTTGTCTATTGAATAAGTGTAGTAAATATTTTGAAGATTAAACAACTGTTTTGCAAGTGTTGATAATTTAAATACTATAACCAGTTTTCCCCATTAAACGTCAAGGAATAAACTCAGTCTACTTGCACAACATGGCATTAAGATAATGGTACATATACTCAGGTATTTTTAGGTACCTTTGTTTGATCCATTCCACAGAAACTGGATCACAGGCAAGTCAGATAGATATGTAGCAGGAAAGATGTGATACTAGAGCTGCAACAATGAAATTTGGCATCAGCCCACAGATGAATCTATTTTGGCATTTTCTGAAAGTAAATATCCTTATTCTCCCCTCAAGTGTACAAAAGTTTAAATCTGGCCATATTTCAAGTTAGTCTGGAGACTGAAATTTTATTTAATTTCAAAATTTATCGTTATCAGGTCATACTATTCTACTAACAAAAGGGTCTAACTCACAAAAACCAGTCAAAAGGTAGATAAAGCCCTTAATTGCTTTAGGAATAGTTCTTAGGTCTCAATATTTAAAATTACTTACAGGAAAACAACAGAAAATTACATATATAAGTACACACACATATTCACCACCACACTTCACTTGACATCACTAGCACACTAAATATATTGCACAGAAGATTATCTAATGTTCAAAAGATAGGCAGAATTGTTCTTTGCCTCTTCTCTGTAATTGAAGTTTTACAAACAGGAAGAAGAGGCAAAAATGGCAAAAGCAATAAGTAAGCCAAATGCATTTTGAGTGAAGTGCATGTCAGTGCGGTCACAACATGGATTCTTTTGATCAATTTTTTTATTGAGCTTGCAGATATTTTCCACCAACCAAATACCACAGACCACAAGACTATTCAGGAGATTCACAAAGTGAATTATGAGGAACTTAAGAAAAATACTCCTTACTTTTTTTAAATATAGAATAGATATTCTAAAAGAAGTCAACTCCTGTTCTGCTCTACTTTAATGTTTCAGAACGTTATCTCATCCTTTAAAATCTATAAACATTGTTTTTTCTATCAGAGATTTCTGAAAAAAAGGTAACAAAAATCTGTTGACAGTGAAAACAGTCACATTTTAGACAATGACTGTTGTTTAATACTTGTGATTTACAAGCAGTAAGCAACATTCAAGAGAAATCTAAAGTATAGTTTCCAGGGAAAATGCAGTGGAAAATGACTATTATGCATTTGTTTTGCCACTGCTTTGTCACTATAATCAAACAGTTCAAAGTTCAGTTTTTGAACTAAACATAATCATTTGGCTGCGTATGTCTACTAGCAGCTGACTAACAAAAACATTAATTACTTCAATCTTCTTTATAACTTCCCAGTGCTCTTCAAATGTCACACAGCTGATTCATATGCTGATTTTTCTTCCTCTCAAAGCTAGAAAATTTCTTTTTTCACAGTACTGTATGAGGAATGCAAATATTGTATTGAGTTTCCACAAAAACAACTGAGCCCACAACTTCCCAGTCCAACACCATCCAAGAAGAACCACAGGAACACTCAGTCATAAAAAAAAACAAACAAACAAACAAACAAACAAAACAAATGACCAGTTCTGGAAGACAGATTGTTCTTTATTATTAAGAAATAAACAGTAATTAATCCTAAGGTAGTAAAATATTCTTCTGAGCTACCACTTCAAAGATTTTGTTTTCCTGAAATATTCCAATCTTATACATGTTACTTACTGGCATAAGAAGGGTATAATGGATGCAGAATCCAGGTTCAGAAGGAAAATATTCATCAGACACAAATCTTATTCTGATCTGGTTTCCTTTGGAGATCTGTCTGCTTGGCACACTACTGGAACCACACCAGCGCCCTAAAACAGTGCCATCACTAGGCTCTTCAACTTCTACGAAGTCATACCTGAACAGAAAAGAAAATCACATGTTTATTCACTGATAAAATTTCTATGAACTTCCTGCTTTAATCAATAAACTGACTTGGCAGTTTGTAAATTCTTTTTTTTAGTGCTAAAAGTATGCTACCAAAGCCAGCTATTTTAAACTTAGCTTCCAAGTTGCTACTGGCTTAAATACATAACAAAATCATGCAGTGAGGTTAAAAAAATAAAGGCAGAATTAGCATTTTGAAGAGACCCATGAGTATGGTTTTGCTTGTTCCTTTTACGGAAAGCAATTACAACATGTTGGATAGGGCAGAATAAAGTCAGAGAAAAAAAGATTGAAATTGCTTAAGTGTGGCACAGTATCTCTTAATGCAATACCACTAGCAGTATCCTGCATGTCACCAGTCAAAGTTCAAGGGATTTTTGATATGGAAAACTTGCCGTCTTGTAATACCAGTTGCGAACAAGCTCCTGAAGGTTAAGGTGGCTCAGGGAAACTTAGAAACACATTTTCCTTTTATGCATATCCCAGTGAGACATTTGTTGAGCAAAGACCTAGATGTACTGCGTGTCAGAAAGAATCTGCTATTTTGGTAATATTGACAAGAGAAATATGGGTTGGGAGCTTTGAGAGAATGAAACTTATTAAGTTAGATTTCTTTTCATTGGCTTTTAACATGTGGCCTGGGTATCCCTGGGGACCTGTGAACAACTTCAAACAGGTCCATGAAAGGTAAGTACGAAACTCCAGCCAATTGTCATCAATAAGCTTCAATAAGCCACACAAAGCCCTTGCTTCCACTGGAAAACATTTAGAGGGTTCCCAAATCATAAAACCATTAAAAGCCACTGCTCTAGAAGGTAGGTCTGGTTTCAGTGCTTTAACCTGTTTCATGTCAGCTCCCCAGCTGCCTACTGACAGAGTAAACACTGAGCATTTCAGCTGGGTTTCCCCAGCTGCAGCCAGAAAGCCTTCAAGCCCCAGCAGTAGCACTGTCCGGTTGTTCGGGAAAGTGAGAGTGCGTTGGTTAAAGCCTGGTAAACCTTTGGAAGTTCACAGCTGTAGCTTTTGGAATCATCGTTTTATGTTTAAACCACAACTTGTATTCTAAGCACTAGCATAACACACCTCTGAGAAAGTTTCAAGATTTCTGATATTTTTATATTCTCTTACATGTGTAGTCCTATATTAAATCAGATTCACATAAATATAAATTGATAAATAGCATTGAATCCTTTCCAAGATGATAGCAAATACTCATATTTAAAAAAAAAACATGCACACAACACTGTACCAAATATGCCAAGCAATATTTAATGTGAAAATTATTACCTCATAAACATTTTCTACTAAAGCTTTTTCTGGATTTTTTTTTCAGTAAAGCTAATCTTTATAATGATTCCCAATTCCCTAGTTAGACAGCAGGCAATAAATTCTTGTGTTGCATGTTTGTGCAAGACTGACTTGCACATTTATTATCTCCATTTAAAGGACCAGTATTTTTTCCACTTAATTAAAAATGAATGCAATGAATATGCTCATTAACTGTGTTCAAAATCTGTTACTGCCTTGTACCACAGTTTTAAATCTTTATTGAACTTATGATACTAATGACTTTATCACCATTTTTTTTTTTCCCCTCAAACACCGATTCCTTTAACTGATCCACCAGTGGTTTTATTTTATGATCAGGTATACAACTCATTACAAAAGCAATGTGTACATTTACTTTACTAAGAGTTTAGGGCTCCAACACATTTATCAAATTGATATTTTTTTTTAGTTCAGAATATGAAATAAATATCTACTTTTCTGATTTGTAAAGAGTGAATAAATATTCATATGTATTGACTTAAGCTTAAGATGTCTGGAGAGTCAGGTAGTGACGTGTTAATGCTTCTACCTAACTTACAGAGTACTTTCTATTGCACTCTTTGGTCTCCTGGTACCCCTGAAGAAAAGCAGAAATCCAAATTTCACAGTTTAAACCCTAGACCCTTCAAATAAATACTAATTAATCCCATTAGTTGAGAAGTAAACAAGTTTTTAAACAAGTTGTCAGTTTGGGGCTTTTTGTCAACACAAAAAAAAAAATATCTGAGTTTTATGTGTGTTATCTGTGTTACCTCAATTGAGAAGTTTCTCAATCACCCTTTCCCAATCCAAACACCAGTCTTATCATCACAAATCCACTTGTTTCCAAGTGATAAATCTGGAAACACTCTAATAATTATATAACACTTGTTAGTATTGAACTGCAGTGTGCAAAATTACCGATAACACTATTTAAGGTGTTTACTAAAACCTATTTTATAAGCCAATTCAACATAACTTTCTCATGGCAACATGGCACAGTGCACCCAGCAGAGTTTATAATGATAACTCCCCTTCTGCAATGCCTCCCTCAGGGCCTATAGAGGATTTCTGTTTTTTTATGTTTAACAAGCCAACCTGGTGCTGAAGACAAAAATTTCTGTTTTTGAAAGCAAATATATGGGATCTGAGTATTGGCTTCTTCCTGCTGAACACAGATGTTGTTGTAGCTCCCTACACAAAATAGATATTTCACCATCAGCAAGGGGAATCTTTAGAATTTCTGTCTATATCAACGGGAAAAAAAAGTGCCTCACATTTCCAGGACATAATGATATTTTTAGCAAATAACTTTATTTCTGTTAGTTATCTAGGCTAAATGTGCAGGGAGAATCTTCTGTGCAACTAAAATTCCTCAAAATGCATATCTGGACTGAAGTTTGAACTTGCTGACAAAAGTAACAAACCAAAGTGTTTCAGATGATTTAGCATTTACAAAATTATTCTACATAATTCTGCTGCTTCACATCACAGAGCTAAAGAATAGAAGGGACAATTGCATCACCATCCAAAACTATTTGTCCATCTAGAGAAGCTTGTACTTGAAATGCAAGAAAATTAGTATAAATAACTGAGAACTGAGAATCTATTTTCCATCTACAATTGAGTAAAACACGTTAAAAGGCACATTGAACCAAAGAGAGAATCCTTAAATTTTCTGTGCAGCGTACAAAGGAGAAAACACAACCCTCTTCGACGACTATAGAAATGCTCTGGTGCTGTAACTGTGTTCAATATGCTATTCAAACATTACTAAGTAACATTTATGACAAAGAGGTAGTCTGATCTCCTCTCCTGGGATGAGATAAGCTTTTGCCTTTAGTCACGATGTCCACAATGCCTTCCCTTATACCTGTTGCAGAACATGTACTTCTTTTTCCTATTGCCTAGATGCCTCAGGCCGGGTATTGAATTAAGACAATTTACTGGAAAAGAGCAAGGAAACGATGTAAGTGGCACTAAACTTCAGTGCCTTTCCAACCAGGAAATGTATTTTCCAAAGGAATAGGTTTCCTTTCTATATTTTTTTCTGTGGTTTACACTGTCATTTTCTAAACATATTCCGACAAGCTGTTTATCTTGGCTTGCAGTTTTGTGACCTTTTTGTGGCTTCCCTCTCCCTTTAGAATTCCACAAATATATCAATTAATACAAGAAGTAGAAACCCAAGAGGTAAAACACTTTGTCGTATCTTTGTTATATCAATGATGTTGGACATTTATATCTCTATACAGACCTGTGCTATGCAAAAATCAGCACACTCATTAAAACAGTGTGTAAGAGATGAAATACATTTTTCGTTCTCCCTTTGATAAAAATCCATTTATTTTTTTTTTTGAGTGAAGAAATAGGAAGTTGATAACAATCCGTATCTTTTTTTTTTTTTTTTAATGTCCTGTGGGACCCTGTAATATTTCTATTCCAACTTCTTTTAAAGCACATGGAATTCCAAGGTCTTTCTAATGCCGGCATTCAAGGTCCCCTGGCACTTTACCAGACAAACTGTTACTGAATAGAACTTAGATGTTTTATATTTGGACAGCTTCAATTTTGGAAACATTGGAAATTACTAAAAACTGTCATCATGAAAATATCATTCTAATCTTTCTCTAAAGGAAGGGGAAGTAAGGCCAAATGTTTAGCTTGAAGACATTTTCTGCAAAGCTTGTCTACCTCACTTACAATAAATTTAGGAGACCTCCTCCAGTAATACTCTGATGGGCAGATTCACATTTACCCAAGTAGAAATAGGAGCACTGGAACAAGACAGCAGCACTCAAGCCTATGGAATCTAGTGGCCGACCCAATCTATTTAACCAGCCTTGTGATTTCCCACAGGTCAATGTGCTGTGCAGAGTCCAACAAAAATGCACAGCAGGAAAAGGGGAATGCAAAGCGTATGACAAAGGGCTTGGGGAAAACAGGAGGAATCCAAGGAGGAGGAAAGCAGAAGATGGATTAGAGAAATAAAAGTGGATTTCAGGCAAATGACAAAACCTATAAATGTAGCAACAGTTGTAGAAAGAAAAGTGTAAGTGCACCATTCATTCAATAGGTGGAGAACTCTCTTCCTTACCAATAAGTATATAAGTATATAACATAATAAGTATTATTACCAATACTACCGCTCTCACTGAGACTAAAACAAGTTTTCCTCAAAGACCAAGGCATACAGTTATAAGGATCATCATGTGTGATGAAAATCAAAATGATAACAAAAATTTAAAAGTTGGTAATAATGAAACCGCAGGTATTTGCACACTGTTTTTCAGTTTATGTAAGATGAAATTTTGTTATTGTTTTTTTTTTTCCCCCTCCAATAGAGCCAAGGCAGGTAGTACAATCACCTGCCACCTAAGTTTGGAAGCTTCAGAACATCTGTTCAATTAATTTATTTGCTTTTCAGATGCATCAATTTACCTCACATAGGTTTGTCTTTGTTGCCAGACAACGAAATCTACATGAACCTCAGACTGGAAAATATTGACCTATTCAGTCCAGCAGACACAAAGTTCCTGAAATCTCAAACCACTAGCAGCATATATCAGTAAAAATTAGCTGTTAATAGCTCCACCTGCCAGCCGACGGCAGATCAAAAACTTGCGTGATACAGAAAATAAATTTCCTGGAAGAAGGGAAGGGAGAAGGCACCTTGGCTGTAATGGTGACCCTGTGACAGCCCTAGCAAGTACTCTATGCAGGGTAAAATTTCAGTAAAACCATTTTGCTCAACATTATTAGAAAAATTTAACTGGGGCTCTTTGACAATAAAGACAGAATTCTGGAAGAAAACTGGTTTTAAAGGACTACCCGGTATACAGTTTTAAAATATTCTCTCTGGATTTTGTCTTTCCTAAAGGAAGTTCTGAAAAAAGTTACCCAGAATCATTTGACTTCAGTTACTGAGGCTCATGGTATTGGCCAATACATCCCTAGTATTCATCCTTTTCAGCAGGACTTGGCAGTGCCTTTCACTGTAAGAGGAAACTCCACTGGATACGATTACAGATTGTTCAACAACTGAAAAAGCATTATGTTCTACAATGTCTGTCATGCTTGACGTTTTAACCTTAACAAAGAAAAAAAAAAAACAAAACAAAACAAAACAAAACTAGAGGTTGGAACAGCAATGATTTGAAATGAAATAAATTTCCGTAGTAGTACCTGTATCTGCTGATCCTACAGATAATGGTGTTTTAATAGTCACTGGAAAGAAACTGCATATTCAGATATAATCCAAATAAATAACTGATGAGGTCAGGTTTTTTCTACTCAGAAAATTATGTTTAATTGTACACAAATATCACTTCTAGCAATAGACATCACTTTGAGCCAATTGTGCAAATGAGCATAAAAAACCCAAGTATCCTGCCATGTCTACATTTTCCATGAAATAAAGATACTCAAGGTATAAATAGAGACCATTTCTAACTGCCATTCACCAAATATGGGTGGTAGTTTCTGCGCCAACCCACTTTGGATACATCTATTCTAGAATATGCAGTACTGTACATTAAGAACTGCCTTATGGAAATACAGATTCATTCACAAATGTTAGATGGTTGCCATGGTTCTCTCTATTTAATCTTTCCTCATAGCGATTAGTAACAGCCTGAGGCTTCTAATACAACCACACAACTTTCTCTGTATTGCTACCTTGTTATTTAGGATACATTTAAAAAAAGTTTAATTCTTAGATTTCAGTTTTCTTCCTCTTCTATCGTTGTCAGCTACTTTGATCGTAAGATCACATTTACAATACTGCAAGTGAAAAAGAAGCCAGAGTTCAAATCTCCAAATTTTACTTTTCAAACATTAGAACACTTTTCATGAAAATAAAAGGATGCCCCGGTGTTTAGCTTGAAGCAATTAAATTCTGTATTACCGCTCTCCTGTCTATCAGAAAACATACTTCCATTTTCTGTGCATCTGCTGAATATTTGAGGCATCATGTGAAACTGACATGTACATTTTGTGTAGTAGCTTTTGTTGCCTGGTGAACTAGAGTCAAAGCACTCAATGCAAAAACAACTGTAAAGAAACCCATCTCCTCCCTCTCCTCTGTATCAAAAGCTTTTTTCAGTGCCAACTGATAAACTGAGTACTGCTGAAAACATATCTTTTCCCTGATGACTTGTAAATTGGCACACAAACCCCTTTAGGAAATATATCATCATGACTTGTATCTATGTGTGCTGGTGAATACTTAAGGATCTCCATCTTAAACACATGAATGTACTGTAGGTAACTTCATTGTGGGGAGAAAGGGGCATTAACTTTTCCACAAGAACAAGAAATTGTAAACAAGCTACACTTGTAAGTGTACTTCATGCTCTAAACCAAAACAATTCCATATTCAGACAGCATTGCTATAATTATTTAAGCGTATCTTAAAGTACTAATAAGGATAAGGCACGTAAGCAGGCATTTTCACAGGAATAGAGCAACCACAGAATGCAGTCCCAGATAGCCTGTGCTATGACCTAATTTATACTGGTGTAACTTCTATTGAGACATTATTTCTAGCACTTGAATAAGAATCTCATATAAAGAGACACTATAATACTGCAAAAGCGGAGGTAAGAAGGAAAGAAGATGGTTTCCAAAACTCCTCCTTTTAAAAGGCTGATTGCCAAATTTCTTAGAAGCTGTCTATACTTATCTTTGATACAAAGGATGGTAGGTATTCCCAGTGCCAGTCAGGATAAGAAAACTACTTAGCTTTCTTTAAATAAGGATTAAGTTTGGTCTAAAAATGGCATGTTATAAGTAGAACAGAGATGCAAAACAAAAAGATACATGAAATTTCATATCAATAGTACCATTACTATAAATCAAAGACAAGGATGAATTTGGGAAAAGTGAAGGGCTTGGAGAAAAAGCATACTAACACACATGAATCGGCTTGCAAATGAGTCCTCAGTCCATTTATTTACTTGGGCCTTCATCTTAAAATCCAAAGGAAGAAGTTTCATGGAGAAGTCTCCATGAGTTTCCATTGTTCAGGGGTTACCATGCTTTACTTATGTAACCTTTATGTTACCTTTTCCTATTTAACTATGGATTCTCCTGTAGCCATATGAAATGCAGTAATTAAAAAAGATTTTCCAAAAAACTAAGAAGTCATTTAGAAAGGTTATTTTTCAAGGACTCGAGAATGGATATCATCTACATGAAACATTTTCTTGTACTCTTTCACCTCAAAATTGTCTACTTTCTGCTACTGACTTCATGTGTGGATTAGGGATTTCTTTAGTATCCTGCACAAGTTATGAATTGCAATAATAGTTCATGTAACAAAATTGTAATAGGACAGAGTACCCTTATTGTGCTGCACACCAGTATTTCTGTTCTTTACCCCCACACCCCTTGAGTAACATCTGAACAATTTGGCATTATTACTAAGTACTTATGGTACAAAACCACAAAGAAATCACCATGAGTCCTACTGCACTAGGCACTATACTCTCCAAAGCAAATTTCCTTTCACAAAGAGGCAGCCCGTTGCCCCCAGGCAGTGTACCAGTTCAATATCCTACAGTACTATACTGTCCAGTCTTTGTAGAATGAAATGCTTTTTCGACTTTGTCTCAATCCTTCTCTGTAAACTCTGGTATATTTTAACTTGGGAATTACGGTGATCATAATAAATCACATGTTCCTGCTCTACAGATCAATATTTTGTACAAAACCAAAACCATGGGAGCTCAGTATTCATACCAACAGCCAGGGTTGTAAAGCATACTTCTAATCTACTATAAAATTTCTACTGCTACTCACACTGTTCACAGTGGCCAGTATATCTGTATCAGCTTTTGCTAATCCATAATTATGCTTTCACCATTGTATTTCAACATTTTAAAGATTTTTGCTAGTATCTCCAATAGTATTTTTTTCTTTATGCACAATCCTTATACCCTGGAATGTAGCTATAGCTCTGCTGAGTAACATGAAAACTACCGGCTATTCAAAAGAATATTTAGAAAAGAGCAACAAAAAAAACAAACCAAAACAAAAAAATCCTAAAGGACATTCTTTCACCTGGAGTCCTGTGTCCAGCTTTGGAGTCTTCAACATAGAAAGGACATGGAACTGTTGGAACAGATCCAGCGGAGGGTCACAAAGATGATTAGAGGGATGAAGCACCTCTCCTATGAGGACAGGTTGAGGGAGCTGGGGCTGTTCACCCTGGAGAAGAGACGGTTCCAGGGAGACCTGATAGCAGCCTTTCAGTATCTGAAGGGAGCTACAGGAGAGCTGGAGAGAGCCTGTTTGTCAGGAAGTGCAGTGATAGGACAAAGGGTAATAGTTTTAAATTGGAAGAGGAGAGATTTAGATTAGATATTAGGAAGAAATTCTTTCCTGTGAGGGCGGTGAGGCACTGGAACAGGTTGCCCAGAGAAGTTGTGGATGCCCCACCCCTGAAAGTGTTTAAGGCCAGGCTGGATGGGGCTTTGAGTAACCTACTCTAGTGAGAGGTGTCCCTGCCCTTGGCAAGGGGGTTGGAACTTGATGATCTTTAAGGTCCCTTCCAACTCTAACTATTGATTCTATGATTCTTAGGATGTGAAGATTCACACAGGGCAGTGCAGGCAGCACCCCTTACCCTCAAGCAACCTCTAAAGAGCAGCTTTACACAACTGGTCAGGTTTCCTCTCTTCCTTTTCCCTCACTCCTGCCTACCTCAATGGAGAATGGGGCTCTATGTATGTTTATTTAAATGAAAACGTTTTTATTTCTTCAGTTCAGTGATACAATAACAAATGGTCCCTTGGTTGCTGTACTACCACAGAGGATTTACCAGTCCAGGACAGACCATTTGTCATGAAGTCCAATATCCTGCTTCAGGACAGGCTAGTAATTGCTGCTTCAACAGAAAGTGAAAAATCCCTATAACGTAACTGAGCAGCCGTGTAACACTGCATGAGGGGGAAAAAAAAAAAAATGCATTCTCAGCCCTAGCAGATCAGTTTTCTCCTAAAGAGTGTAAGAAGTTTCCTCTCACTTCAGTTTATCAAGTTATAAGTTAATGGTCATAAAATCATGCAGACCCATTTTTATCCCAGCCACAGCCTATGAATCAAAGGCTAGTCTGAAACAGTACTTCTTCATAATTGCTGCCAGTTTACTGGTCTCCCTGTTCTCAAGCTACAGTCAGAAAAAGAAAAGATCTATTTATTATACGTTATAAAACCCCTAAGAAACTCCCACAAGACAATCTAACCTTTTTTATAGTAAGTAATCTTCCCTTTTGCAATTTCTCATGCATCTTCTCAGATACCCTGATGATCAGATGAGAACAGGTTAATGTAAATTGCATTATATTTCACTTTACTTTATCCTAATGGAGCAGCATCAAGTACAAGAGAGTACTGTTACTGATTTATCCGACTGACAGTATTTGCTGGTAATGCTATTGTCACGGTTTAGCCTCGGCGGTAACAAAGCGCCACGTGGCAGTCCCTTGGCTCTGCCCCACAACGGTGTGGAGAGGATGAGAAAGAAAAGGCAGACTCGCGGGTTCAGATAAAAACTGTTTACCAGAGCAGCAGGTATTGCAGGGGAACAGTAACACAGATGGAGGAGACAACCATGAGTACAATCCCGACCGCACCCCGCGCCGCCCCGACCGCCACTGACGCCGCTGAGATGCACCCCAGCGCCGCCCGCCCATATATACGCCTACGCCGTGACGTCGCCACGCCCACTCCCGGCTGTGGCCCCTCCCCTCCCCGGCCAGCTCCCTGCTGCCCCTGGGCCTGGAACACATGGGGTGGAATAACTGTGCCAGATAGAGACAGGGGAGAATCAACCCTGTCCCTGCTGGAAACCAGGACAGCTATCTAAGTACGATACCATGTGAGCAACACTCTTTTTTAAAATGTTGATGACACACATGAAGAAGCAACCACAGTATCCAGTGAGAGGGAGGGGGGAAAGGAAGACTACAAGAGGAGGAAGAGAATAAAAGAAAAGCTGCCTAACAGGTGAAGAAACACAACTCTCTGTCTAGGAATAGGAGAGTTGGTATGTCTGCTATTCCTGCTGATTAAACAGAAGAAAGCTGCTTTTAAGGCTGAAGGTGAGCCTATGGGCTTAACTGTACTTAGACTTTCAGTAACCAGAAAACATCAGGGAGGGAGTACATGCTATGTATAATCTGGAATATCTAGGTACTACACAGGGTAACTTTGAATTATACTGCCGGGCCTGCCTTTGTAGCTTGCATTTCTCTTGACATCAGAACTTAATAGAGCCAAGCCAGAAGCCATGGGTAACTACAGGGTCTGTCTACATCCCTGAGCTCAGGTGGCGATAGTTCACAGAGTGGTTTTGTGCCCACTTATAATACAGGTTTACTTTTATCTTCCAGTAAGTGGTGAGGCAGGAGCAGTGGAACTCCATCGGCATCAACTGTTCCCAGGGTACCTTAGACAGAAGCAAGACCCAGTAGCACCACACTCACTTTTGAAAAAAAAAAAAAAACAAACCACCAAAAAACCCCTTCAGTTTACACTATTAGAAACACAGCCAACTATGGTAACATGAAACAATTTTAGAAGCAATAAATTAGGATTAGGACAGTTTACAAAAATATTTTGATACTGTGGACATAGTTTACTTTATTGAAACAGCTTGCTTGAGATTGAGAGGACCAGGAAGGAATTTTAAGGAGCCTAATTTGTTTTTTAAGTCAATAAGTGTAGTCTCTGGTGTGAAAAAGGAATAAAGGATTATGTCAACTGCCCACTCATCAGCAATCACTCTCCTAACACTCATCTGGACTGTGAAAATAGATCTTAAATTACTTGTGAAATAATATCCATTATAGTGTCTCCTTGTAACAGTGTATAGTAAAAATGAATGCTGGATTTACTGTAAAGGTGCGCAAGAATGCAGTGATAGCCCCTAAGTTTGTACAGCATGTCCTTCTGATCACTTCATGAAAGATACGCTCTCCTTCTGCTCCCCTCACAAAAGCATCTCTTTCTCTTTCCCTTTCTCATGCTGCACTGATTTCCTTAGAGACTACAATTTTGTAGCTATAAACCCTTTCTGCAGAACTGAATTTGCTCTTTTTGAAGCTTAAGAAATGTGTGTTATAGAATAGTCTTGATTATAATTGTACTGCGTTTTGTTTTTTCTTATTTTTTTATCTTCTGTTTTGTCACATTTATACAACTGTTATCATTAAAATGGTATTAAGCAACTTATATTAAGCAGTAGAGGACCCAAAGGAATGTGTATACTTCTGGATACCGTACGTACCTCTGCCAGTGTGAACTACGGACAGTAGCTAAACCAGCAGAATGGGACCAGCTGAAAGAGAGCTAGAGTTTGAACCATTTGGTAAACAAAAAGATTTTTTTTTCTGGAATCATAGGAAATCCAAAAGAAAGAGCTTTCTTAAAAAATAAAATAAAAATAGTACAATGAACTACACTTTTGTTCAATACAATCAGAACAGAAAGGAAACAGATCCACTAAATTCTTTGATGTGAAAAAAACCCCTCATTTTTTCTTCAGAGTATAGGAAAGCAGGCTACATGTGTCTGTTGGACTCTTCTGCATTCATTACATTGAAATTATATTGTTACAATGGAGCTCATATGAAAGAAGTAACCATAATAGTATTAATCTTTTTTCTTTCTATGTAAAAGAACAACTTACAGGACTCTAGTCCTAAACTAATCTAAAAATTCTTAAAAATTTGATCCCCATTCCCCGCTCTCATCCTCCATTTAAATCAATTCAGCACTTAAATCTCTCTTGAACTGGTATCACTATTCAGTTCTCTTGAAGATAAATTGAGTAGTTAAAAAGAAAAACTGAAAAAACTCAGCCCCACAAACACCAGAAGAAACTACTCCATTGGCTGCCTTAACACAAGTTTTATGGCATTTTCTATACACTGCTCCTAAAAAGCTACCTTCCTGCCACCGGAGAAACAGTTACTAACAGTGACTTCAGCTTAAATTAACTATTTCATACTAATTCTTTCCTATCAGTAATTCAATTAATCTAAGGCACTTTAATGCTAGAAATCATCCCAGCCATTTAAATTATATGACTCCCTTTCAGACTTTGACTATAAATGATTAAAAAGTAATTTATGTGTTAGGGGGGAAGTGTAAAAAAGAAATTACATTTGAGGAATGAGCATACATATATGCTTTTTAAAACTCCATATATAAATGGAATCAGTCCTAACCAAATGGATCTAACTTGCAGAACTGAGCTATACTAAATTTTAATATGACTTCACTTTTGCCGAAAAAAGTTATAGTCAGTGACAGAGACACTTGAGTATCACTGATGTGCAGTTACCTAAACAGAACCCAGCCCATCTATATGTGTAAAACAGTTGGCTAAAATTGAACACAGTGAAATTCTAAGGCAACAGCTGTAAGAAAAGAGATTTAAGGATTGGTCTTCACTGTAACAGTCATGTCTGTTCTCAGAGTCTGTGGGTTCTGGTGCTAACTGTTACGGGGTTTTTTCCATTTGAAGCTTTAGAAATCATAGTGATTTATCACTGTTTTCTGAGTTTTCAGATACAGGTGGCAGCAGCAACCCCTGTGTCTTCAGAAGGAGGGGATGGGGGTGGGGAGTGTGGGAGGGG
>VXBW01003984.1:848520-923768 GCA_013400375.1 Thinocorus orbignyianus
AAAATCCCAGCAGCCCAGCTGCTTAGCGACATGAGTTGCCATGAACATTGTCTGCAACAGTTTCTCTTTAAATACAGAGTTCATTTAAAGGTCTTTGTCCAGTTATTCAAAGCCAACTTGAACTTTGTACTTACCCAAGAGATAACTTCATCCTCTGTAATCACAGTCCACAAGAAGCATTTAAGACTGGCTGACAGTAAGGACAGCCCATCAGTTGTCAAGAAAACAATTTTCTGGGGACTAGACCTAGATAACAAATTCACTACCCTCAAAACTGAAAAGCCTAGAATTGATACTTTATGTGAGGAGTTGTATTTATTTTCTCAATCTACACTTGATATTAGTACATTCTTCAAGTGCTTGTACAATGCACTAAAGGCAAAACAAACATTTATTTTATTATATTTTTTTCCCAGGTGGGGGCAAGGGAGATGGAATTTACTTTTTCTAGAAGAAAAAGATGCTGACATTCTTATTTCATGTATGCACTCTGTTGATACCATATGGTACTCCCACGACAAGGAACCAAACAAAAGTGAAACACCTGTCTTCTTTTTTTTACTGAAGCACTTAGAAGTCGCAGTTATGTATCCATATTTTTACTCCACATGCTAGACATATATGCTTGTAGTAATTACAAGACAGGAAGCTGTATGTGGTGTAAGTTGCATACTATGTCTTGTATTACACCTTTAGAAAATTAAATAATAAAAAGTTTAGCCTTTTTATTGTGTTTACCATAACCTATCACTGCATAGTCTGTGTTTAACAGAATTTTTGTCAAAAAAAGACAGCTAAGCAAGCATTTACCTCTTCATAGCCACTGACTAAAGACACTGTCTGTATGTTTCATCTTGACAAGCTTGTTCCAGCCTTGTCAGATTGAGCCAAATCTTCTAAATTTTTAACCCTTGCCAACCATTTCCTAGATTCATTAGGAACACGTATGACTGTGGAAGCCAGAGGGATTATGATTTCTGCCACTGAACCTTGATGTTTCCTGAACAGAAGGGAACAGCTTGGGCACAGTTGAGTCACAACAGATCTGAAGTGAAGGCAAGTAGCTCAGAGAAACATTAGGGAAAAGGGAAGTAGTGAATTTAACGTGTGTGGTTCTGTATCTTAAAGCATCATCCTAAGAACCCTCAGAGGAAGATCATTCCTGGTATTAAGAATTGAGCATTTAATTTGATGTGAAGAAGAAAGAAGAGTACTACTCACATAGATTTTTTCCCATGTTAGCACTGACAGCTGCCTTCAGCTTAACTAATTTTCTTCAGGCAAAAGTTCTACATATTGCACATATTAACAAGACAAGTTTTGAGAATTCTTTCAAAATATTATAGGTAAATTCTTCAGTTATGTAACTATATGAACAGATTCACATATAGGGCTGCTTAAAGCTCCCCCACTCCCCTCCTTTGCAAAAATCCCCAAGAACCCACAAAATAGGCTATAGTTTAAACTATTGGAGGTCTGAAGAGAGCCAAAAATGAGCATAGCTATTCCAAAATGAAGATGATGGTCAAATGGCCTCTATTACTGAACAATTGGTTGGTTCCACATTCTTTTACTCCTGTATTTTATCCTTATCATCTTATCTATGGTAATTGCACTTTGGATTTGTGACAGATTTCTATGTTTTATTATATATAATAAAAGCCAAACAGACTGTAATCACCTAATGATTAGAAAGAACAGCTGCAACCACCACTAAGATGAACAGCTAGAACAATTCTGTGCACAGAGGGAGGGAGCTTGGCACAGGTTACTAATTTAAAAAAAATATTGGTGGGTTTTTTTCTTTCCTACTGCAGTGTTGTGTTGTAATGGTCCAGAGTACAACCTACTCACATCAGACTGCCCATTAAAGCAAATACAGCATCCATGTTCTTCCATAAGCTAAATCTGTGTCTTCCTGCCACGGATGAGTTTATCCCAGAGCTTTTATCACCGCCTCTTCCCAGGGACAGAAAGCAACAATTTTGGACAACAAGCAACAATTGAGCAAAAATCAGTCCCTCCTGGACAAGGAGAATTATGGCATATCCCTGATGATAAGAACTATCATCAGGCACAGAACTCTCATGATTAAAACAGCATTGAGGGGCTAGCATCATGAAAATGATGACCTATCATATTAGCAGAAGAAAGGTCAGTTTTCTTCAGAAGGGGTGGACATACAGAATGTAAATCCACTATACCTATTAGCTAGACATCCCCTTATGTAAGGAAAATTCACTGCCAGTTCTGTCATCTGATTACTACTGCACAAAACAGCCGGGAGACTGCATCCTTCTTTTTTTGTTTTCTTGTTCGGTTTGCTGGGGGATTTTTTTGTTCATATGCTTTTTCTTTCACAAGCCATAACAGAAATCAAACAGAATGTACGAGGCTGAAATTCCTGCAACACTGCAGAGAATTGAATATCCGTGTTATTAACCAAATAAACTTAAGTTCTTCTGAGATACATGCATGGATCTAGTTTCCACGCAAATTGCAGATTGTGTTCACTTTGGAAAGGACACAGTGAGATTCTTAACATTCTGCCCAGAGAAAAGAATGCAGTGCAGATGAAGTAGAACTATTGCTAAAAAACAAATAATCATTAGCTGTATTTTAAGAAATGCAGAGATGAACTGCAGAAATTTAAAGCACATCACAATTGTAAAACCAGGACAAAAATCACCTGGAGAAATACAGGCAAAATATCAGCAGTTTGTTCTAAAACCCCTGCAATTTTAACTTTGTTTCCAAAACATACAGAACACAGCAATCATACTTAAGACTCAGGAGTATCAGCACAAAAATCAGAACTATGCTTGTTAAGGCTATTCCATGTGAGACTAGATCAGGATGGCTGGTCATAAACACAGAACTTGATGTAATGCAAATCTTCCATCTTAGTAAATACTGTAAGTTGAATTGCAAGTGGAAACAAAGTGTGTGTGTGTGGAAACATGTAGGATACCTCTGATTCAGATTCAGGAAAGCATTGAAAGTGGAGACTAGTCTGGTATCTTCAATGTATCTGTAGAATGTGGTATTCATTCTAGATTAAAAGGCCTCACACAATACCTTCGAATGTTAGAACTGACTTTGGAGAAATCCAGTTGTGGAGGTCAGGTCAGCCAGATACAGGCAAAAATTTGCCATAGCTTCAGGATATTTCTTATTTACCACTACCATTGTTTTCCTGTTATAGAACAATGTTAAGTAAAAAACTCTTATATAGCTGGATATACTTTTGCTTTCTTTTTTCTCCTATATGTGAGTCATATTTGAATTATTATGAGATTTAAAAGCTGCTAATTATCTTAGACTAATGTACTCCAGCATATTCTCTCATCGGCCCAGCAAGCTGACGCTACAGGGCATGACAGCTGTAACTATGATGGAGAAAGCGCTGGCATTCCACAGAACATGCAGCTTAAGAGCAGGTAGAAGAACTGAAAACTGACAACGACCACTGCAGATAATTCATGAAGTCCTCTCACACACTAGAGGAGAGGGAGAGATATCCTGGTAAAAACTGCACACTGTTGCATAGAAAGCCTAAAGGGCTGCAGTTTTTACCTAGTTTCAGTCATAGGTCAGAATCAAAGGATCAGGTCACTGTAAGATATAGAGTTATAATGCATTAAATTTTGTGTCTTATTTTATTCTGTACTTTGTCACATAAACTCAACAGCGGTTGAACACTCTACAGTAAAAATGTTGATTTGTGTGTTTCAAGGTAGCAGAAACACAGTGGAGTAACAAGTAGTATGGGATGGAGTCAATAAAAAAACTTAGCTTTTTTAGGAAGAGTACTGGAAAAAGTAAATAATTTTATTATTAACTATAAGAGATAAGAAACACAAGACATTACTTATAAAGAGATATTGCTCTGATAACTGCTATCTTACTTGGCCTGTGTGGAATTGTTCTACATAGTTAAACTCTCTGTGCTTTAGTTATTTCCTCAACTTGCCAATTATTTATACTCCCTTCACATCAAGTAAGGTACACTTTCTTTTCCTTTACTGAGTTGCTACTGAATTTAAATTTCATATGAACCCTAGCTGTGCTATTTAGTTTTGTTAAAAACAACAGAATCACAGAATGATATGGGGTTGGAAGGGACCTCTGAAAATCATCTAAGTCCAACCCCTCCACCAAAGCAGATCTTCCTAGAGCACATTGCACAGGAACTTGTCCAGGTGGTTTTTGAACATCTCCAGAGACAAGACACTCCACCATCTCTCTGGTGAGCCTCTTCCAGGGCTCTGCCACCCTCAGAGAGACAAAGTTCCTCATGTTTAGATGGAACATCTTGTGTTCAAGTTTGTGCCCGTTTCCTCTTGCCCTCTCACTGGACACCACTGAACAAAGACTGGCCCCCTTCTCTCAACACCCACCCTTCAAGTATTTATAGACATAAATCAGATGCCTCAGCCTTCTCTTCTCCAGACTAAAAAGACACAAGTCCCTCAGCCTTTCCTCATAAGAGAGATGCTCCAGGTCTCTAATCATCTTGGAGGTCCTCTGCTGTACCCTCTCTAGAAGTTCCCTTTTCTTCCTGGAGGGCAAAGAACTGGACACAGTACTCCAGATGGGGCCTCACCAGGGCAGAGTAGAAGGGCAGAATAACCCCCTTTCGACCTGCTGGTTGCACTCTTTTTCATGCACCCCAGGATGCCATTGACCTTCCTGGCCATAAGGGCCCATTGCTGGTTCATGGGTCATCCTGTTGTCCACCAGGTCTCCCAGGTCTTTTTCCTCATAGTTTCTCTCCAGCAGGTCAGCTCCCAAACTGTACTGGTGCAGGGTGTTATTCCTCCCCAGGTGCAGCACCCTACACTTGCCCTTACTGAATTTCATCAGGTTCCTCTCTGACCAACTCTCCAGCCTGTTCAGGCCTCGCTATACAGCAGTACAGCCTTCTGATGTCAGCCATCCCTCCCAGTTTTGTGTCATCAACAACAACATAACTCTTTTTCAGAGGCTCTTGTCTTCCAGAACAAAAAGTCCAATGTGTCCTCGAAAGTGCACATATCAGGACTTGCATTCACACAACTTCCTAGTATCCCTGCACAAATATGAGCACGATAAGATAACAACTAAATGAAGGTTATGAGTGACTTATTACTATTTCTTTCTTAATTTGATAAATACCTTTGCATTCAGCACATTGTTTACTTAAAATAAATTTACTCCCATTAAAATACTATTCTAGTTATAATATTAAAAATATTTTAACTTATTTTACTTTTTTCTTTGCAAGTGGATGAATGAGTCACCCTACCTGGATTTTCTTTCACTTGCCACTTCACTCTGCCATATGCAAAGAAAAGAAAAAGCAAGCTAAGATTTCATTTAAAGAAAAGAATTACTGTGCAGAGGGAGTGCACTCATCTGAGCAAACGTGTTTATAGTACTTAGTATTTTAATTATATTTGTCATGGCCTTGACAATTACTCCCTTCAGAATTATGAAAGGAAGATATCTGTCCATCTGTTATGAACCTCAGCTCCCAAAACAAGGATAAGTGCAAAGGTAACTTCTAAGACATTCCAATTTGTTATCAAAAGTTGATTCAAGATATAAAAACAACCAAACAACAGTTAATTAGAAAAACTGAAAGTAAGAATCAAACCAAATGTGTATACAAGGTAGTCAAAAATGAAACCCTAACCAGAAAAACAAAACAAAACAAAAACTACTTTGAAAGAAAGTATCTTGGGTGAAGTACCTCTGCAGGACCACAACAAAGGAGGATATGCCATTCAAATGACATATTTTATCTGTTACTTAATTTACTGAAAAGAGTTCAGACAACATACATTTCATGTTGTCTGAAATTCAGCAATTCACACATGGTTTTTTTACTATGTGTTGCTATGGTGGCAGACAGATGCAGGACATAAGAGTCTAGAAAATCTCCTCTTTTATCCACCCTCAGGAAGCATATATAATGTCAGCCCTACCACCTCACAAAATATCTAAACCATGATCTGGTTCAGAACTAAGTCCATCCTGACATCTCCTATGTCACAGTTGTATCTCTCCCAAGCCACAAAGCCTTCGACTGCGAATCACAGGAAGGAAATACTGACTTCATAGGTCCTACAGAAATCTGTGCCAGTGACTGTGCAGGCAGAAGTTGGGAAAATGACAATACCATTAAAGAATGTCAATTAACGTAATACTGCAAGTGCTGTTTTTCATGAAAACCCAAGAACTTGACAATTTAAGGCCACTAAAATATTGTGCAGTAAGGTGGGGTGGGGCTTTGAACAGGGATGTTGTACTTCGCGTTTTGACCTGAATTCCACTTCAGGTAACTTGCTTACCTAAATTTTCTCTGTAAAAATTAGACATTCATTACTCTAACAACAATTCACACGTGTTCTGTCAATAATATTTTTCCAGTTGTCAAAACTTTTACTTGAGAGAGACATTGAATATTTCACATTTTTCAGTCGCAACATATCTGTGGCCCAGACACTGAATGCAGAAGGAAAATGGGGGGACCTCAAAGGTTTCAAGCATGAAAACCTTCTCTAGCAGTACAAAACAAAACCATAAACTAATAATTTAAAAGACACATTTTATAAATAAATATATTGACATGCAAGTGTCACATCTTTGGAAAACTCAAGTAACACTTTTGTTCCATTCCCCCCATCTCCTTTCAGATTTTTTTTAAGTTAAAGTAACTTACTTGCAAATGTCATCTTCTGGGTCCTCAAGCCCAAATCTTTCATCAAAAGTAAGCTGTATCCATACATTTTCATCTACTGCTACTAATCTCCATACTAGTACGGTATTGCGCGGGTATGTGTGTGGAAACTTGGGGCTGTGAATACTTCCATTAGTAGTCACAGTAATTATCTTCTCATGCTGAGGATCCTGCACGCCTAGAGTAAAAAGAAAAAACAGGTGCATCAATACTCATTTCTTCTCCTTTTCCTAGAGTGTTCATATAGTATTCACAGATAAAGACACTCTTGTCTTGTGTGCTTTTCCTCATCTTGCAGGAAATTTCTGCTTGAAAAATATAGCAACAACCCAAAAATGATATCGTTTTGCTGGCAAAAAGTTATTCAAACACAAGCCTCAACTACTATTCAAAAAACAAAACAGAAGTTCAAGCAGACATGAGAGAAACGTGATTGCAAAAACTTGAACACCAGACTGGACTCCTCAGAGAAGCCCAGCAGCCCAAGCAATTCCATGGTGCAGCTTGATGATGATTTGGGTTCTTCATGCCCAGAGAGTTCACAGGGATACAAGGATAGGTCTGCCCACAGCTACCACAGGAGAACGGATTGAATTTGTTTCTTGTTAAAGGAGACTGTCCTACATTTATGGAGTCCCAGTGCTGAAGATTTTGATGGCTGCCTCCTTCCTGAGGGCTATATCAGAACAAAGTTATCCCAATACAGATATGTAACTGGATATGCCTGGGAAAGTCACCAAGTGTAAGAAATTAGGCATTTACTGACAAGTCTCAATTAAGGGCATTCCTTAAAATTCTTGACAGCATTGTTAGGTTGAACACATGTAAACTTTACATGTGGCAGAAAATAAATTCAAAAGAAATAAGCCAAACACATTTGATTTTTAAAGCACACGGTAATACTGAAACTACTGAAGACCTCTTAGGGTTATGAATTCATAACTGCCAGGAGTTACCAAAAGGAATGGATTCCTTCAGCAAGCAGCAGCTGTTCCTTTCAGAGCATCTACAACTCTCTTTACTGTAACTCAAGAAAGCTCTTTCTCAGGTGCCCAATATTCACAAGAATTCACATTCAGCAGCTGGAATCAGCTCATATGGGGTATTTAGCTGCAAAAACCAGGCACTTACCTAATCTGCATACATTTTAGCATTGTGACGTACAATGTTGAGATCCCTAAAAATTTAATTCCATCAAATGAAAAATCCCTCCTTATGCTATAACACATGACTTTTCCTATCTTTAGCTTTTTCTAAAAAACTGTATACAGTCAGGTTTGATATTTCAGTCAGTAAAGCACAGGAATTCTGCATTATCTATTAACAACTCTAGTTTGTGGCTTTGGACTAGAGTTATTAATATTATTTTGTTTTCAGCTATTCATTGTCTCTTGCAGTTAGGTGCCTTATTTTTCTGATTGTTTTATAACCAGCATTACGATGGACATTCATTTGAAGCTATGTAAGACATACGATTCTATCTACAATGAAAACATATACTGCAATAAATGTACCTTATTATAGCTACATATAAAGGCTGACAGCTAAATGAATGTACTGCCAGAAAAGAAGGGCATAGAAATAGCATTGCTATTTTAAAAGAATTAATCTATACTTAAATGTAATTTAAAGTCTGACAGAGTTTGCCTTCTATTCTGATGGACTGGTGCCTTCTACGTGTGGTACAAAAATGGTACATTTTCTTTTAAGTGGAATTGCTGCTTATATAAAACTGACAGAGCGCGGTCTTGCCTTGCAGAGGACTGACTGTCTCGTGTACAAGTAAGACAGGAGGGCATGCAGCGATATGCAAAAAAGCACAAAAAACGCACAAGAAACAGATTCCTAATTACAACACTTCATTGGGTTTTTGTTAGCTGAGTCACAAGCATTTTTCTATAATGTATAGTATGTCAGCTGAGAGCTGCACGCTAAACACAGGAGCCAACAATAACAAAAATTACTTTCCCAGAGATTAGTACACCAGAGTGCTATTTCCAAAGTATGAAAAGGACCACCATTTCAGACAAACAATGTGTGGTGTCTGATGACCCTACAATCAGTGGTTCGTTTTGTCTTTAAAAGCACTCGCAGGATTACAAACCATGTTAGATTTCACAGTACATTAAGAAAGTGTTTTCTTTTGTATCATCAGGACAACTATAACAACAGCAAGTACGGACTCTAAATAGTCCAGGCATATCAAATAGGAAGTCAATACAAAAGGGCAAAGGAAAGAAAAGGCATATGGCAATTTAGTGAACAGAAGTTGCAGCATCTCCAGTATCTTCAGCTCCTCCATTTAGAAAGGAAAAATATCTATTTACTTTAGCACACAAAAGTGTTCCATGAACATATCAAATTCCCACACACAACACTTGCTCCATTTCAAATATTTGCTCTCGCACAGTGGAATTTCTTCTCTTACAAAAGAATTATTTTGTATGACTACAAAGGCAAGTAATTGCTGTCACTGGAGAATGGAGCTTGTTATTTGCCTTTGGATAAGCTGCAATATTCCTTTTTATCCATTCTACATAAATCGTACTATTGGATCACAAAAAGCTAGCCTTTTCCTACTGAGTTCATGTATGTTCTGATCTTTTCTTTTGAGGAAATTGTGTGAAGAGCACAGCTACCTGAACATGGCTAAAATGAGACTATAGCCTCTATTCTTTGTAGAATAACTTCACAATTCCTGGCATTATTCTAGGGATAAATCAGTCTAAACAACAATTAAAAAGGAGTAACAAGTTCAGCCAGATTTACAACAGTCAGCTGTATAGTTCCAAAGCCATATACATTACTGCCATGATCTGTCTACCTTTCTATTAACAACGATCCTCTCTCCCTCCTTCCTCCTGCAAAGAAAGGGAAAAGGGAAAAAAGGGAAAAGGGAAAAAAGGGAAAAAAGGGAAAAAAGGGAAAAAAGGGAAAAAAGGGAAAAAAGGGAAAAAAGGGAAAAAAGGGAAAAAAGGGAAAAAAGGGAAAAAAGGGAAAAAAGGGAAAAAAGGGAAAAAAGGGAAAAGGGAAAAGGGAAGGGGAAAAGATTATTACTGTACAGACAGCATTGAACAACCCTGAAAAATCAGTTTAGGCAAGGTCTGAGGTAGGCAGGGAACCATCTCAGCCAGGTGACAACAATACCAAGTAAGGGAAATGGGGACAGACAAGAACCAAAACAGTGTATTTGCATCTTCAGTAAAAACTTCATCAGAAGACAGGCAACTGGGATCATCTGCAGGAGAAAGTCCTGGAAAAAAGGGTACACAAGAGAGGAAAAATCCCTAAACTGACCCAGGGATATGACACGGTTACGCTTATTAGGAAAGGACAAGACACACTTAAAGCCTGAAGTTGAAGAATGAGTCGCTGCAGTCGTCTTTGATGTGGTACAAGATGCTATCACCAGATTTATATATCTATCAATGTAGAAAGTCTGCCCCTGAAAATTACAAGATTCCAGGCATTCTAAAAGCACAGCAGTGCCTAACCCTTCCACCGACATGGTAATGCAGATGAAAAACCACGGTATCACCAAAGAGATCAGCAGATGCCACTGTAAACTGAAATTAAACCCACTAACTAGACAAGCTCATTCCTGCCTACTTCAAAGTAGGTCTCTTCCCCCATGGGCACAACACATTTCACAAAGATCAGCACTGACACTTTTTAAATATAGCAAATACCTCTTTCCTAGTACATTGTAATCACTACATTTTAGCAAGGGTCATGGGTAAAATTCAGACAAATCACATACAGTTCAGGATAGAGACAAGGAGCTGCAGAAGAAGAGAGGAGCACCAGGAGGGGAGTAACGGCCTCAGCACAGGTTCACGTAAGGGCTGATTCACTTAAAAGATCACACAGTACTGGTAAAACGGTTTTTAAAAACTTTTTACTAAGCCTACATTAAATTACAACAGGTCAAGATGAGAGAACTGCTCATCATGCACCATTAATACATTATTCGGTGTGTCTCATTTAATAGCCCTTAATTATGAAAACCTACTTCTAGGCCCTCGGAAACAGCATTAGCTCACTTGTGGCTACCACGGCTTTATTAAAAAAAAAAAAAAAAAAAGCCATGTTCAAACATAAGAAAATTTTCAATTCTAAATATTTACCAATTATTATTAGAGTTTTTTCAGATACACAGTATGTTGCAGAATGTGAGTCCCCTGCTTTAAAACTCAGAAACTAAAGATGACAGTAACTACTACTTCATTACTACAGAACTTCAGAGGGAAGCAGGTTTTTTTAATTAAAGTAATAGAAAGGATTTCCTGACAACATTCCCATATAAATTTTACAATGCTCCACATATGTACAGAAAAATGAGACTTTGTAGAAGAGATTCTTTGAAATGTAACATAACATGCTTTTTCTTCCCCTTCCACCAGATTTTCAAAAAGTAGCAAGCCTGCTTTCAAAAGCAGTAGCTCAAAGCATACAGAGGTTATCTTTTTCTGTCCTCTGTCTCTGGTTCAGTTGCCTCCAGGCACTTCTTAGCTATTATCTGAATGCAACAGTCAAAATGAAATTTAACTCTTTTGCTGGGTACAACGGGAAAGCTGGAAAATGGCCTGTTACTGCAAAAAATTGAAGACAAATAATAGTTCACGTGTAAAGTGGCAAAGCTACTCAAAATTGTGGAAACACTGCTTTGAAGGGACCTCTGGAGACCTCCAGTCCCAGCTCCTGCCTCCTGCTCACATGACAGCAGGTCATCTTTTTGAGGTTTGGCATTTTCTAGCCAATACTCAAAAAGCTCTGAGACGGAAACTCCAGAGGACCTTGGGATAACCTATTCCAGTGCTCTACTATCTCCCCAGATAGGATGCCTTTCCTAATGTCCAATATGAAACTCTCAAGCTGCAACTTTTAAGCATGGGGATTTGTTTTTTACACTCTGTTTTGCTACCAGGAAGAGTTTAACTTTGTCATCCATGCAACTGCCCTTGAGGCAACCAGAGCCCTGCTACTAGACTGACCAGTAGCCTTTTGTTCCTCAGACTAAAAAAGCCCAGCTTGCTCTTCCTCCACTCCCTGCCTGCTACCAACTAGATGCTGAGCCTTTGGGTCTGGCAGTCGAGCCAATTTTCACCCTACATAACAAGCAAGTCTGTTCCTTCCAAGCCATTACGCCTCAAGTACCACAAGAAACAATTTTGAAGCACACCAGGTTTGTTTTCATCACCACCTTCTCAAGTAGTGAGAAAAGAAAATTTCATACAGGCTTGCTGTATCTATCTCCTGAGACAGCTTTTCTAAGTGGTATGGTTTGTGGTTTTTCTGAGTTAAATCTGAGATGCATCTAGCCTTCTGTGGATTTTCCATTATGAGAAGCTTCTATGCTTGGATGCTGTTTGAAATCTTGACATGATTCTTTAAGTATTAGTAAGAGATAAATATAGAGAGGAGTGTGTGTAACTGCACACACATTCATATAATATACACACATGACCTGTCAACTATCACAATATGATAAATTCAACTTTCAACTGGCAATCTGCTAATTTACACAGGTACTTGTTACATAAATAAGCAAATGTAACAATATAAACATATACAGTATTATATGGATGTGAGGTACCAAATTAGAAACATGTAGGAGAAATATTACATCTTGTTTAGATTACTTCTGCCTCTGACACATACTTACCTTACACACTTGAAAAGGCGTGCAAAAAAATTCTAGTTCACACAACTCAAGGTAAAAATCTAGAGGAATTGTATTTTTTTTTTTTCAAATCCTACAATTTAACTTATTGCTTTTTTCTTTAGTTACTATTTTGAGTTCCAACTTTACTGTTACCTTAGGCACTGAATATCATATATTGTTTAAGTATTGGCTAAAGGTCTTTCTGCTGAAGGTATGTAAAGAACATGGTGTGAAGGACTGCACACAGATGAAGGGAGCAGAGAAGCAAGAGCTTTCTAATTGATCTTCAGGAGCCCTGAGTTTTGGCAGTTAGCGCAACAGGGAACGACAAAATGAAGAAAAAGAGCGGTGGCGGGNATTAACAGATTTAATATATTTTTCAAACAGTTGCATGACTTAACACCTTGCAGAAGATAATAATGGCTAATCATACACTAACAAAACTTCTTTGATTGCAAATTGCACCAAGAAACAAAAATGAGTTTATACTTTTACTTTACAAGTTTATGCTTTATAACCTTCCCGTATTCCGCCAGCCCTTTGCCTAGTGCTCTGGCTTCTGCTCAAAGAGGATGGCAATTAAACACAGGGTTTTGTGCATGGTAAATCTTGCAATAAAAAGAGTGAGATCTGTGTTCAGACCAAACTCTTTTGGAAGGCGGTCTTGGTTCTGAACTTCTCAGTATCTTTAAAAACTAGATAAATACTACATTTTAGCCAAGGTAAAGAATTCCTTCTGCTAAATGTTAGATGAGGTAACTTTTTGGTGTTATCACATGCTCTGAGATCTAATTATTCTAGAGTGTTTCAACAAGCATTTATTCCAACATCCACAGGTAAAGTCTTGGCTGCACTAGAAACAATATTAAAGCTCCTGCTGACTTGAACGTGAGAGGAATTCCATCCGTATTAAATACATAAAGCTGTTGGAATAGTTATTTTATAGTGGATCGATAATAATACAATCTGCTTTTTTCAATCATGGGCCAATAATTATCCTGAAAAAAATAGGATTATTAGTACGCTGCATATTCATATAATAAATATACACTCCTGTCATTCAAAAATTAACAAAAAAGCCCTGAAATATTACAATTAGCAGTTAAACTTACTATAGCAATATCCGTCTGCTCTCTTATAGAGAAAACAAATATCAAACTGATCCTTTTGATAATATTTTTTCACATTTGTTTTGCCTCATTTTTTTCCTAATAACAATATTATATGGTAAGTTGCCATCACATAAAATATAGACTCTAGTCAAGGATTGTTCCGTATCTCGGGTTCTTACAGTGTTCTCTTCCGCTAAACTGCTAGCTTGACAGACCCCAGTCATCTCAGATAGATTAGGTATCACTTAAGGAAAGAAAATTCTGGCCTCTTCTCCCAATCCAAAATTATTTAGATACTTAATGAATTAATCCAGAACCATGAGTTGCTTGGGAACTGCAAATGAAGAGGCACAGATATAACCTTTCCAGCAGAAAGTGCTGTGGAATTTTTATAGCCGCTATATTACAGTTCATTCCAGTAAGAACAGAATTATTTGTAGGTGCACTGCTATACAGAAATGTGAGAGTATTAATAACTATAAGAGCATACATATTTAAGAGATTACAGACTGGATATAAAAACATCTCCTTGCCAAACACTGGCAGAATAAAACACTGAGAAGCTAATCTGATTCCACATCTGTACTTTGTAAGTAAGAAGAAAGCACATCAGGCTATCACCAATGCATAAGCTTTTAATGTTATTTTCTGAAGAGATATTATTCAAGTGAAGAACATTTCTTATTCTCTATTTTCATTGTCATATGTGGTTTGCATAAAAGCTAGGCGTTTGACTCATCTATATGCCATTACTGTATTACATACAGCAGAAGAATCATTCAAAGTTCACTGGCTGAAATGAATGAGATGGAACTAAAAGTACCTGTTGTATGACAGCAAAAGAACATATAACCCTGTTCTTCCTTTTGAGTGATTTACAATTAATTTACATTTACAATATGGTCTCTAAATGCCCAAGTAGTATCTGGAACTGTGATAACAAGAAGAAGCCATAACAAAATGTGTAACTACTCAAACTGGTTTTGTGATTCTTAAGCGGGGAGGGATGGAGGGAGAAAGAGTGGAAAGAGGAGAGAGAGAAAAAGTAGGTGAGAGGAAAAGGAAAAAACACCATTCTGGATTAGTCCCTCCCCTTGCCTTTTCAAGAATCAGCAGATAGTAAACAGCTCCATGATCAATAGGATCAAGTGTGTACAATAGATGTAATCAGGTAAAATACCTGACCTTCATCCATCAACAGCATGAGGTCATTATGACTTCCTCGTCATCCTACAAAAAAAAACTCTCCTCCTGCTTCCTCATCTTCCTACAGCAAGACCTTTCTCAGCATTTTTATTTTCTGCTATATTCTAGAGCATCAGTCTGCTACATAACATATTTGATGTCTTCTGCATTCTATTTTCTCTTCCCCTGTGGAAGGGGGAGTCTTTTACATATTCTGCACTCACAAGTCTCTCTATACAAAAAAAATGTGAACAGATATTGAAAACTGTCAAAGCTGAAACAAAGCCAAACAGTATACAATAATGGATCCATTTTCCAGGTGTACCTTGTAGAAGATCGGAACACAGGAGGTTCAATCTTATTTAACAATGAACAGATAAAATTAGTAGTCCTCAGTGACAATGAAGTTCAGAATGGGACAGGCCTTTGAAAACCTCTTATCCAGATTCTAACAAACACATGATTAAAACAGTCTGAGATAGGAAGAACTGCAAGTATCCTTGGAAATACAACTTACTATACATGAAAACTGTTGTCAATGGAAAAGGCATGCTCTAAGATTTAACGTTGAGAGAGACCAGGAAGCAAGAACAAACTGTAAACGAGGAAAAGAGTTGCCCAGTTGTAGATATTTATACCTACTAAAAGATAACTAGAGTTACTTATTTACATTACAAAGAAAAAAAAAAAGATATTTTAAAAATCTTATGTGTTTATGAGGTTTGGGTAGAAAAAGGTTAGTAAATATTTCCAGATATGTAGTCTTTCCTATTCTTCTGCTACTCAAAATAGTTGGTTTTTTAAAAAAAATTATTTTCTTACAGAAAATTGATTTAGCAAAGCTTTGGAAAAAAAGGTAACTAAATTCTTAGAGGTAAACAATTGTCAAAAGAAATAACTAAAAATAGTGTCTACGGCAACAAAAGAAATTCAAGTGAACGCGAAATATGTCACATATAAATGTTCAAAGCCCGCACTTCCAATTTGTTTTGAATTTTATTACTACAGCAGTTACAAACCTACATCCAAAATTAGCTTTGTTAGTACTAGGGACCACACACATGCCCACACAGTATCAGTCAGTCTGCCTTGAAAGACTGTACATACCAAGGGAGGTAGGAAGGAACTAGGCAACAGAGCAGTACTACCCTGATTATCCAGACTGTGTATAGCACAGAGTGGGTACAAGTGCAAGAAGATAACTTCAACAAAACCATGAAATGAACCTGGATCCCTTTTTGTCTCAATTAAAAGTGGCACTTTAGATGCAATCTCTTAAGGTCTGCTTGTATCTCATTTTCTAATACTACCTACAGCTCCCCATACACTCGTGATTCGTGTCCTTCATAGAAAAATTCTTTAAAATCTGACCTATTTGAAAATTTCACTTCTTGATCTTATGTCAGACTTTGTTGAAAACCAAGGCTTAATTTTATTATCCCCTTTTCTTTATGTTTCCTTCAGTTTATATTGTACAGCACTTGTTAAGAGCAGATACTAGCAAACATTTGGGAAAAAGATTATCCATGGTCCATGTGGAATTCAGTCTGAATAAATAGACTCTATGGATACGGTATGTGTTAAACAGCTACACCTCATTTTAGATATTATTCAGAATGAAAAATATAATCCTGTCCTGATCACATTTCAAGGCAGGAGAAGGGGAAAGGATAAAAACACTACCCTAATCTTTCAAAATACCAGTTCTGAAACGCTTTGTTTTGCTTTTTCCATTGTTTTGCTATTTGTGTGAATTTTATTTTTTTAATTCGTCATACAGTAGAGCTCTATAATGATAGCAATTCAAACTTCATGAAGATTGCCAGCCATATTTCAAGTTCTGAGAGGAAAGTGTTGTTCGATACAATTCTGAAAAGCGCTACTGCTTAGCTACGTGCAAATATAACTCTCTAACCTTTTTAGCCACAAAATTACAGTGATGAAGTTGTGCAAGAGGAGACATAAAAGAAAACCAAAGATTTAAGGGTTTTATACACTACAATTGAAGGTGTGACTGCAGCATAGGTGGAGCTAGTTTTAACTACAGAGCAAGAGTAATTATAACAATGAAACCAAAGTAGCATTCAGTTCGCTGTCAAAAATGCAGAGGATCCGAAACAATCTGCCACACTCTTGGTACAGAAATAGCATTGCTACTGGAAACTCCCAAAGCCAGCTTAAACCTGCCTCAGGCTTGCATTGCATATACAGAAGATGTATGTCCACCATACCCATATGTTAAATACATGAGAAACAAAGAAAGTACTATAAAGAAATTATTTGGCATCTGTTTATGCATTTTATGAACTGAACTACATTATACTTCCTAATTCAGAGGCAAAAGCCTTACTGCATCTTTAATATCCATTAAAGCAAAAAAAGATTTATGTTGGTGTTAGCCTGCTAAAACAAAGCTTTTGGAATAATATAATGCCATCATCTCTTTACAATTTTATTCCTAGAAGACGATTTGGCAGAAAGTGGTCATACAGTATCAATACTGGTCTGCAGAGATGAATGCAATGCAACTCTTATTGAACTGGAAGAACTTCAAGCAGACAGAATGCAGCATAAAACAAAAACTTGAAACGTTCATTTCTAGTATCATCGCATGGAAGATTAAACTGTGCAACACTGTAGAAAAGCACTCGTCTAGAAAAGGATTTGCATGTCTAGAAGCAATTGAGAAGGACACACAAGTCCAGCTACAAAAGACAGTCTGTCTTTCTGCAAGGATAAAATCAAAAGGTTTTGCACAGTATAAAATCACAATGTGGAGGAATACTACATTTACAACTCCTTCCTTTAACATGCACCTCTGATCCTGCTGGTTATTGAACTAACATGTACATGAACACCAAGGATATAATTTATAGACAGACCACAATAACAAACAATCAATATTTAGAATAACTGATGAAAATTTTCTTAGGATAGGATAAACTCTCTAGCTTCATTGAGAGAACTCTTGCCATTCTCTCTAACTTTAAAAAACTAAAATACATGCCATTATCAGTTAATTAGAAGTGGCATAAGCCCACCTAACTTCATAGAAGTCAGATCTTCTTACAATCTTCTTACATTTGCACACAACTTATCTTCACTTTACTCTGACCTTTCTATTTTCCCAAAGACAGACTATAAAGGCATACTAGAGCAGCCATAAAAGACCTACTTCCCATGACATGTGCAATATGAAATTAAATCCCAGGACTCTATTTACTGACTCAAGTAAAATAAAAAGGATATATATATATATATATACTTGGAATCACTAGACAACGTCTTGAGTGCTAATCATTACCATGTAATAGTAAAAGAGAATTATATACTCTAAAATAGAATAAATCTGTAGCAATTTCGATGAATCAAAATTGTGTCTTATGTTAACGTACTGCATGTTTCTAGGGCATAGCAGCAGGTTACTACACAGAAGCGAACAGTTTTTATAAATAACCACATCTTGATGCACATTTAATTTATAATTTTATGCCTAAGAATTCTGATATGTTCCCAGCACAAAGTGTTTATCAACGGTTTTGACACTAGTAGGTGAAGCCTGCAATTCAGTTGCAAAACGAACAAGAGAAGAACATCAAACCCTCAAGCTTATGTTCTCATATAAACTAGAATGAACAAAACAATTAATCTACATACAGTCTAATCCAGCTCTGCAATTAATGGGGCGTTTGAATCACTTGGTGATAAACGGTCTACAATAGCTAAACACACAGATCTTAAGCACATGATAGCTGAAGAAGAAAGTAAGTATTTTTCATATCTAATCAGTTCCCCTCTGCAGAATTTCAGGAATATCAGTAGCTACAAACTTTGATGGTCCACAATTTTGTTTACTTACTGCACCACAGCATTGTACGAAGAATTCTATATACTCAGAATTTTTAAGACAAATCTGTCATTTGTTAATTCAGTGCTTATTGAAATTTCTAGCCTAATTAATCTTTTACTCTTATTTCTAGGCACCTTAGCTGAAGTATATTTTATTAAAATCTTGCACAATTAAAAAGAAAAAAGAAAAAAGAAAAAAGAAAGAAAAAAAAGAAAATAAAAAAGAAAATAAAAAAGAAAATAAAAAAGAAAATAAAAAAGAAAATAAAAAAGAAAAAAAATGAAAAAAAAAAAAGAAAAAAAAATGATCCAAAGTTCTATAGCAGCTGTTTGAAACTGAAGGCTTGAAGTTAAGATTTTAATATGCCGCAGGTAAAGTATTATCTGTACATCAAAGTCTCACTGCTGTAAAAAAATATGAAGTGCTGGATGCCAAATGTTGACTGCCTCCACTCTGAAGCTGAATAAGAGAGAAAAGATTCTTGAGCAAAAATCAACTGAAAACACGATTATAGGGTTTTTTTGGGGGGTGGAAGGGACTCTTGTTGTTTTTATTCCTTTTTTATTTTTTAAATATTTCAGGAACTAAGTGCAACAAATATTCTTGGTTGTCTGCAAAAGCAGAGAAGTTAGACCTATAAACCTGGTGAACCTATCTTGATGACTTGAGATTTTACTTGAGATTTTACTGTTAGAGGACTCCTTCCTCACTGACCAGATTTGAGAGAAGTAATTTATTTGACTCTTCCTGGTTGTAATTTAAATTAAAACAATTTGTTTGTGTAGTGTCAGAATGATGAATTTAGCTTCTGACAACATTATTCTCTCAGAAGATTATTTTAAAACTGGGCATTACATGCAATTTTCCTGAGGATGCTAAAAAAAAAAATAAAATAAAATGCAAGCAAGGTTCAGAGTCAATTTTTAAATCCAGAGATGTCTTAAGTTCACCTCACTTAGGTGTAGGTCTTCAGCAAGCCTTAGGGCATGAGAGAATGAAGAGCAGAAAGAGGAGGAGGGTTGGTATTTCATGGTATTACCCATTTACATAGAACTAAATGTTACCAAAATGGTTGTTTTCACTGCCAGTGTAATAGTTCCTGTGTAATGAGAAAAGTTTTCAAAATAACTTTTGAAATTGAGGTGTCACTGTTAAAAATGTAAGGTTGCATCGCAATGGATGAAAAAAAAAATGTATTTCACTTTAAAATAGGACTTCTCTTTTAAAGCCAGTAAATACAGGCTTGCTAACAGATATACTTTACTTCATATGGTACTAACTTTACTCAGACTCTGGTTTCAAATCCAATTTCCACCAAAACATTATTTTAGAGAGAACTCGATTTAGATGTCTATTAAAAATAATTAGACTAACTCCTTATGGACTATACTGCAGTACGATACACAAGCCAATACACAAAGAATTGATAATTTTCATTATTATTAGAATCTACAAAGTGGAAAAATAAACCGCATATACAGAACTTTCACCTAAACAATTTAAACATTCTTGGATGAAGAACAGGAGGCACTATGAGTTGTGTTGCTGCAAAGACAAACCAGATGTATCTATATACAGGCATTTATTGAAGAACTGATGAAAAAGAAAAATCTTTAAGCTTTTCCATCAATTAAGAATATTTGTTTTGTCACAGTTCAGCAGAAGTAGCTCTGTGGTCTGTAAAGTCTTTTCAGATTTCACTCTGTGGTTTGGAGGAAAAAAAAAAAAGAAGAAAAAAAAGCAGCATTCTTGGAATAGTATCTCAACGTAATCTTTTCAATTTTTACGGCATGTCTAATTACTACTAAGTGCTCTTCTGGAAATAACATCAAATCTACTTGTAAGATCCAAGGAGTTCACAGCAGAAGTGAAAGTGAGAAAATAATTAAAAAGAACAACAACAAAATAAGTCATCATCTCATTTTGAAATTGGCCAGATCTGATGAAGACTAAAGTGATCACACACTCTTAGCTCACGGGAATGCAGATTTGCCTCCAGAAGATTCTTGTTTTCCCAAATTGGAAGAGGACACCAGAAACCGTTTCTGATATCTTTGAAGACCAGCTGCAGGCCTAAAACTAATAAAGATGAAAGTCTTTGTGCCCACTTCAGAAGACATGGATGTGAAATATATCAAATGTGAAGAGGCATACATGAAATCAACAATGCTAACAGCCATGTTAAAATGAGTCCATACCATCGGAATTCATTACTACTAGAAAAACAAGGGTAGAAATTAAAAATGTGGCCAGATCCAGACTGGCACATTTCCCAAGATTTTTCAAGTTACAATCCATGGTTATCCTCAGATCAGCACTAACCTGTCTAATCATTCCACCGTCTTGGTGTTAGAAAAAAAAAAACATACTCCAATTCAGCAGGGACTTTGAGAGACTTAGAATGGCTTTAAGAGTGACAAGAAAAACAGATAAAGATCTCCTTGCCAGGACGCAAACAATTTCATTACTCAGAAGCACAGAAAGCATCCCCCTCACCCCTTGAAATTTTAATTTCCCACTTGCTCCATCATTCTGCCAGAGTTTAGTGCAGTTCTGATAATCCCAACGGTGGGACCCTTCCCTAAGGCAAGGGAGGCGAGTCGATCCTGGCGCATTGCTGCCTAGGTTGCTTTCTTCTGTCATTATCATTAGAGTAAAGCCTGGAACCAGTTGCACTAGGGGACTTCTGCCTTTAAAGCAGATCCCATCTCTTCACACCACCATATATGCATGTCATCAGAAAACCACTACTATTCTGGTCAGTGTATTCCTTTCTAACAGGCTGGGAACAAACAATTTCTTTAGGTTTGTGGTCAAAATAGAGTAATCAGAACCCATTTACATGGGCATTCATTCTCTCAAGTACAGAGAGAATCAGCTCTTCTGGGTGCAGTTTTCCTCAAGCACATCTTAACTATTTAATGCATTAAAAGAATGGTACCTAGCTGTGGGATAACAGACAGAAGTATGAATGTCTATCAGGACATTTCAGACGATTACTATACTGACAGGATTTCCTTTGGGAGACTTCCCACAATGCCTGGAAGTTTCCACAAGGGTCTGCATTTGCACTTTGTCCAGCGTTGCTTATTATCCTTACTACTTCTAGAGACTGGTGTAGGAAAATGTTAGGCAAAAGCCCAATTGAAACAAAGTAACCTTTGCAAAGTAAAAATAGTACAGATTAATAAAGGGGCTGGAAGCACAGTTTCTTTCTTTATTTTGGCACTTTTTCACATACAAGTCCCTCCAACCCCCAACAGTTGGAAAATTTGGTTTCATTCCATTTTCTGGTACATCCTGCAGACGACAATAAACCTGCTTTATCCATTTGCAAAATCACTTGCTTTCTTTGCGATTGCTGTTAAAATTCAAGCTGATAACAAAAACACTCCCTTACAGACACGTGTACCATTTCCCCAGCACATACCCCTCAGCCCCTAGAACCCATTTCAGGACAGGATCACCAGAGACAAGAATTTGGCAAAACCAGACAACTACTCACTGCACAGCCCAAAGTCATTCATTAAGACAGTATTCTCAGACTCACCAATGGCATTTAGTTCTATCCACTCAGGATTCCTATTCTAATAATTCCTTTCCCAGAATAATTTTTTTTTTTCCTATTAGTACTGCTAGAAAGTAATGCCACATAAATATCAAGCAGCATTGATACTTATCAGCAATTCCCAATTTGATAGCCCAAGCATGTCTTTAGTGTGTCTTGTAAAGTTACTGTAAGAAGAGGAGAGAAAAAGCCACTTATTTATTTTTGTTATAAATTTCATTTTAATATTTATTCAGATTCTGGTTACAAGCCAAAATAATTCTGTCTTGATGTGAAAAGACAGGAGTTAAAATAACAAGTTAAGAGGTATTTTGTGTAAATATAAATAAAAAAGTAACTTATGATAAATACTTACTGTGTCTATCTACTCCTAGAGATAAATCCTGAAAGATGATGAGAACCATCCCCTTTTTCAACAGAGCATGCAATTATCTTTTCACCAGGCTCATATTACCAACCAGTCTGGGCCAGTCTTAGATTGCTAACATAACAAAATCTTGCACCTTTACTACAAAGAAATTTATCTTGAGTCAAAACACAAAATTAACCTTAAACATTTAATGAATTCCAAAGCTAAAGAAAACCTATTGAACAGCTTATTTTTTTTTAAAGTGCATTAAACAGTTCATCATTAGTCTAGATTTTGCTATTGTCTTAACATCAGAAGACCAGAAATTCATTAAATCTTCCTTTATTATTTTTTAAAATATTATTATTATTGGAAGGTGAGAGTACGTACTTGTTTGCTTTTTTTTTTTTTTTCTTTAAATTCAGAGTACTGTACCACTATTAATACCTGAATGTTTAAATTAGCCATACTCATTTGATGACACAATCTACTGGAATCCTTCTCATCTGCTCTTTCCCTCTTTTATTCCATGTACATTACAGCTGGTAACGTGGATTAAATCCAGATGTTATGTAAAACAGCTGCAAACATGTGCTTCTATCTAAAGCCTACAGTGCTTTTACTCATACACAGAAAATGCTTATACTGTCAATGTCTGTGAGATCAGTTCACTGAAAAAAAATTAAGTCAGCTGCTATGCCTCATTAATAAAAGTCAAGAACCCCCAGCCAAACTCATTTCTTGACTTAAATTTATCAAGTTACTCATTCAGTGACAACATATACTTTTTTCTGTATCAGTTTCACGGCTTCCCCCCCCCTCCCCCCTATAAATTCATTATTCATTGCATTTCACTTTTTCATTTTGATCCACAAATGCATAACAGCACTATATCAGAGCCGGTTATCTAAACCTGTAGTCCTAGTTCATTAATGGAAGTGAAAGCCCTAATTTTTCTCCCATTCTGCTGCTTTAAGACAGAATCATATTATTTCTAGTCCCAGCACATCTGCCAGGTAAACTAAGTGGAAATTTCAATTGATCACAGTAGAAAAAAAAATAATCAAAAATAAATTAAAGTCAAGTACTAATATGTGCATAGAATACCACCATATTAAGGAAAAAATATACAAAAAAAAGAAGATACAGATGGGTTTAATTTAAGTATCATGCAAATACCAGATTTTTTGAAGTAGAATATAAAGTATCAAATATCAGTCATGATAACTGACATGCTACATAATGAAAAATTATATTTCTCCAATACTAAATTAGAAGATAAAGTGATGACAAATAATTAAATGATCCTGTTAAACCTGGTATACTAGACAGCCTATGTCCAGATAGCAAAAAGCTACTCCAATTTTTTTCCTCCACACTCACACACAAAATGATACTGTCATAATTCTATTGCCATCAAATGAGAGGGAAGAGAAAGAAACAATTTCCACTTTCGATTAAGCGATTTCATGTTGAAAGGCACTACAGAATCCTTTTTTTAACTAGTTACAAGGTGGCCAAATTTTAATCATCAGCCATCATACAGGTGTTTCGCCAAGAGTGTTGTCTAGGCAAGGAAAGCAACCAGTAAATATTTTCCTGCTTATTATGATGCAGAACCCAGTAAGTTTCTTTGGCCAAACAAGAAATACGCTTTATTTTTATATATATATCCGTATACATACACAAATATACATACATTCACACACGCACATGTAAAAGCATCCTATACATAATTCTAAATAATCCTCTTTGGGAGAGTGCCTGCAGGGATGTACTGTGTCCTGGGAAAAGTACCCAGTTCTGTCCAAATTCTAGCTCAGGAGGGACTACCTACCTGCCTACAGCACACGCGGCTCCCAGGAGCAGTTCTGAGCAAGGTATCATGTAGGGGCTGTCCATAAGAATAGCCGGCTGCATCACCAGTTGCCATTTTTCACTGTCTTTTAGAATTTTAGCGTAAATAAGCAGCTGAGCACAGTCTGACACAGCTGAATATGAAAGGCGTGAGCATGAATGCAAGGAACGGTAAACTAGTTGCTCAGCATGGGGCTGCACAGACGTTTTGAATACTCTGAATTGGTTACAAGACAGCACCGAAAGTGTTTCTACAAACAGAGTACTGCAGTATCCTGCTACCGAAAGAGTGGCTATGATCAGACAGAGCATTTAAGAAAACTTCGACGGATATATATATCTTGATTACTAGGGATGTAAGAAGAAAAATCACTTCCAAAGAATAATGTGTGTCACAAAGTACAGAGAGGTTGACAGTGCAGTGCTGAAACAGCCAGGGTAATAACTATTACATTTTCTCATTTCCATGGGTCCCCATGCAGTATGACCATGCAAGAAACACAGATGTAATTTGTCTCAAGTTTTGGGGGTTTGTTGTTTTGTTTTTTTTTTTTTTCTTTCATCAGATCATCATTTTACTGGGTTTGTAACAACAGTCAATCGCAAAGATTTTCTTCTGGGAAAACTATTTCACGGATATTGAGAGTACTCCATTTTCCCACCACAGCAGCAAAACTGGGTAGTGCCCTTGCAGGACACTGCTTAAGGAGTACTAACGGACCACTGAACATAATTGATTATAGACTGGATTATATTTTATACAATACAGAGGTTATCAAAATGGGCACCAGTTTAATTTGTACAGTAATGGTTTACTGAAGAAAACAGAAGTGAGAAAATATAGCTCAGCTTTCCTAAAATTCTGTATTCATGATTATTTACCATTTTTGACTGCCAAAAATAACATCTTTTGCATTCCATATTATTCTAGGTTTTCTGATTCTTCAATTTTGACAAGAAAATGCCATTTTACATGACACAACAATTCAGTATCGACTGCAGTCAGTCACTGACAGGATTGTTAAGACACGGTGAAACTTTTCAGCACGTGCATACTAAATAAAAGGCCTTTTTCCCCTCTAAATTATAGTCTCTAATACCCCATTACTCACAATTCCATTTCCAAAAGCAGAATTTTACATTTCTTACATATCTTAGATGATGTTTTACTCTTTCTTCTTATTTTATTATGTTTAGCATTTCTTCCTCCTTTCCATTTTGAAAAATGTTGATGTGAATGAGGATGAAAGAAGAAAACTTTAAAAGTAATTTTCACCAATCAGTTTTCCTTCTTCTCTCCCTCCCCTAATGAATCAATAAATACAAACCTTTTCAGAATTCATTAGTAATTTTTACAAGTTGAACCATTTCTAATATGTAAGACTGCTTTAAAATTTAAGAATAAATCTCATTACATTAGTTGTTTTCCACTTATGTGGACAAATTAAAAGTTCTCTGCACTAAGCATGGGGAAAGCCAAAAATATTCTCTTTTAAGGGCAGATGCTAAAGGCCTTTTTTCTTTAACCAATAAATGCAAACAAAGGGAGAATTTTACTATCCCACCTTCTCCAGATTAACGCAATTATCCAAAATAACAACCTCTCATGTTGCTTTACACTCTTTTAGCAGATTATTTTAAGCTTCTTTCATCTCTCAAGAAAGATAGAAGTCAAGTCAACAGTAGAAAATAGATAGAAAGCCTTTGCCTGTCATAAACAACTTCAAGCTATGGCTCATAAAACAGTAACACTCCAAACTATGTCTTTGTTTCAGAAAGATTTCTTTAACCATTTTTCCTACAAGCTCGCTTTCTTTCCTCATATGTAACTACTACTGCTATTACTAACAAGTTTCAAAATGTAAAGAAACAAAACTATTCCTAAGAATTAGGAATATTAGCATAGATGTCTTACAGCATTAGAAAGGAGGATCACTACATGCATGCATACAGGCATTTAATATTTCTACACTTATTACCATCTGGGTGCTTCTGCAGCGGTCAAGAAGGTGTGCCTTTTGAAGATAGAAAGATGAAACCTTTTGGTCCCATGTGCCTCCTTCCAGAAGGACAGGGTACCCTGTGCATGTGTGTGTGTGTGGTTAGGGAACAGGCAAGCTAAATAAACTAATTTTAAAGCTTCTTGCAGCTGTCTTCATCCTCTTAGCACAGCTGTGCAAGGTATGAAAACTCTATGTGATAATTAACTATTTTGTTTTCACTTTTCATCTCCCCTGTGAAAGACACATAATCAGTCATTTTTATGCTGAAACTTGTAATACACGTAATTATTGCTATAGTAATTAAACCAAACTTAACAAGTGCTATTTATTCAGAATCACAGTAGTACTTACAGTGTTAACTACTGTCTGGTGCTAGTGACAAATTACTCTCAGTAGATACTTCACTCAGCACATGTCATTTCTGTTTTGGCTGCATTACTATTGGATAAAGAGGTCACTTGTATTTTTTAAAAAAAAAAAAAAAAAAAAAAAAAAAAAAAAAAAAAACAAAAAAAAAAAAAACTTTAAATTTAAAAAAAAAAAAAAAAAAAAAAAACCAAAAAAAAAAAAAACCCAAAAACCAAAAAACAACCCAACAACAACAGACCAACAACAAGTTCTCAGCAGAAAAAAAAAACCAACCCAAACTTTCAAGCCTAATTGTACAACACTTATGTTTTGTTCTGCATTGGTACTGTTCCTATGCTCTAACAGGGGTAACCTAGTAGGATTCTAGTATCTTGCTGTTACCTCCTTTTTTTCTGCCAGACTATAAGTAAATATACATAATTTTTGATAGCTGTATTATGTAAATACACTTTTTAAAAAAGTCTGTATAAAATATCTGAGATCTTTTCCAGTCTAAATACTACTCCAATATTTATTCTCAGTACTATCTGTGAGGTCTCTGATTTCTGTAATCAGACTTGTAACTTAGAACTCTTACCAAGATCTAAATGACGCACGAAGAGACAGCTTCTGCCATCTCCCTGGGGACTACTCTCAGAATAACACATTATTCATAATGATTAAATCTAGTGGGATGTGCTCCTCAGGAATATCAGAGAGTCAGAATTAGCAGGATCTTCAAAGAAAAAAGCCTTCAGAGTAAAACTCTTTTTTCAGACTACATCTGCCCGAAGCCCAGCGTAAGTCTAACAAAATAAAATAATTCTGTGTTTGCCTGGCTCACAAATGGTAAAAGTCAACTTTTGTCTCACAGAATCCAAGTTACAGTCAGGAACATTATTATGAGCACATTTGCCATCTGTACTCAAACACTAATGGCGCAACTGGATTGACTGTATATGGACAGAAGTGGTCTCAGAAAGATTTGGATTACAAAACAGATAAAATATAACAGATGTGCCCATCAGCAGGCAGGCTGGCATTCACTCCGCAGCAGCTGAAGCTTCCAAGAGTCAGCTTCATACTGGAGTAATTCATCTGTTTTGAGCTTTCAAGTCATAAAAAAAAAAAAACCACCAGTTCAAAAGCACCCTAAATGTTAGGGGAGGGGGGAAAAAAAAAAAAAAAGGAAAAAAAAAAAGTTTTTTTTCTAGGACCATGGATGATAAACAAGCTCTAGCTCTGAACCGTATAGTATTGTTCGACTTTGGATCCATCCTCAGCCAACTCATTCTGCAATCCCTGTGTGTGCCCTGGCCCTGTGGTGAGCTGGGCAGACCAGCTCCTCATCTGCAGGGACTCCAGGCATACCAGAAAGAGTATAAAACAAGAACAAACACCCCGATGCAAACCTGCAACAAGCAACCTGGTGCTACCCACTTGACTCACATAGGTGTAAGCATTAGAATAGCCACAGGCCCTCAGAATGCCCACACTAAGAGCACAAGGCCGTGAAGAAAAGCTAATTGCTTTGGAGAGTGGTACTTCCCCAGGTGGGAGGACACTACCTAAAGCTTGCTAAAGGGAGGCACCAAGCACACCGTTGTATAGCCAAACTTGTGCTCCTGCTTGAACTAGAGCTAAGCATTACTCACATTTAGCAGAGTCAAAGGGCTACTTTCCTCATGGGAAAATGAAGATGTTTGAAAACCCTGGGAAAATCTCAGGCTAGGAACTGACCAGTCTCCCAAACCCCATGCTAGTCAGTTAAGGTACAAAGAAGGGAATCACCACCATCTCTTCTTGTAACCTTGTTTCTGAGTGAAAGTTATCAAAGCCAGTAACAGATTTACGCTAAAACCTTTTTTCACAGTATGTTCAGATGGTGTTCCACTTACACAATAAATTATGGTCTTTGCATGTCACTATGTTCAAGGGGGAAAACTTTTTTTAAAAATCTATCTTTACAAATTTGCCAAGCTTCTACCAGAGTGGCAGACATATCTGACTAAGTTTTATCCTACTTTACTAGTTCTGGAAATAAAAAATGCAACAGACAGAAATACTGTTTCCAAATTGAAAGACAGAATTTTGGAGGAAGACCATTTTTTTTCCACTCTACTGATCTGAGAATGACATAATGACCTGATGAATTCAACTGCCAGATACTTCTGAGGCAGACTTCAGGAGCACCAGATGGCATTATTCAGAAGTTCTTACAGTCCTGGTCCTACCAACTGGCTAAATGGCATTAAAAAAATTATTATTTTTCCATATGAAATTGTACTTCTGACCAAAGTAATGTTTCCACTACAAAAATGTTACGTGCTTAGAGGTGACAGAAGGCGGATTGGGTTTTGTCTAGTAAGTCTCCAGCCTGCATATGAAATTAGTATGGTGGCAGAATAGTTAGGCAGCAGAATAAGTTTAAATCAATATTGTATCTATATTAAGAATCTAAAAAAATACTTAATTGAAAATTAGATCTTGCAGATTATATGCATCCCAACCTTGTCTTGCCAATTCCTTTTCTGAAAAATTCAAGTTCTCTGATCATTCAAGTTAATGCCAATGAAACTTCTAGTTTTATCTAAGAACTTTATTTTACTTACTTTTTTTGTCTCACTTGTAAGCACATTTTCAAGGAAAAACTTCCAGTTCTCTACAAACGATTCTCCAAAGGCTACCAGAAATACTGTCTGGACCAGAACATCAGAGGCTAACGCCAGAATTTAGGGACAGCAGGAATTTGCATTAAAAGCAGCACAGATCTCAGTTTTCAACACATCAGGACATAACTGAATGGATGTCAATATCCTACATAAAAGAGGCACTTTCATAGTTGTTTTTTCTCTCTTCTCAATACAAAAGGAAATAACAGTCTAATTCACTTTGTTGTAACTGGATTTGGGCTGGCAGAATGAATGCCAGGTGTAAGAGCCACAGCACTTTTTTTAGGCTGTTTTCTTTTGAGGTCTGGTCAATTGCTTAGAAAAAAAAAAAAAAAGATACTAATAATGGTGCTGGCTACTACTACTCCCATCCTAAGAACTGATATCATGCTGGATATTATATTTAAGAATCAGTACATAAGCATAGAGAATAAGAATTTGAGTCCACCTGATTTACAAAAGTCATTAATTAGCAATTATTTTTTAATGAGCCTGTTATAGAAAGAGAGGCCAACAAAAAGAAAGGTTAATGACAACACTGGCTATGAAAGGCTTCTACTCCTCCTCATCTTTGCCCTTCAACTCAAGTGAAGTTTAGTTTGACCTTCCAGCAATTATGCTCTAATTGCTACAAAATCTGCTGATCTTATTTCAACATTCCTAACTCTATTTTGCTCAGATTTCTGGTGGTTGTTTCTGAAACAGCACAGATTAACAGTCAAAATCAGAATTAGCAAGCTAGCTGGACAACATGAAAATATCTTTTTAGACTACGGTCTCCAGGACACTACACAAGAGCACAACTGCCATTTCCCAAAATGGCCAGTGGTCCATGAAGCAGATTGTGCTTCCACCAGTAGCCACATCAGAGGCAAACCAGTAACATAACGACTTCAGCACAAGATAATGATTAAGAAGAGACCAAAACACAGACAAAAAAATGTTTTACTTAATTATATATAACACCCAACGTCTTTGAAAGGTACTGAAATGAATTGAGTACAGCAGCTGCAGGAAAATCTGGTATTTACCAGGGGATCCTCATTTGCAGGTCTTATTTCTCTAAAGTCAGCATGAGCAAAAGGCAGTGAAGCTTTTTGTTCTTTGAAGATTATTCTGTGCTCTTAATTTTGATCATTCTGAATAAGAAAACAGTGTTGCAATACCTTGGTATGTTAATGGCTACTTTAATAAGTTATTTATGTGAACTGTAAATTTACAAAATCCCTCAAAACAAACAAACAAAAAAACACATCAATGAGACACATTTCTCCCCGTGAAACACCTTATTATTTACAACCTCAATTTTGCAAATACTTATTCATGTGCTTAATGTTAAAGACTGCAGTTAGTACCACAAAGGTCAATGAAATCATACAAGTAAATTTATATCTACACTAAAAGCATGCACATAAATGAGTAAAGTGTTTTTAATAGAAATTCTTGTTTTAATAGAATTTATATAGAAACCTTTATTTTTTATTATTTTTAGATGAGATTTATAAGGGTGCCTTAGGCCAGAAGTGGTTTCCCCCAAGATTAATAACTAGTAAAATACAGAAAATTAAGTGCAGGTATGTATTCTGGGGTTGTTGTGTTTTGTTTTGTTTGGGTTTTTCACTGTTCTGTTTTGTTTGGTTTGGTTTTTTAATTAAGAGACAATAAATGTAATCCCTCAAGAAGCAGTGCTGGGACTACTGTTGCTGGTGTGCTAGCGAACTTGGAAAGTAGCAGAAAAGTGAAGCAAGAAAAAAATCAATTAGTACTGTCAGCTCCCAAAAATTCCCATGAGAAGGTGAGCAAAGGCTTTACAATAGCAACTGATAAAACTGTGTCTGCAACAAGCACCAAGGCACACTTGGGAACAAAAACATTGGTATCACCATGGAGACCCTTTGAACCTATCAAGTCAAACTTTTGCTGTCATTAGAAATAGAACATTAAGATTATTATGCAAAAGAAAAAATAGGCAAGGAGGAGGATCCAGGGAATGACAAGCAGTTTCAGCTCAGTTCCCAAGCAGCAAAAAGAGCAAGTCCCAACACAAACTGTCTCCAGGCACGAGAAGAGCAAGGAGATGACAGACAGAAACCACCACTTATTTGCTCTTGAGCAGGAAGTCTTCTGTGATGAGATGGCTGGCTCTGTGGATGAGCGGACAGCAGCCCATTTCATTCTACCTTGACTTCAGCAAGGCATTTAACACTCACCAACATCAAATACCCCATCACTTCTCATAGCCAAGCTAAGGAGATACAGACTGATGGGTGGAATACAAGGTAGGTGAAAAAATGGCTGAACCATCAAGTCTCAAAAAGTAGAGGTCAGTGTTTGAATGAGTTCATATTGGGACTGATGCTATCTAATTTTTTTGCCAGTAACCTAGGCGAAAGGAAGCAGTGCAAACTTAACATGTCTGAAAGTGAGACAAAAAAGAGGGACACAGTGGACAAGCTGCAGGGCAAGGCTGCTGCACAGAGGGATCTCCACAGGATACAGGAGCCTGCTGAGGGTCAACACAGGGAAACTCGGTGGCCTGCAGGGACTGGGGCAGGCAGAGGCAGACGCTGATAAGGTGGCAGCTCTGCAGAGAAGGTTCTGGGGGCTCTGGTGGGCAGCAAAATGAACAAGTGCACTCTTGCATCAACGAGGGCTAAAACATACACCCTTCTGCACAAGCCATCAGATTATGGAGCTGATCACTCCTGAGGCTGCATCAAAAGACCTGTGCCCAGCATGAGATATGGACAAACCGGAGGCAGTTCAGTGAAGGACCACCCAAAGTGCTCAAAGTGCAGCAAATGATGCAGGAGGAAAGACTGAAGGACTTGGGTTGTTTAGCCTTAAGAAGGGAAAGCTAAGGATGCATCTCATAGCAGTCTTCCACCACAAGAAGGGCACAAGTAATAGGACAAAAGCTGGGGGTTGAAAGATGCAGCATGACAAGGTCTGATGAACACAGGCACAATAAGAGCAGTCAAGCACTGGGACAGGCTCCCAGACAAGCTGTGAATCTCCATCCTTAGAAACTTTGAAAATTCAGCTGGTAAAGCCTTGAGCAGCCTCACCTAACTCAGCCTTGCTGAGAGAAGGAGACCGGATGAGGTCACCTACAGCGGTGTCCTCCAGACTGAGTTACTGTATGAGTCCAGGATAAGTGGCATGCAACAGCTTCCTCATGATTCAGTGAAGCCAACGAGCAGCTGGATTGTAAATTGAACTTGTCATACTCATAAATAAAACATAGCTGACTTCTTCAGACTCCAAATACTCCAAATGCAGAGCCTTAAGCGTGGTTGCCCTTGAAATCTCTTCTTGATCTGCATTCTGCGGCGCATCTTACTATTACCTCCACATAGATGCAGGCTGGCTGCTAACAAACTCAGTGCTCCAAGCACAAGGACAAAGGTCCGCAACATTTGGTGGTTAAGTAAGTGATGGTATATAAGACCAGGTCTTTTGTTGTGTTTCCCTAAATCCCTTCCTCAAATTTTGTGGGAGGGAAATACTTGACTTTCTTATTTTAAGGGGATACTGTATAATCCTGTATAAGAAGGAATTAGTAAATATACCTGCCCTTCTGATAAGAATGGTATATGTTGCTTATGATATGTGAGTGACAGTGGAATGGCATTTCCTGTATTAGCAGCATTCTGTTTAATTTTGCATAAACAAAATTTACAATAGGCCAAATACTGAGAAATTCAGAAAAAAGGTGTTTCATAGAAAGCACAAGGTTTTAAATAGCAATTACAAGACAGTCATTCCCATTTAAGATGATGCTATTGATGCTATCTCATCAGCAAAGTGCATGCCCATCCTGCAAAATATTCTGTGAAGTTCTCCTAAACAGTAAAGAAACTGCTAAAAAAATAATGAATGAAATGCAACAGCTTTGAGATTATCAAATCTGCTTCACAAATTTAACTAGTTGGAAGAAAATTTCTACACAGTGAAGAAAGAGAAGTATAAGAAAATGTGTACCTACAGAATTTCTCCTTTATAAACTCTGGAATATATTTCTGGAATTTCAAACACTGGTTTTGCTATGTACATTCAATGCAAAAGTGAACAGAGGCCTCAAGATTAGACCTCACAGAATTTTTAAATAAACAACATTCTTCTACTCAGAATCAGACCAGTTCTGCCAACCGACACACTCATCAGCGTTATAAAGTTATTCTGAAAGTGTGCCAAAAAGATATCCTCTAAGAATAGAACTCTTTCTCTGGAAATGATACTGCAAGTTGCAAGCAAGGAAGTGTTGTTGCACTGACAACGTCCCAGAGCATGCTACTTAAAACTGATTCAGACACATTCATCAAATATTTGCAGCTAGGATGAAGAGGACAAGTTCCACATTGTATGGAATTCATATATGTATGTGGTATAGAAATGTTTGAATGAAACAAGAGGGCGATTGTTTCTGTCCCACCGACCAAAAGACTCCTATGTCCATAACAATATGAAGACATTCCCCAAAGGCTAGTTGTATAAATCGGTGTTCAGTAAGACTGCGGAAGGAATTAAGTGGCTCCCGCCACCACTCCAATTCCATCCAAAAGAACACATATATTAGTGAATTTTCTTTTATGTCATGTGATCTTATTCTGCCTTTTTCTTTTTAAGTTTTTATATTTTTCTGCTCATTCTCTACATAGCTTTTCCATTTAACTGGGCCTGAGCACAAAAAGAGAATGTTAGATTGCATTTTAAAGCATACAAAAGGAGACAAAAGAGCTTTATTTCTCTCTGTTGTCTCATTAGGTGTGCAGCTTCTTAATCTGAAATGGGGTGGGGGATAACAGTGTGCATAAACTGTCATCTTTTTATGCTCAAATTTTTGTTAAGAAACTGGAAAGTGGCATTACAGGCAGATATTAACTCATTACTTCATATAACCTCTAGCAATGACCAGAGTGTCTGCACAAATCCAGCAGATTGTAAGTGAAATGTCTACAAAACTCGACAGCTCAATCAGTTTTTTGAACTTATCTTCTCTAATTCCGTTTACCTTATTTCCTCTAATCACTTGTACCATATCTAAATTAATGACTACCACCACAAACATTTACTGCCAGTAATTCTTACAATACTATTCTCACAGGTTATTTTCTACAAGAATGTGTCCTCAGATTATAATGATAAACTGTAAAGTAATTGTACAGTGACACAAACTTTATGATTCTGTAAGCAATGTTAGAAGTAATCAATAAACCAGTCATCATGCAACTTCTCAAAGGCACTGAAAATACAGAAAACTGGACTGAAGAAAAACTAAAACAGCAATAAAAGTATAAAATAACAAAGATTTTCTTTGCTAATTTGGTTGACGTGGTGGTAGTGGTTAAGGAACCGTTCTCTAGACTGACCATACTGAATTAACTCTTGTGTGCTGCCAACCAAAAATAGTATCGTTCTTTGGACTCCTCTCTTTTCCAATGCTCTGCCCAGTTCACTGGCAGTAAAGCAGATTTATAGAATAAAAACAAATCGGTATTATTTCTTCCTGACTCTTGTTTTCTTCTGATTATCTTCTCAAAACTTTGTAATAGAGCCAAAGGTAATTTATAGCCAAAGTTAAATGAAATGAATATCAGGAAACTGCAAAGTGTTAGATTTCTTTACAGGGTAGCACTCCAAAGGGTAGACAAAACAAACTGGCTTAGGGAGGCAGCTATAGTAAACTACGCTTCATTAAACACATGAAGAGTTTAATTCTGTTCAAAAAGCTTTTGTTAAATTTCTGCTTCCTTGAAATCAAATTGGTCATAAAAAAGAAAAAGTGAGGTAACTTTAAAGGATTATAGCAGGAAGGCATCTGTCTTCCCACAGACATTCAATGCATTCATACTGTATTAGTGAAAGGGGTGAGAAAAGTGACGGAAACTCCAATTTCGCAGCACTACAGAGTATAGTGCTATTCAAGCTGTCCTTCAGTTGGATGGCCAAATGAGGTCCGTGATTCCAGCTTTGAGCGTGCTTCCCCAAAACCCACGCTGTGATCATTGCTCCTGGGACCAGCACTGCAAGAAAAGTATTTGCACTGAATTTTCTGCTGTGAATGACTGAAGAAACGGACCAGCCAACACATCCACACAACAGTCTACACAAACCATTCACAAATCCACTTTTTAATATATGTCTTGTGAACACAATAAATTACTTCTGCAAAAATTACTGCTACAGTGAGCAGGAAGCTTTCAAAGACCTTTATACCTACGTTTAACCTTCACAGCACCTCTATTTGCTGTTCCACAAATAAACTCTCTTAAATTAACACATACTTTGACTAACCTCACAATTCTTACCCATGAGCCACAAAAAAAAAAACCCAAAAAACATTCTCTTATATCTCCACGTTCAACCAAACTGACAAATAAGTCCATAGAAAAAAAAATATGCTAGGAATGCTTTTTATTTCCCTCCTCTCAAGGGCCACACTAGGTCAGACACTTCCAAGGTTAAGCTGGAAGCGAACAAAAATTCTGCAGAGCAGGGCAAGACACAGGACCATCACGTTGGCAGCTAAGAGGACGGCAGGGTTCATGACCTTCAACTACTCCCATTTCTACAGCCACAGGTCTTACTAGTTGTATTGAGTTAACACGGCAAGGTTTCACTAAGTGGAGGGTGCTATGGGGTGACTCCTGTGAGAAGCTGATAGAAGCTTCCCCCATGTCTGACAGAGTCAATACCAGCTGGCTCCAAAGATGTACCTGCCACTGGCCAAGGCCAAGCCCATCAGCAATGGTGGTAGCACCTCTGTGAAGATATATTTAACAAGAGAGAAAAAAACACTGTGTAAGAGCAGCTGGAGGGAGGAGTAAGAATGTGTGAGCGAAACAACCCTGCAGACACTGAGGCCAGTGAAGAAGGAGGGGGAGGAGGTGCTCCAAGCACCGGAGCACAGATACAGCTGGCAACACATGATGAAGACCATGGTGAGGCAGGCTGTCCCCCTGCAGCCCATGAAAATAATGCTGGAGCAGCTAGCCACCTGCAACCCATGGAGGACCCCACATTAGAGTAGTTGGATGTCTGAAGGAGGCTGTGACCCTGTGAGAAGTCCATGCTGGAGCAGGCTCCTGGCAGGAGCTGTGGCACCACGGAGAGAAGAGCCCACACTGGAATAGGTTTGCTGGCAAGACTTGTTATGCCGGGGGGGACCCACACCGGAGCAGTTCATTAAAAACTGCAGCCCATAAGAAGGACTCACATTGGAGAAGTTCATGGAAGACTGGCTCTTACAGGAGGGGTCCCACACTGTAGCAGCGGAAGAGTGTGAGGAGGACTCCAGGAAAAAGGGAGAGTTGGGGGCAAAGGTGTTTCTAAGATTTAGATTTTATTTCTCATTACCCTACTCTGATTTTGACTGGCAATAAATTAAACTAATATCCTCAAGCTGAGACTGTATTGCCTGTGATGGTAATATGTGAATGATCTCCCTGTCTTTAACTCAACCCATGATCCTTTTGTTATATTTTTCTCTCCCCTGTCCAGCTAAGAAGGAGCAGTGATAGAGTAGCTTAGTGAACAACTGATGACCAGCCAAGAGCAACCTGCCACACCAGTATAAAGGCTACATTCAGCCCGCATGAGAAGCATACACCGTGGCCTGTCCTGAATCTCTCAAGCCCACACTAGCAGCCAGAGTCTCCTCTGGCTCTTGTCCTACCACTGTGCTTCAATGTCATAAAAAGTTTTAGAAAAAGCAACAATGATAAAGCCAGGGAATAGCTTGTATATTGAAGTACAAGATCTACAATTCTTCAGCCTAGAAAAGACAAGACAAAGGAGTAGTTTCACAGACCCCTGTCATAGCAAAGGTTCATAGACAAAGGGAGTGGAAAGAGGTCCAACTGCTGAGGAACTGCAAGTGCAACCAGTTGGCTTGAAACACAAAAAAAGCAATTCTTTACAAAAATAAATAGCTAACCTGTAAACATTTTTACATCATAATTTGAATGCTGAAAATATACACAGATTGACAGGGAAGCTGGACATGTTACCAGAATAGAAGTTCACCGTGCAGAGAAACCGCCTCACGAAGTCCCTGAATAACAGACAACTGCAGCCTGGGGGAGAATTCATGGATAGTATATGCTTACTTTCTTATATATTTAACGATCTGTTTGAAAATTCAGAAAAAAGGATAAACATTGAGTTAGTAAATAACATCTTATAAACTGTATCACAGCTAGAGACATAGCTGTCAAGTCATGTTGCAGTTCCTCCAACACACACAAATCAATCTAGTCTCAAATAATCAAAAATCTCTGATTTACCCAATGTGCACACTATGAATTTTTTTAAAAAACAATAAATGTAGTGAAGCAATTTAAATATTTAAAACACAACAAAATATTATGTTTCTATCAGTAATGAATTATGAATTTCATCTTGATACTCTAACACAGGCTACACCTGAGTCTACCCAACCTGTGCAACCAGATACTCTCCAAAACTCCAAAAGAATATTTTGAAAGATATATATCTTCCAATCTAAGCTTTCTAACATGAACACAGGATGTTTAAATGCAAAAGTTAGAAGCCTACTAAGTTGTTAATACAAACCGCCTAAACACTCCCGTCAAAGAATGTTTTCTCCATCCTTGCTCAGGACCAGCTTCTATACTTGCCCTCAGCAGAGCTCCTTCTCTGCTCTCCCTCCAGTTGCTGTAATGTTGCATTCTTTATTGCCTGTAGCACATTCTCAGGGAAAAGGGATGAGGACTGCTCCTATTCTCATTTGTATGTAGTTTGGCATCTTCTGGCATGTATAAGCAGCTGAGGAGGGCTCAGGAGTATCTCCCTCATTTTTGGATGAATACCCTGGTTAGTACACTACCACAACAAAAAACGAGAGGCAGGAACCACAACTTCTTCCAGCCTTCTCCCTTGCAGGAAAAATTATGGTAACTTGAATACAAAACTGCCTCACATGGCAAAGTGAGCATCCAACCATTGCTAAATTTTATATGGGATATCATTCTTGCAAGGTCAAGGCTCTAAGCTGTTTCCTCTGGTGAGAGAGAAGATCAGGAACAGTAAAGAAATAATTGACTGGTCTTATTTTTACCCGGGCAGGGCCAACACAGTGCCTGTTCTTTTTCAGTTTGATGGAGATAACTAACTACGTATTTCCTGCAGTCTAAGATAAAAAAGCACATTACTTAACCAGAGAAATACATCCAGTATTGACAAGAAATTTAGATACAATTTAAAAACAAAATGTGATACACATGACTTTGGTTTCCTTCACTGACATTTAGTTGCCAGTACACAAAAACATCTTCAAAACTAACTAGAGAGATGGTAGACTAAGAAACATCTGTTTAAAAAAATAATATACACTATATTTATAGCCTATTAGTTTCAGGCAGCTGGTCCTGGATCAATATTTACAGCATTTTTAACCAAGAGTTGTTTAAAATAAATTATTTAATGCAAAACCTATTCAAAATAAATCCCACAGGCTTGCAACCTCTGCAGCGTTACTACCGCATTACGAAGTGATTGGTAGCAACATGAGGAATGCACATGCTGAAGAAGAGCGCAGATGGAAACACAGCCCTTCAGAGAGTTTGCCTCAAATCTATTCCAAGCTTTGAAGATAAGGTTATTTCAAACCTCCTCAGAATGGGGGAAGGGAGACAACAAACAATCTTAACTCCTCTCTTTCAACAAGTATTTGACTAACAAGGGTGGTGGTCTACTGTGCAAACTTAATATTTGAGCCCGGGTTCAAAGTATTCTCAGGAATATACAAGCTCCTTTCATACAGAACAGACTAAGTCTGCTCTTGTAGCTGAGCATACAGAGCCCTGTATTAACTTCTCAGAGGGGCAAACAAGCAATGCAGAAAATCCCAGTCCCAAGAATCATAGAATCATAGAATTGTCTAGGTTGGAAGGGACCTTTGAAATAATCTAGCCCAACCATCAACCTAACTTTGATAAAACAAAACAAAACAAACACAAACAACAACAACCCATCACTAAACCATATCACTAAGCAGTATGTCAACTCGTCTTTTAAATACCTCCAGGGATAGTGCCTCAACCACCTCCCTGAACAGTCCATTCCAATGCTTAATAACCCTTTCTGTTTAATTTTTTTTTCCTGATATCCAATCTGAACCTCCTCTGGTGCAATTTGAAGCCATTTCCTCTTGTCCTATCACCTGTGACTTGGGAGAAGAGACCAACGCCCACTTCTCTACAACCTCCTTTCAGGTACTTGTAGAGAGCAAGAGGGTCTCCCCTCTGTCTCCTCTTCTCCAGGCTGAAAAACCCCAGCTCCCTCAGCCTTCTCTTCTCATAAGGCTTACTCTCCAGACCCCTCACCAGTTTTGCTGCCTTTCTCTGGACCTGCTCCAGCACCTCAATGTCTTTTTTGTGGTAAGGGGCCCAAAACTAGACACAGTACTTGAAGTGGGGCCTCACTAGTGCCAAGTAGAGGGGGATGATCACCTCCTGAGTCCTACCCACCACGCTGTTCTTGATACAGGCCAGGATGCTGTTGGCCTTCTTGGCCACCTGGACACACTGCTGGCTCATGTTCAACCAGCTGTTGACCAACACCCCCAGGTCCTTTTCTGCCAAGCAGCTCTCCAGCCACTCTTCCCCAAACCTGTAATGCTGCATGGGGTTATTGTGACCCAAGCTCAGGACCCAGCACTTGGCCTTATTGAACCTCATCCCATTGGCCTCAGCACACCGATCTCACCTGTCCAGACCTCTCAGACTCCCATAGACCACTGCACAGGGTGGAAATAAAGCCCTTGTAATCCCGTTGAAGCACTCCACAGATACACATTGCTTTTAAGAAAAACAAAAAACCCCAAACGCCCCAAAACCCCTTCTGCCATCCAGCTACACCAAAGAGACTTAACCTTGACAACATGAATGGGAAATAGAGCTCTGTCATTTCTCCTGTCTCCTTAAAAGGAGATTTTTCCTCTTAAAGAACTTTATCTACGTGTCCCTAAGAAGTCACAGAAACCAGAGTATGAAGTAAACCAATGTTATTTTGGATGTTAATGTATTATTTTACTTCCTAATTTAAACAGTTACAAGAAGTACCCAAGTTCAGATTTGGTATAAACACATCCAATGCCATTGAATATAAACATCTTCCTTACAGCTAGTAGAGACCAGCATGCTGTTTTCAAATGTATCAAGCCTGTGCACCCTGACCACAAACATCCATCCTTAACCTATACTACTGAAATCGCCTTTCTACCATAAGCAATGACTACATTACCCCATGCTCTTCAAGCAGTAAACTTGCCCATCTCAGATACTAATTAGAGGATGAACCTAAGCTGCTGTCTAAATTTAACAGGAAAGACCAGAGCTGGGGATTGTAAATCTGGCCTCAAAGACATTCCAGTCACACTGCCTCTAGCTGGAACCCACAATTCTCATGTCCTCCAGCTAAGTCAGTAACACGGCTTCAGAAAGCTCTACCTCCTCTGTCTGCAAAGCACCAGTCTGCAAAAAAACTAATTCCTCATTAGATCTTCCAAAAAGACATGCAATAGAAAGCCAAGTCCCTAGACCACATATTTGCAATTTTCCTCATCATTCCCAAGTATCTGTAAATTCCTACAAGAATCCCTGAAGAAAGAAGTCTCAAGAAGTGTGCCTTGTTCTGGCCACCACATATGTACACATAATCTGGAAAATGTCAAATATGAGTATTGTATTTTCCCTGCCCCTTTATCCTCAGTTATAGTGAAAAACTGGTGAAACTTGAGAAAGAAAAAAAAAAAAAAAAAAAAAAAAAAAGAGGAAAAAAGTTCAGTCCCAAAAAAATAGAATTTGTGTCAATTACTGAATTTTATTTTAGATGGTTTGTAACCTATCTGAAAAAGAATTCTCAAATTTCTCAGGACGAGCTGTTTGTGGGTATGTGTTAAAACATGTGCTTAATCCCCTAATATAAACCATAAGCATGATTTGTGATATACAAGTTTTAATTTAAGAGCTGTGGCCTCACCGCCCCTGTATTGCTTACCACATATCAGACAAAGAAAGCATTATGCAAAAGACTGAATTTATATCACAAAACTTTCCAAAATAAGAAATAAAGAGTATATCTGCAAAACATTGAAAAGAAAAAAAATATCCTGGAAAACTTTCAGACTGACTGCTTCAGTCAGGCACAGTAGCTGAAACATGGTTGTTAGAGACAAATCAAAGAACAGAAAAACAGCATCACCAGAATGTTGAGAGTTAACAGTTTTGAACAATATACCATCACATACAGTTCTTAATACAATGCCTTTCAAACAGCTTGTTTCGACGTTGAGTTCTTGACCTGTCTATAGCTCAGACTCATTTTGTTATCAGTCACATTATTTATTCATTTTATTTCACCTACATCTGAAAAAATGCTCGTCCCTAAATGATGCAGTTTCTCAAGGGAGAGAGGTGTGTTTCACACACCCTTATCCTGGCAACATGCGTCAAGTTCCCTGAGGCCACTGATCTTTCAGTCTCTCTCACCGGTCAAACTGATGCAACTTCCAGTGTTACAGAGTGCAGTATCTTAAGCTGTATCTGAAGTCTGTTACCTCCTCTGCTTAGCTTAGCTTCTATAAATACATTCAAGAATTAGTTGTAAAAAATATAGTAAAATAACAAAGTAGGAAAATTTACAGGAAATATATTACAAAACCAAATAGTCTTTCAGGAAGATGAAAACCCTCCCCCCCCTCCCTTCCCCAAACCAACGTGAGACACGGTTTAAAAATTACTTCCAGCCTCATGCATAGAACGAAAAATATAGTTGTTCTGCAGATGTATCAATGATGAGGATTACAGAATTACCAGGAGAATTATGTTTCAGGAAGACCGACTGTTTCTGTTTTCACATACAAGTATCAGCTCACCTCTCTAACACATCTGTATTTAAAAAAAAATAAATCTGCAAGACTACAAAATTTTCCCTTAGAATCATAAATACATTTAGAGAGAGTGAAACTAACAATTTTGTCTTTTTAAGCTTTACATCTATATTTTAAAATATTTTCTCAAATTCTATATATTATAAAACTGAAGGAGCCATTCACAACAAAGCAGATTTTACCCAAACTTCACACAACCATCACACATCTCTAAATGCAGAAGGTAAGAAGCAAGGTAAATGCCTTAAACTCAGCTGCATGATAATTAAACGTGGTCAGCAGTTGTGAGGAAAGTATAGGAAAGATGGATTGATTTACAATTGTTAAATCTTGGAAGGAGGACAAAGGCTTTTCTTTGAAGTTTGAGGAAGGTAGATGCCACTTCAATGCTTATTTCAGTAACTCCTGCTTTGCTATAAGCAGCGATATTTGTCTTACGAGTCAGCCTTAGACTTTTATTAATAAAAGGTAGGTTAACCTGAAATTGTTCAAATTAAATTTGAATGGTCCACTGAACCCTTAAAGATGTCTAATCCCTTCCTTTTTGAGATTGTGGATGTATTTTCCAAAAGGCTGTTGAAATGGCTATCTTCAAATAAGCCTGAGAAGATTCCTAAATCTCAAAGAGACTCAGAACAAGACAGTAACCATATTCAACTTAAAAACAAGAAAAAAATGTAGTGAATAATTCCACTTAAAGTTAGTATGAATCACACAAAAACATTAAGTCTTGAAAATGAAACAGAATGGTAGAAGTATTTAAAAAGCTTTCAGACTGAAAACCTTCTGAATACTTTTGCTGACTGCAATGTCAAAATAGGCACCAAAACCCCCTAGTTTTAGTCACAGTCTCACCATAAATGATCAACCACCTTGTTTAGAAAATTTCATGTTTCAAAAATAGAGAACCATTAATTTTTAGGTAGATTTGAATCCATGTATGTGCATTGTACTCATATTGAATCCATGTATTGCACATGTAACATAAACAACAATGTAAATCCCAGGCAGCTTTAAATGCAAAATTAAATGTCCTTTCTCTACCAGTTAACAGCTCATAAGACTGAAAAGCACACAACCAAATTAATCCAACACATGTATTTTACTACTAACTTAGTAATATTACTTGATAGAATCCAAGAAACTCTTATTTTAATGAAATAATAAAATATTGACATCAGAGTTTATTCCAAATGGCCATGAACTCAACTACTTCAGAAAAAGAGAGAAAAGAAATAAACCCTGAATATCAACAGTTGCTATTACAGGCATAGGCTTTGCAATGAAGTTTCCTACACCGAGAATCTTCACAAGGACACTGACACAGATTTCTTCATTGAAAGCTAAATCTTAGCAGACAGTAAGAGAATCATATTATACTACAGATAATGAACTCTAAACATTAATACACACCTTAGCTTATTTATGCAAACAGTATTATTTAATTCCCTTTTTTTTTGAAAGATTGTGATTTTAATAGCTGTATATAATGTTTTACATATAATAATTCATATATTTATAATTTTAAACTATTTTTTTGTAGTAGGAAAAGGGGATACAACCTTCTTAACCAGATTTTAAACGCGCAGCAACTTAGATTACCACTTTTGAAAAATCTGTTTGTAAGTATACATTCATCTTCTGCTGAACTTTCACAAAGCAAGTATGTGAAGTGAGATTTCAAAAATCCCTGAAATCACCTTACAGGACAGAAAGTGGGATTGCAGGTAGCAAGTTTCTCTAAGGCAAGATTTCTCGTGATGTGAATTTTAGTGTAACTGCATTCAACAAGTGGCTCAAATGCAACTAACACTTGGTTCAGTGCACATTGAGAGGGGCTGAACATGATTAAGTTCTCTCCACTGCCGTTTTCCTATAAAAAAGATGATGTCCTGCTTCCTCGGGTCATGCATAGCCCCAGAACTATCAGCTGACAATTACTGAAATTGCAGTGACCACTATAATGGCTTGATTTTATGTTATTTTAATGAAAATTTGATGAGTCTTACCATGAAACAAGGATGAATACCAAGAGCAGCAGCACAGTATTTTGCATTTTTCTAACTGCATCTTAACATTAAGAGTGACATAAGCTTAAAGTAAACAAAGTTGTAATTCTTTCATAGTGCCCTAGAGACCAAGGCCTCAACAGATGGGATTTCTACTGAAAGATAAGCTGTTGGTTCTTCAGATACTGTGTCTTATTGCTAATGATTTTTTTACTATTTGGCCATCTTATATTCTACAGCACCTTTTACTGAATCTGAAAGAGGTGGGGTTAACAGACCCTCAGCTGTCTGTGTTGTCAAAACTTTATGTGCCAGTACCATTCTGAACTGTGTTTAATAAGTGTAGTATATTTTAGGCTTTGCCCACCCTGTTTCCTTTAGGAAGATAACGGTTAAAATATTGATATTTGAATAGGTGCTGTAATATGGCATTCAAAAAACACAGCGTAAGTGTGTATGGGCTTGCTTTCATGAAGACTGTCTCGCACTCTGCTTTTCTAAAATTTGTAACAATGTAGAAAGCCAGGTGATGCTGACTCTTAACAGGAATCTCAAGGGAAGCACATAAACCAGTAATCTCTCAGATTACATATCCTTGTCCTACTCTGAGATTCTTAGATGTTTATCAGCAGCTTCACTGAAAGCAACAGTTGATAAAGGGAAAGCTGATTTATATCCCACGACTTTACAATTCTCTGTAAGGTCACATTTCTTTATTCATTTCAAATCACTCTAAAAAAAAAAAAAAGGCATTAGCAACTTGCACCATCTGCTTAACATTGTTTAAAATTATATTTAAAAAAAATAATGTTAATAGTGAAGGACTTCCCTAACCTCCAAAGAGTAAGAGGCAACCCTGAGAAAAAAAGGTGATTTTCGTCCATTAAAAAACATTTGTGTTAGCTTTTCTGCTTGTTTGTGACTCCCTTAATTATCATTGTCCTACTGCAGCTCCCCACGAACTGTCAACAGACAAACCTTGCAATGCTAATCAAAACAGTTAAAATAAACCTACATTAGAAAACTAAACTAAGAGCAGTGTGTTGGTTCGCTACCTGACTTGGGACCAGTTCTGAGCACTACACGCAGCAGGAGAAAGCAGGGTTGTGGGAACAAACGTGGAAGCAGGGAAGCTTAAAGCTTTCACAGAGCTACTGCATCAGGTAAAACTGCCCATAGTCACCAGTTCAACTTTCCCCTAAACAGAGAGAACTCTGAAATGCACTCATGTATATTAACTTGAATTTCAGTGAATAAAAGCTGTTTAGAGATCAATGACAGTGGGAGAGGAAATCAATCCGGTTTTGAAGCTGGGGGAGGCCACTGAACCCAGACAGCCCAATGCATGACATGCATCTTCAGCCTGGCACTCACCAGTGTCCATACTGTCCAGGTGGAGTCACAGATGAGCCATGTAAACTGTCCCTTTTCAAACTACTGAACACGGACAGCATGAACTACATTTGTTTATGATCTCTTAAGATCTCTCTGGCTTTTTTTTTTTTTTTTTTTTTTTTAATAGCTATAATTTAATTCTGCAGGCTTAGAAAGTGAAGTGCCAAGTATTAATACGTCATTAAATTTTGAGATAAAGACAACTGTACTTGATCCTCTGCAAGTTCAGAGGGCAGAATAACAGAGTTGTCTTCTGGTTTGGTTTGTTTTTTTCCAGACAAAATGGAAGCAAGGAGATGAAAAGCATGTGCAGCTTCAAATTCCTCCAGTAAATAGCTTTTCCGCTTCACTCGGAAAACTACCATATAATTTCACATGTTTTTTCAAATTGCACTTTATTCCTCATAATCAGATTTTTCTTTGGCTTTTATTCCTCTTTGAATGCCTGCCTGTCTAGCTGCAACTTCTCACACCCACCAAAATAAATTTTCTTTTTCCATAGAAATTAATTTTGATTGTTTTAAGGTTTATTACATTTGCCTTAGGTATTTCTTAGCTAAAATACATATATTCAGCTCATAATTCCCTATAAATAACTGCAACCTTCCTTTGAGCTTTATCCAAGTCATAACATTATCTAGCTCCAAAACCAAGGTCATTGCATACTTTGGAGGAGGGAAGTTACAACTGCCCAGCATCTCTGGTTTTCATACAATAAGTTGAAAGGTTGTTTGCTACCACATGGCCTTATAGATTTTTACTTCACTACTCACACTCCTATTTTCACTAGTTCTTCCTTGCACTGAATTTCCATATTCCAGTGGTTTAAAAGTAGTGATGCTATCTTCTTATCCATATTTCTTGGTTCTTAGCTTTATGATACTCTTTATTTTATCTGCCTATGAACAAATATTCAGATAATTTTTTACTTTTGATTCTAGTGTAAGTTTTGCTTTTGTGGTCTTCATAATTTGCAGCAAATATTTTCCACCTCTTTTTCTGATAAAGATAACAGTATCAAGAAACCACAATACAATATTATCTCTATGCTTCAGCCTCACCCTTCTCAGATTCAAGTGAATCAAAATCAGACTTCTGAATTTGAATTGCCTTCTAATTCAAATATTGCGTGAAATAAACTCAGGTCACCAGTAAACTTTTACTGTACTTCCTTATGCCCTGCTCAGCTCCTTTATACTTTCTGTCTCCCTCTAGTCTTCTAATAGGAATTTCAGAGACAAAAGACCCAAAATAAACAAAAAACTGACGCCTTTAAAGATGGAGTTTGATAGATTTACAAAATAGAATGTGCAGTTTAGAACGAACAATCTGGGACATCAACTTCCTTGCTTCTATATAAATAAACTATATTTTAACCACTACAATGTAAATTAGAGCATTTAATATTGATACAAAATGCCCCATAACAGAAAGAGTTAGGAGCTGTCTGACTAGAATTAGTTTATCTACTGCTTTATGCCACGTTGAGAATGAGGACCCATTCTGAAAGGCATCGTGGACAATCCCTGCTGCAAGCACACAATAATTTAAGGTAAAGGCTCTAAGTATACATGTGGAGACTGCACTTGTAAAACCCAAGAATCCACGGTACAAAGAAAAAATCACTTACTTACTTGCTTTTTCCCTACAGGCATTCTTCCTATTCCAGTCAGTTTACCTAAAATTAATTAAAACTTTTAAGGGGTACAGATTTGAGGGGATGTTTGAGTTGTCCTTCCATTAGAGACCAACTGCAAAGCAAAGGGAACAAGCACAGAGTTCTGTTCTGGATACAAATTGTACATAGTTCACAACATACACTGGACAACAGGAATTTCCCAGACAGTACTAAAAGAACACCAAACAAACAAAAACCCCCAACCCCCCCCAAATCAACAGAGAAACAAGAAACAATCCCCAAACTACAACTAAAGATACTTGTTCTGATTTCTGGCTTAGCCATAGAGATCTTTTGAATCTTTCCACACAGTTTCTAAAAATGAGTTGAGAATTTGACCTAGAAAGGGGTAAATATCCGGAGGATACATCAGATTTCTTGCTGTGAAAGCTACTCTTTCTCCACTTCTCCTGCCAGAGAGGTGTATTGTCATTTGGTCACACACATACACATGCATGTACTTCCAGTTAACCCCCCAGTTCCCAAGTTTACTTCTATTATTTTCAGCAATAAAAGGGAAAATTGTCACTTTATAGGGCAAACTTTCAGTAGTTCTTACAAAGTGGACCACTGTTTTAATATGACTATGGGAAGCACACACCACACTCCTATTTAGATGAAGAATGGGTATAAATATCTCAAATAGAATATTATGCGAGATATTATTAAATAATTTGGGTCACATGAACATGTCTTATGTTGGGATAAAATCCAGAATGATTTTAAAAATATATTTCCATTTAGAAGTACAAATTATCTACCAGACCCAGACATTAAAAGATAAAGAATTATCGTGCAAAAACACCTAAACAACCGTGAGTTGATCAATAACAGTGTGTTAGACTTCATTTAAAATAAAACCAGCCTTGCAGATGCATAACCTACCAGTGTTTTACTCAAACAAAAAAGACCTAATTCATGAAAATTTCTAACTATGAAACTTTGTCAGTGTTACTCTTCTCCAGATCATCTAATAGGACCAAAGTAAGCCTTTTACATGAATTTTGTAGCCACCACCCCAAGATATAATCCTGCACTCAGTGAATTCAGTCACTGCTTTGAACCTGCTTGCTTTTAAAGCAACTAAGCATATATAAATTCACATGGAACTGTACAGAATTAGGACTGAGCAATATTTCAGTGGTCACAGTTTCAAAACTGTATTTAAAATTCTTTTGTAATTGATAATTTTCACCCAGAAAAGATGGCAGAAGGCATAAAAATTGCCTGTATTCACAGGTTATCAAATTTCTTCTTATAGATACCATAGAAAAAAGACCAGCAGTATAAATTTATAGCAACAATATGACATCCTCAATAGCAACTAGTACTTAGAAAGAAAAGTTATCCTATGGAAACATAAGTGGTTTTAAGGAAAACTTTTTATTATGTATGTGTGTGTGTATATATATCTTTTCCAAATCCTTCTCCTGCACATAAATGCTTCAGCCGGAAGTTTTACTCTAGTACAGTTGAATAGCTTACATTAATTGAATTTTGGAGCCTTTCAAGACTGAAAACATGTGTGAGTCCACTCTGAGGTAATATTTTACCATAATCAAAGATTAGGATTTGCAACAATCCTGAATACCCCAAAAATCTGCTCATGTCTCCATATTCTTATTTCACAGCAGTGCTCATTACCCTTGTCCTACAGTAGTTATTTTTGTGATCTCTGAACTGTAGACCTAACCCACGGAAAGAAAAATAATTGTCAACATGGTAGAAAAAAACTAAACAGTTTAGTTAGTCATATTTATAGACTTGCCCAAAAGAAAACAGAAATATGCTTTAAAATAATATAAGCACTGGACAAGAGCTGCTAATCTCAAGAAGTATCACTGCTACTTTAGGTGCGTTTCCCAGTATCTCATGTTCCTGGAGGTGTCAGAAAAACACAGACTCATCCAAGTGTTGCCATGAAACAACTGCAACTCAAAATGCAGTTTTGAAAGAAAGGAAGCTCAAGTTTACAATGTCACACAAAACTACACAAGCATATTTCCTCCACATACCAGGTGTATCTAGCAAAAATACAGAGACATTGCAATAGCAGGTGGTTTGCCTTAGAGAAAGTTTAACAGACATGTTCCAATGCCTGCTGGGTATAACTGTATTATATTTGACATTCTGAGGAAATTATAAATGGTATTCCATTTTAAGATCTGTGATATTCAGGGCATTTCTACCTAAGTACTACAATACAGAGAAAATTACATAGTGTTTAAAAATACTGAATAACACAATAATAATACAATAACTGAAGTACATGTCAAAATGCTCATAGTTCTTGGCTGAACTTTTGTTTCTGCAAAAAGGTCTAAACAAAGGAGAAAAAGCAGGATTAATAGTATTTGCAAGAAGAAGACACTGAAGTAATATGTAAAATGCCTTTTTAATACAGCACAGCCTATTTTATCTTCTCAAAATGGGCCCTGACAAAGGGCTGCTTTGCAGTATAGCAGCATACTTGCTTTTTTCCAGACTAAATGTTTTGGCTTACACTAACCACAGGCTTAGACTGAATGACACCAAGTTATTTCAATCAGTTGCAGTCTCACCCTAGCCATCTAAGTTTATCTAATATTTTGCCTTTCCCAAGCAGATGTATTTATCATCTTCTGCACTTGCCCTTCTGTATCTACCATTTTTTTTCATTTTTTTTATACCTCTACTGGAGAGGAACTGATAAACCTCTTTCCTTTTATTTTCTCATCCTTTCTGACCACTTCTCACATTCCTTTCCATCCCAGTTTCTCATTTATTCCTTATCTGTCTATATCCTTCCCTATACGAAGGCATAGGAACCACACTCAACCACCACAGTACCACTTGGTAACACATTTTTCTTTAGATATTTTTCCTGCCGTGAAATCAGCTTGGTCTTTTTTAAGCACTTTGAGATTCAGAACCAAAACTCTAGTAAGCAACTTCACAAAATTCTTCAATCGATGACCCTATTTCACACCAAAACTTCCCAATACATTATTTAGGAAAACAACTTTCTTTTAATAATTTTTATAAATCTTCACCTAGTATAACAAAGAAACAAAGGTGCCCTTCAAATCCTGTGCTATTGGCCATTGGAAATGAGTACTGAGCAAGAAGATCAAGGATAGATGAGAACACAGCGTTATGAAGAAACAAAACAAATTAAATTATGTAGCAGCCTAATATTGGACCTGTGGCCACCCTAACGAGGAACACCACAAACACACACCTCGTGAAGCAGAGTGAGAGAATCCTGTTTGCACAAGGAGAGTAGAGAGTTGGAGCTTAACTCACTCTTTAGCTGAAATGTTTATCTACAGAACTTCAGATTTATGCACAGATTAAATCCATGACTTAAGAACACTCAACCACCGCTTCTCCACAGGAGACCTGTTATTAACATGTGTGTGGTGGGTCTCTGCTGTAGAAACAACTGATTACAATAGCCAGGTCAAAGAAGTCAACAGCAACAGACTACCTAGAGGAGCTGAGCAGCACTATCTAATGCTAGCCAAAGCGTGTGGAGATTAGATGACAACTTCTATCCTTCCAGCTTTATTTAATTAAAAAGATCCCTTGAGATCTTTAAGGAAAAAATGTTTTCAAGAAATATTTTCTGTGTCTGTTTCCCACACAATACTCAACCAACGACTCCTCAGTCAGAGCCATGTTCTGAGAAAACGGTCCAAAATAGTATAAGCAGGATCACTCATTCAAGAGGTCAAGGAAAGGATTCCCAATGACTTCAGCAGGCACGTATCCACAATCATTGGACACAGCTTACAGCTTGATCACAGTGTTTGCTTTTTCATTTCTTTGTTGTTTTTCTTTAAACTACTTGTCTGAGGTTATTTATAGGTTGTTTTTTTTTTTAAATGTGGTCTTTCTGACATACAGCTAAGGAAGGAAAGAAGAGACACGCAGCCCAGTGAAGTGAAATATGTTTTTCCATGCTAAGAACACGATCCTGTGTTACCACATCTTCCAGAGAGAGAATTAACTCTAATTTTGCATGCACCTGTGAACTACTAGCTGAACTACAGCCTAAAATTGAGAGAGATGTGTTTCAAAAGTCAGAAGTTTGTCATCAATACATCAAAAGTGTGTCAAGTATACACAGCTCAGGGCATTTCATCTTTAGCAGGACACATACTACAGGCATTGTTGCAGTGGGTGAGACTGAAATGATCATGCAGCTACTTTCTGAAGAAAGTCAAATCATTTTTCTTTTTTTTGGTTAAAGAAAACAAAAGCAAGCCTGAAATAACACTGAAACGCAAGGTTTCACTCTAAAATGACATAAAAAACAACCAAAAAGGCACCAAACCAAAAGAGTCATTCCGTGTTTTATTCTGCAAAGGTGACAAGGCTGCTGTTTGTTCACTGAGCTGCCGAGACAACAAAGTTAAGCCAGGTGTCCTTGACACTGCTTCTGGCCTTTGTCACTTAAACCCTTCAGGGAAGGGCTGCTTAGGAGGTAGAGCAGGGTACAATAGTACCAGCTCAAAAAAGATAAATACCCATTATTGTAGCTGTCGTGTTTTGCAGATTTATGTCGCAGACATTAGTGATGAGTTCTATACCTTTCAGGGCACCTCATTAAGCCTGAAACTTAATGTAGTCCATAGTGATGATAATCTGATGACAGAGCAAGTGTTCTGAAGTCATTAGGATGATTCTGATGCTATAAAGACATCCTCACACAGAATGTGTGTGTGGAATGCAACCATGGCCACTAACCAGAGTGAAAGAATTAATCTTTGAAGTAGCTGACAAGAAAATCGGCTTTATGAATATGTGGCACAGACCTGCACCTCTTTTTTTCTCTACCATGGTTCATGAGACTACTTGTGTCAGACCAGACTTGGGATTTGGCTAGGTAAGTGGTGAAACTGCTTTGTGGATAGAGCAATCCTACACAAGCAGAGTAGTAGATGAGAAAAAAAAACAACAACCCTATCCTTATATTTCCTGGGAAAAAGTTATCTCTACATTTTCCACATCAAACCAGTATCACATCTAAATCCCAAGTAATGGAGTAGATAATGCAACAACAGCACTTTACTGAAAGCTGAGATTAATGCAGACATATAAAAATTTAAAACCGGTTCAAGATATTCTTTAAAAACCTTTCACTGTTTTGCTGGCTTTTGTGGTTTTGTTTTTTGGTGGTTTTTTTTCCTTTTCCCCTTTAAAAAAAAAAAAAAAAAAAAAAAAAAAAAAAAAAAAAAGGCAAAGCAGTAAGGCTTCTCATATCAGCTTTTGGGAAAAGCATTTAGGGGATTCAGTGTTTGCAGTCCAGTGTGAAGTTCTGAATAGAGTAACGTTAAGCTGATAAGTGTGTGACTAATTCATGGATTATTTAAATAGCATGCACAATATTACACGGACACTGCTCAGATTTCTAGTGCTAAAGGTTTGTCCATGTTCTTTCAGTAAATTCCTGCTTCTGCAGTGATAGAGATTAATATTTTGTAACCAGTCCGGAATGGAATGGTTTACAATGCTTAATTTCAAAAGCATTACTACTTTTGTGTGTGTATACACATTTATAGGACTAAAGAGTCAATGCATATATTTAAATCTATGTGACTCAAAATTTATACTACATTACACATCACCTGTCATTTCACTGCATTTCTTATTTCTGAAAACTTTGCTTGGTTCCAGCCGTGTTCAAAGGGTTTTCTTAAAATTCATCAGCTAAACTCCAAGTTTTGCCGTTACAGCTTTTTCCATAAAAATATTTTAAATACACATACATGTATGTTTTAATATTTTTATATATACACATACTAGACTCAAAGAAAAAATAATCCAGGCCTCGTTTTATTACTTTTATGCCCAAAACCAAAATAATGTTTCCTAAAAATAAGCTAAGAATAGGAGGGGGGTGGTGGTGTTTGTTGGTTTTTGGTTTTGTTTTGTTTTGGTTTTGTTTGTTTGTTTTTGTGGTTTTTTTTGTTTTTTTTTTGTTTTTTTTTTTTTTTTTTAAGGATAGTTAGCTTTGGAACATCTCTTGCTTTCTTTTCTGTTGGGTGTCAGCTTCAAAACCAATCTGCATCTCAACCTCCACCACAGTCAGGCAACTGCAACATGCATCTTAATGTACCTACAGTCAAGACAAGACACTTTGCATAAAAACAAAGTAGCGAGGTCTGCTAATGTTACCATGGAGTTTTGGTATCAGAAAACTGCTATCCTTGCTTTTTAAGTCAAGCTATTTTCCATTGCAAGACCACTCCATCAGTACAGTTTCTTAATTTCTCATTTTTTTCAGCATTGACGAAGAAGGGTTTCCAGAACACGTGCAAGAGCTTCTTCTACAATGCATCAATTTTTAAAAATGTGAACTTCACTGACAGCAGAAACGTAGGAATGCAAAAACAGATTTTTAACAAACTCATGTAATAATTTAAGCATGTTATTAATTAATACAACAGCTTAAAGTGAAGGCATAGGACAGAAATTTCTATCTCCAAAAGTTTAACTTTTACTTTTAAGCCAGGAAAGATGGTACAGCTGGAAATGGAAATCCATCAGTCACTGGTTACATGATCCTGGGGACCGTTCAACAAGCTTTACCCAAAGAAATAATATGTAAAGTAAACTGTCACCATTATTAAAGGGTAAACAGCAAAGATTGATGAAGCAATTTGCCAGATACCTTAGAAACATACCCCTCATGGGAAAATTTGTGCTGCTAACTGATCTCGTATCCCATGCGTATCCCAGAATGTTTTACAAGTTACGTATAATTTATTGCTCTCTTGCATACATGCTATCTGAGGGTTTCTAAGCAAGATCAGCCCCTAAATGTAAAAAACAGCATTATTCAGACAGTCTCCTCATATTGCTTGAACAACCACTTTTATAGCCTGACAGGACCACCTGTGTGAGATTAACTTTTAGTAATAAAAATAACAAAAAATACAGGGAAAGAAAGATAGGAAAAAGGTGGGAGGGGAGGAGGGGAAGGGGGAACAACAGATACAGAAGGAAGATGAGAGCCCTAAGATTAGTTTTTGAGATACAAAACATAGTCTGATTTGTAATCAGGTTTAATTATTCAACTGTTTTTCACCAGCAAACGATAGGCTTTCAGGACTCTGGTCATATCATAAAGCTTACTATCTTAGAAAAGGTAACAATAAGGTCAACAAAAAGCACTAAGCATAATAATTCAGTATATTCACCCTCCTGTAGGGTAAAGGAAACTCCTCTCATACATAACAGCAGATCTGCTGGCATTCTGAACTGTTTCTTCACTTACTGCCTAAATTTGTAGGGTAGACATGATCTTTCAAAGCCCAATACACATGAGGTATTTTCTAGAAACACAGATATAGAACATGATCACAATTTACCAGTTTAGCAATTAAATGTTAAGACTGATCCTATAAGCTCTTAGCCAGACATTTCATTGGGATCACCTCCATAGGGTGTGGATCCCTCTGCTCTGTGTAAAGCTGTACGCAAAAGATCAGAGGCTGGTTCTGCCTAAATATGCGTGCCCAACAGGGTCTCATTCCTGTTTTATTATAAGAGAAGAACAAAGGTTGAATGGAACAGTGCTTCACAGGCAGGAGACAACATTCACCCTTCTCTTATGTCAACGCAATAGTTTAGTGCCGACAGCATGTCTTTGATGATAAACTAAAAGGCTTTTCAATTTCACATCTCTCTCTTTTTATCTCTCTGGTTTAACATCTCCTCAATTTAAAGCAAGAAAACTCTCCTTTTATGGTATCATACAATGGGTTTATGTAATAGATGGCTTCCATGAGAACTTGGTTATAATGGCCTTCAACAAGTTGCTTACACGAAAACCCAATTTTTCATACACTTGTCATGCAATTAGAGTTTTGTGGTCACTGAAGATCTACATGTTTATCCACGCTCCAGTTCTTAATAGGACCGTTATACTAACAGTACACTTGTCTGCTTACAAAACAACCAAACAAAACAACGATATTGGTACAGGCTTGTATGTGGGAAAAAAAGGAGGAAAAAGCCCCCAAAAAACATGTAGAAGTATCTTAGAAATAAGCAAGACAACCTGGAGAGCAACAACTGGAAACTGGAATTACACATCACCTTTAGCAGAGATTGCAACTCTCTTGTTTCTATATACACTGAGTTTTCAAATTTTCTGGCAACTGATTTCAGCCCTAAATTGGGATAACACTGTGATAGTCAACCCCAGCCCTGAGGTCAACCAAAGTGGGTGTGTTTTTAACTCCACAATGATTACAAAACCAAAATCTCAAAAGCCCAGTCATAACTGTCTCAGTTTACTTTCTTTCCACTTAGGTAAGGCAAAAAATGAAAATAGATCACCAGTGAAGCCACCAAATCACAGCTTCTAGACCATCCTTTTTATAGGTCTGCCCTCCAGCTGGTATGCACACTGAAGCTGTTAAGATATAATGCCCTTTATCCACATTTACATTTGTGAGTTTACAAGACACACACATATTACAATACACTCATACAACAGGAAAACAAGACTACATTTGTTGCTTTGTCTCTATTAAAGGTCTAAACAAGAAGGAAGCTTCATTATTTTACATTCTAGTACCTCTTTCAAAAGGTGTCATATGTATTCTAATATTAAGTATGGAATTACAATTTCATACTCTCCTAGTAGTATCCAAACTGTTATAAATACACTTACAATACTTCATTGATTTATTTTGCTTGCATGTTTCTAGAAACCAAAATTGTATCAAATTCTCTTGGGCATTTGATGAATTATTGAGACAAATATTGAGTCTCTTAAGATAGTGAAAAACTGTAAGCATTAGATAGTATTTACATTTTTTATCTGTTGCGCAGGCAAAATTCTCTAAACTTTATACTTCAGATTTATTCTTAATAAAGCACAAAGTATCAGCTCTAAAATCAGCTTCTGGAAATCTTGCAGTCAATGGGCCTCCGGTAACAGTTCACTGTAGGTTTTATTCAAACAAGGGAGAAAAAAGGGGGCTAAGTGGACGAGAAAAAATGGTGAAATGAGGAATTCAAGAAGATTAATTGAATTATCAACTCTGACTACAATATAGCTATTTTCTTAAATCTGAAGTTATCAGGTGGAATAGGATGATCAAAAATGTAGCCCCACCAACAGCAATACTTACTGTCTAGCTATAGATCCTGAAATGTGAATTATCAGTCTGAAATTTTAGATACAATAAACCCTATTGTATGTTTTCATAAGCTCCTTGAAAAACAAGACCTTAAAGCCACATTCCCCAGATATGCACTTTTTTGTTCCCCAATATGGACTGTTCTTTCAATGTTAGCAATATAAATGAAATGTGTAGATTTTCATTCCACCCATTCCACCCAAAAAATGCCAGACTGTGTGTGTTTTGCATGATTTGCAGCTGGGTTTTCTTGGTTTTGTTTATTTCTTTGTTTTTTTCTTTTAAAAAGATATTTATCGATTTTAGAAGAACCATACAGAAAGCAGAATTCCACACTATGAAAATATAAGAGGAAAGTTAAAAGAAATTTATAAAAAACTCATGTGCCCTGCCATACCTAAATATTGGGTGCATGGTTTCCAAGGAATCTGGAAATGTGTATAAGGATCTTGAACAAAAAAAAAAAATCCCATGATTTAAACAACGAAGAAACACAGCCTCACCAGTTGAAATCAGTGTGCGTACCATGGATAGACTTAAAGCAGACTTGAGAAAATAACAAAAGGAAGATGTGCTTTTTTGGTGGGGTTTTTTGTTGTTTTTCAAGGGAGGAGGAAGTGTTGCTTTGTCGTTATTTTTTTGAAAGAAGCCCCTCTTATTTCATAGCTCTCAGTGTCCCACTCCAAGCTGAGCCTCTCAGATCCCTAACTCAGTCTCCTCTGGAAGGTTCTAAGGTGCACATTTCCTTTAAAAACAGAAAGGCAAAGAAATGGCTAATTCTGCTACTACAATTCTTGAGTGCCTTGTACCTCAACAAATACCAAGACTATTTAAGCCTTGGTTCAATTATACTCAGAGTTGCCTTCAGATTAATCTAATGAAATACTCCTAGAGGGATCCTTAAATACCACGTGACTGTTGTTCTCCAGGAATGTCAGACACAAGGTTTGAAATCCCCTTAGAAAAAGGAGAAATCCCGTGCCTCGTCCATCACAAGCTAAGCTTGAGGAAAGAGCAGCAGATTTCTGTACTGCAAGCGATAGGCACTGCCATTGTGTTTTGTGGGGAGTGTATATATGTAAATGTGCCTGAAGTACAAATCTGACACTCAGTTAAAGCCCAACTCTGAAATTTGGCAGAACGTCATCTGCATTTGGAGACAGCTCACATGACAACAAAAGATCACCTCAGCTTGCCAGGGGCAGAGTATTTCTAGATATACACATGAGCAGATCTCTTTAGGTAGTCAGGAACTGCTAACAGGAAGAGTATCGAGAGATGTTGGCTATTTCCAATAGCCAATTGGTTAGACAATATCTCAGCAGGTAGACATAGAATTGTAATTTTATAATGGTAAAGGTGGTGCTCAAAAATGACCATAAGTACCTAACCTGGAATAAGTGCTAGCCCAGAATCAGTGAAGAAAAACCCTGGGAAACCTAGAAAAGTGAAGCAGACTTCCAAACCAAGGTCCAATGCCTTAAATATAACAAAATGTCACCTTTCCTTCATACTCATTCTGTGAACTGTATACACTTCAACAAAGACAGACAAAGAAAATGGTTCCATCAATTACTTCAACTTTGATTTATGTCAGTTCATAAATATCCCTGTTTTGTTACAATTTTAATAAATCTATAACCTTAACCTTAACTTGAGAAGTAACGAGAATACTATTACAAATATAAAATTGGCAAAAAAGTCTGTTAGTTGAGTCTAACTTACTAATTCCCAAACTCAGCGTCACATTCCTCACCTCATTGGTTTAACAACAGTACTTCAATCTTCCTGTCCCAAAGCTTCACAAGCTTATTTTAATACAATTTTTCCAGTATCCTACTAAAAAATGAAACACACCAAAAAAGGCCACCCACACCACAAAACCCAAACCCAATCACTATGTGCTGGGAATGCAAGAAAGGTTGTCTCTAAACAGATGAAACTGAAAGGAATTGTGAAAGCAAAGGATGCAACAGCTCCACAGTTCTGACCTTTAGAAAGACTCAGCTTTTCAGCAAACACGAATTCTTTTGTATTGGAGGTGAAAAGGCAAATATTTCCTGTTATTAAGGAAGGTTTTGGATTACCTTCTCCACACTCAAATGCAAGACTTCTGATAACTAACTACAATGACAATAAAAAGACTGTTAAGATTATCCCAAAGCTGTACTAAAAAGCAGATCACGTTGCTGTTGGAAAGAACAATAAAATCATGCATGTGGTCATCACAAAAATTGCATTGAGCTTTTTTGATGGTGCAAACTACTCCAAAGCTCTGACAGCTAAGATTTTTTCTCTCCTAATTTCAGGGAAAAAACAACAACCATAGAACATAGAATCTAATGACCTGTTGCTTTAAAGGTGAAGAGATCTGAAAATAAAGACTAAACTTTAACCCTTTGGTGCCACCACAACCAGAGCTCCCACAAATATCTCACGCCTACAAATATAGCCTTCCTATCAGCTTAGGCTGGAAAGAGCCATTGGAATTTTTAACAAGGCTTTGAATCACAGAAAGGTTTTGTCTCTAGAGCTTTTCATTGATAATTCCACAACTGCAGTGTGTTGTTCCTCTATTCTCTGTACACCACATTTTCAGCTTCAGTGGTAATAGAGGATGCCATCTGCTTCATTATTATTCAAAGCAAGAGGTGGCCTTTAAGCAACCAAACACACTTTTTTGTGGTTCAGAGTACCAACTAATGTTTCATGCAGACAGACCATAAAAAAGCACAGATAGGGTGCAAAACCAAAAGGGCTTTCCAGTTTACTAAGCAGCCTGATACTTTCCACAGGTAGTCAGGTTAAAATTACTGTTTTTTAGCCTCAATTTGTGAGGTATTTGACTATGCAAGCGTAACACACACGGTTTTTATTTCAAAACACCTTATCGTAGCAAATCATTACATTTTAAACATTGCAGCTCACTAAGTCAGAAGAAATAGATCTGAACGTATGAGATACTTTGACCCTGATCTAGCAAAGTACCTGAGCAGCAGATGAACTTTTAGCAAAGAGTCTCTTTGAAGAACTTCCTGGTCAGGATCAAAGTGCTCACTATATCTAACACAAGAGAATCACCTCCTGTCTAGTAAGTCATGGATGCCATTCTCATTTACAGCATTATTTAGCTCCATGATACTGTGTCTGGCTAACCGGGGAGCAAGTTTAATAGGCAACCCCAAGGAAAGAGTAATCAATAAAAGACCTTTGAGAAGTCACCTGGGTCATCTGCCTGCCCTCAACAAGGACATCATCAACCACCATCAACTACAAAATGGCACAGAAGAGAAAACATCTCATATAATGGGCTACCAATAACAACTGTAAAAGGTTAGAAATGGAAAAGAAGTGCACAAGGTAATTAATCTGACATGAGGAGGCAAGAGAAACAAGAACTAAAGAAGAAAGAAAAATAGCAAAATGGTGTCCTGGTTTGTAGAATAAGTCTTCACAGAAGACATGTTTTAGTCTAACATCAATTAAAAGGTAGTTTTAACTCAAAAACGTGTGGATTAGTTATTTGTATCTCCAGATAATTACACATGGCATACTCTGTGAATCAAGAAATAATTAAACACATTAATTGACAACAACTGAGTTCTAGGAATACACTTGATCCCCTTGAGGCCTAATTTTCTCCATTTTAATCCTGCTCACTTATTTCCACTTAAGTAATAGCTTTGCTTGCCTCTGGCTAAGCAAAGTTCAGGATTACGCCACTAATTAACTAGTGGCACTGAGATTTCTAAGCCTACACAAAGTAATGAAGAGCTAAGTTGACAAAGTGCCCTAGAAAGTCTATTATACTCCTGATTTTCACTTCTTTGGAACAGGAATTACTTTCTTGGCTCATCTTAAGGGAAGAGGTGATCACATAACTGTTTTCTCACTAATAAAAATTTCCTGGCTTCCACACATGTAAGTTAGGCACAAATATGAATTACCAACTCCTCCGTAAACAAGATATGGCAAGTGGCTCACCTGCAAGTAAAGCTCACCTGAAGGTAAAACATCAATAACATAGATTTGGCAAATTCATTCTTCTTTCTTCTTATCATCACTTCTCTGCATCCCCATTTTTTTTCCTGTTCAATGAACCTCTAGAGACATACTACCCCAAAAAGTTAATTTTACAGACAATTCTTTACTCCTCATTAAGAAAAAAACCTACGGTATCACAAACCTTAGGAGTTTTCCCTGTGCAAGAACTAATAAATACAAATGTTACCTAACTCGTGGGAATTGTTTTACTACACATTTCCAAGTTTACATACATACTGGTTAACGCAAGAACAGCATTCTGGAGAGAAAACTTCCTATATTATGGAATCATCCGAAAAGTCATCTTAATTCTTGTCCCAATTCTTACTTGTATGGATTGATTCAGAGAATTCACACATCCTACCCCCAAAATTTTAAGCCAAATCGTTTATGTACTTGTCCACTGACTGCAGATTTAGGCTTCTGTGACCTAAACTGAAGAATGCACCAATCCTGCACTTGCAGAATGGTATGACCAAAGGCAGTTTAAGTGAAAGCGAACTGGCTATCACATACAATTCACCTTCTCTGAGTAGAACAAAGCAAGCTTCCCAAACACATGAGAGCTTGTTTATTTTTAGAAGTAAAGCTGAATGAGCCAATTCAGCTTAGCAAGTACTTAGACTTAAAATCCTGTTCATTTGCCCTAAAGTATATTTCTCCTGGAAAAAAAGAAAAATTACTTTTTTTTTGCCTTTAATCCCTTAAATTGCTCTATTTAAACTCAAGTTTACAAAGTATTATCTGTAAATTTCTGAACTGCATACTTGAAAATGTGTAGTTCTTTGGGTAGCTCACAGGCGGAGGGGAACACCCCTTCCTAACCATAAAAGGTCTGAGTACATGTTCTCAAGCGGAAAATGTGTGGGATCTTATTTACAAATGTATAAATACATGCCATTCCTTTGCGCTCACAGGCACAGTTGAAAGCAAGCCAGAAAAGGAAGTACTAGCAACTTGATCTGAGATTTCTATTACATTTCACCTAGCATAGTATCATTTAGCCTATATTTTCCTAAAAGTCTAATTATTTTAGTGAATAAAGCCACAGAATATTCTCCAAATAAAGAAAAATATGAAACCTATTTAGAAGCACTTTTCAGTTTGCGCAGCAAATATCCATTTCTCTTCTTTCCTCCTCCAGTACCTTTAGCCCCTCTTAAGGCAGATCCAGGAGACTGAGGAAAAAGGCCCAGGTGATCAGTCTTGGATCCAGCAGCAACCAAGAAAGAGAATTCACAGCAAGCACCTTTTCCCTCAGAAAGGATTTCCGGCAGACAAGAATGGCTGTCAAGCAGCAGGCCACTGACACTATCCTTCAGGGCCATCAGTCCCTGCTGTTCACGTGATCCATGAAGAACAAGGCTCAGTCGACTGCAGGCTTTACTAAACAGAGTCATCCAATACTACTAGAGACAAAGAAAAAAATTCAGCAGAGTATGCATTAGGCTGCTCATTCCTCCTCTAAAAATCCATCAAAAGAAAAAAACAAACAACAAAAAAAACCCAACCAACACAAAAGAAAAAAAAAATAACACACACACACACAAAACCCCCCAAAATAAATCAGACAACTAATAGTTCTATTGCTAGGCTATCTTTAAACATGGAAGGCAATCTTGAAAATTATTTCTTGTAAGCCATCTTGAACAAAAGTGCCTATCAAATGACTTCTCAGGGTAAATACAAAGTTGACTTTCAATTCTGCAATTTAAACATAATAGTGGCATGTCATCAACACTAACTCTAGAACTGCAGAATTCAAAAATCCTACCAGAAAACAAGTAGCTGTTACCACCTACTGTTTATCTTGTCACCTCTACCTGGTGAGGTTAATGAGTACTATCAACTAGGTAGGTGTTATTTATTGTATGTATAAAAACCAGAACTTCAGAGCATAAAAGCCATCAGAGGTACACAAGTTCTCTCTTTAACATACTTTCCTAAGAAAGAAAGAAAAAAAAGCAATTATTTTTGGTTGTAGTTAAAAAACACATTCCTAAGTGCAGAATGGCATCCAAATGCTGACTCAAGAGGAACTAGAAAGATACATTCAGGTGAAGCATCTGGTACTCTGACTCTGAACGTTATGGTTTTTCTTCTTTTAAAAATTACCAAAAAAACCTAGAAAATATTTTGTTTGAAAAGAGTGGAGAGGGGAAATCAATCACCACACAAGGAAGGCAAAGATACAGTGTTATCTGTGAATCTCACTAGTAAACTTTCTTACAAATAAAATTCAGGTCAGAAAGAAGGCAGGGTAAAGAATGGGGGACTACCAGCTCCTTTACAAGTTCTAAATATTGTTGGCTACTCTGAAGAACCTGCTTTCTTCTAGGGCAGGTTCCCCTTCTACCGGGGAGTTGAAATAATTGTCAAAGACAATCTGCTGTCATTATGATGCCCAAACTTCTCTAGAACTAATGCAAAACAAGCTTTCATACACGTACATATTTTACCCTCACATAAATGGTAAATGGATCACAGTTTTCACAGCCTCCACACTGCCTTCAGAAAACTGCAATTTGCCCATGACAGTACTGAAAAGGTCTCTTTGTATAAATCAGTTACTAGACCTGTTCCTTTTGCAGCCTAGTAAGATAAAAGCAGTCTCCACTCCACTTAGGCAGAGGCCTAATGGGGGAGTACATTCTGGTCCTAAAGGTTTACAAACCAAAGAAAAAAAAAAATGGTCTACGGGAAGAAAACCAAGGCCAAAACAAACAGAACACCACTTGACACCATAACTTAATGCTCAGGAAAGAACACTTAAGAAAGTTTACTTCCTATTTTTTACAGTCACCACCTGAACAACAACATCTTTTACTCATATTAACAATGATTTACTTAAAGTGGAACATGGAAACGGCTTGCTCATGTGAAATTTATGGCTTTGTCTCACTGCAGGTCCCGTAACTCCCATATCTGAGCACAACACAAAGCAATTTCTCAGCATCTTTCCCATGTGCAGAGCTGCCACCTGTCCTACTGGGACAGGATTACACTGCTAAAAGCAAAACTTGAATATTAACAACCTGTAGCAGAAGCACAGAGAACACATTAGTGCTGCATAAACCCATAGTGTACTCATATCTCTAATAGTGCTTGCCAATACCTTTTGATACTTGGAATACCAGCAGATACATACTTAATATGCATTTTTATTCATATCTCCTATACCCACCCACATATATATGTGCATATTTATCAAGACATACACACAAACACACTATATAGAAGAACAACATAGAAGATCCAAAGCCTGGAGCAGGTCTCAGGTGAGGCTTCACAATAGCAGGGCAAATCTAAAACCCATAGGCAAAACCAAAAAACTAGATGATATTGAATAAAATGATCCAAAAGTATGCATGAAGCAAGCAAAAGATTATATTTATTTGTTACATGGTTAAACTTTCTTACCAGCAGAAGCTGTAGCTAGCAAGTTTACAATCCATTGAGCTACTAAACACCAAAATTCTGTCTGCATTTTACAAAAAAATTCTGACTACTAAATGCTAGAAGACAATAGAATAGATTGGGATATTCCTTAACGGTACTATCAGACCCAACACTTTGAGCTAACTAGACCTTTAATTTGGCCTGGAATGGTTGCTCTTACCTTCTAGATATTTCTCAGGGAGTTGCCTTGGCACACAGGCTACATTACTGGTACTTTCTTTCAACCTACAGTATTGTAGATCGCAGCATTACACTTAACCTTATCTCTTCCTTTTCGGCCTCATTACCATTAATGATATTTAAAAAGCACATATTATTCCATATCTTTAATTACTTCTTCTTACCTACCTTTAATAAAATTGTTTCATCTCAAATACAAAGCACTTATTTTTGAGTTGAATTCTCCTCAGCCCAATATTTAATAAGCTAATTAACCCCTTAGAGATATAAATTTTTACATCTTTAAAAATTTCCGAATTTAGAAGGTAATTCGGTAATTCTTAAATAAAATGTTCTTGGTAAACAAGAGTCATGTCTGAGTGAGATTTGTAACTGTTCTGCCCATAACTTTGTTCTGTGCCTCTTCTTCTTAAAGATTTGATACCCCAGTGCCACAATTGCTACAGCTTCTTTTCCTGCAGTTTCCACAAGTTAAAAATGAAACAGACGCTTAGTCATATTTTTTGTGTAAAGATCCCAAACAATACAAATACATATCCAAAACTGTGTAAAACCAGGCAACATAATGTCAACTATATTCTTACACATCCAAATTGAGCATAATCAACTCAAAAAGTAGCTAGTAGCTGCTCTAAACCAAAGTCATTATTGCAGAGCAAGAAGATTAAGTGTTTAGAAAGGCATTTTGGGGGACCAACAGCAATTCTCTGACTTGAATTTGGCCAAAGCAGTGTGTTAATCCTGCAACAAATGATAGGTGATCTCGGTCACCATCTCAGGTAAGGAGAGAAGAATTAAAAATAGAACAAAACAAACAGCGAAAAACTCACTTATGATAACAGGAGTGCCATCATATCATATTAAATACCAATAACGATGGAAGACTAACACACTGTCTCCAAACCCCTTCATCTAAAGTTATGTATTTCTTTGGAAACTTACTCAAATAGTGGTGAAGCCTAATTTCAGGCAAATTACGGAACAGGATAAACAGCTAGACCTCGTGGTTTCAATTGCTAATGCTTTATTATTACCTGAATGATGCCATGAAGAAGAAATACTAAGATGCCACACCAAGAAATATAACTTAAGTGTTGCAGTGATAGACCGTCATTAAGTGAAGTCTCTGGCAATATCTGTGCTTCAAGGAAACAATAATAAAATCTTCTAGATTCATGATCCTAAAAGATTTCTACAGGGTCTTCTAAAAAGTTGTTAACATTGTCTAAAGACTAACATATAGCTCCAGCTAGAAGAGTTATAAAACATAGTTGGAGGTGACATTATCACCATTAAGTAACCCTCTCTAGTTAGGTTAAGAGGTTAAAATTTTAAAATGAGGTATTTAAGTAATTCATGACCATATGAGAAAGCTATGCAAAGAAAACAGAATCATACCTGAGAAAGCCTGAGAAATTAACAATATAGAAATATTTTTTTCACTGTAAGAAAGATGATAAGGTATCTGAAGCTATTTAGAGAGCGATATTCTGGACACAATCTCTTTGAATGCAATATTGTTTATTTGAACTGGTATTTGTAAATAGAAATTTGAAGAAGTAAGGAAAAATAAATCCCTAGAACAAATGACCTGAGTATTGTTTTTACAGAAGAAAGGAAAGTCAGGAAAGTTGAACTACACACAAAGCACCACAGTTCTGGAAGGGAAAGAAATTATAGTGCAGCAAGAATTTTAAGACAAGGGTATCCATCTTAAAAGCAAAACACAAACGTAATTGTCAGAGCGTGAAAGCATATTCTTTGAGTTGGATCTCATTTGCTTAAAGACATTCTTAAATTCTGTTTAATATTATTACTTTTGCCTTGTTTCTGTCACTTCCATTTCAGGATAGTATTTATGGAACCGCAGAAGACAGTATCTTAGTATCTTCTTATACTGCAGAGAAAGTACCTATTTACATTACCTAGGTGAAAACCATCAATAGGTTTCATTCTTTCATGGAAATAATCTGGAGAACAACTGCTTGCCAAATATGCAAATATGGCAAACATCTGATTGGCAGACTTTTTTTTTTTTTTTTTAGACCATGTTCTAGTTTTGATCTGATCGCTGTAATTCTTGCTTACCAAGTTTTCCTACAGAAATCCTCTAGCTTGCTACAAAAGGTAGCAGCATAGTCCTTTGAGCAAATGATCCTGTTACACTTATATCGTGTTCTTCGTAATTGAATCAGTCCTTCTCTTCAAGATCCCTTGGTTTTGGTCAGATTTTTTTTGGTTCAGTTTTCAGAAGCTGCATCACAGATCACTCCAGCTACATGCAAGATCCTTCCCTGCAGCCCTTCTCTAACTGTGATAGAAAGCAGATGCTAGCCGAGTGCTGAAAGCCTTATGTTGACCATTATAACATTTATTTCTACAAAAGATGATTCCAGGGGCTCCAGGGCTGTTCACAGACAGAGAAATTACTAAAGTTCCTCTACCTCCTGCTTTCCCCATCCATCCATAAATCCACATCCAACCATTTCTGACTGAAATCTTTTTGGCAGGTGCAAGCTGCTGACCTTTCTACTCAAAAATCAATCCTGTAACCACTGTCTGGATCACACCCTGTTCCCTTAGGGTTCAGTTTATTTAAAAAAAAAAACAAGCCTCACACACACACACAAACCCAAAAACACAGAATTCATTAAGGCTAAAGCCACTGTTTTTTCAACAGCCTCAAAATGGTTCCCCTTGCATTTCTTTTACTTCATTTTCCTTCTCCCATCATCATACCACAGGAATGCACTTGTTTCCCACTACTCCCTCTTTAACCAAACCACCCACTGACTTTATAGTCATTTGGTACATCACAACCAGAACACAGCTGTTAATCACAAATGACGTCAGGCTCAAATTTGACCTTCTTTTGAGAGATTGTAATTGACAAAAAANCATTTGTCAGCCTACCAGAAAAAAAAGAGAGAGAGAGAGAGAGAGAGAGAGAGAGAACTTTTTACTAGATACTCTTGGTACTTCAAAAAAAGTCACTTTCAAGATAGAATGCAGGGATCTAGACCAACTGCCTGTTTGTGCACTTAGAAACTCCAGTGTATTGTGCCTGTAAGGATACCAATGCACTGGACACTCAATGCTGACTTCGACAAAACAGACACTGTTAAAATTTTCACTAAGTAATTTGGTTTACCTTCTCATGAGCTTCTCTTCACCCTACAAATAGCTATTATTTATTTCCAGGAAGACTGCCTCCCCATGGTTTATAAACAGAGGCAGTCTTAACTGTAAACAAAACTCTTGAAAGAGGGCATAACGGTTTGTTCCTCCTACTTGGGGTGCTTTTAAGTAAACACAGGAAAAAAATAATACTGGTTACCAGTATGATGAGCTCCTCAACCCATATGAATATTTAGAAGTTAAGGGAGAGAGAAAGAGAAAGAGGTCTTGGTGGCAATCTTGTTTCTCCTCAAAAGCATTTCGGGCATTATGAAATCATTCTCTGCAAAAGTGCCAGGAATAACAAAAACAAAATATGGTTGCACTGAATCTCTCTTGGCACCAAGGTGATGTTGCACAGTTTGTTACGTTCTCTCTTCTAGCTTTAAGGATCAAGGTCCCAGTGGCAATGTAGCATGTGCCAGGAAAGCAAGTATATTGAAAATTTTCAGACACACACACACGATTTTTCCATTGCCAGTAAGTTTCATTTTTTAAATATTTTGATCTTGATTTTTAAAAGTATTATCATTTGGTCCCATTTAAAGTAATGACAATTATCAGTACTAAGCTGTCTCTTAAAACCACACTTACTAGCCTCTCAAAAGAAAAGTAATTTGAAAGGCCATGTCTGACATTTTGATTTTGGTGCACAAGCGAAAAACACAGAAAATCAGAAATCGCTTATGTTGAGAATCCAATACTGATAAAAGGTCTAAGATTCTGCTTCTTTTATCTGTGCTTTGTCAGATACCTAAATACTTATATGGAACTGAAGAATTTTTTACCATGAAAAACTATCACAGTTGAAAGTATTGATTTCTCTCTTCAGTCCCTGGGTATAAACTCTGATTAATGTGAAGCGAGAGAGAAAATGGCACTGTGTTTACGTTTCTCTCTGAAAAAGCAAACCTCTGCTCATGTTGATCTTTATGGGCTAACAACATAAGACATGGCTGATGACTTACCAATATTGCTTAATATTGCTTGTAATAAGGCAGCCTCAGGACAGTTAGTGATGTACTAGAAGCTCGCCTACCAGAAGTTCAGCTGAATGACAATAAAAGACCTACGGTCTGAACCACCACCAACGCCACACACATCCCTTTTTTTAAGGAACCACACCTCAGAAAGAGCTCTCAGTCATGCTGTAAAAGGGCAAACCAAACCAGTACATTGCAGTGTTTATGAAAACAAGATTGCAGTCTTTCCTTTTCACAGCTTCACGTCCTGATTATTGTAGTGAAAGTTCTTCCAACCTCTCCACCTCCTTTGCAATCCCTTTACATGATGTAAAAATCAGGTAATATCTATATAGCAGACTTATAAAATGAGATACTCACACACAATATTATTAAAAAAAAAAATTAACCACATTTGGTAATCGTCAAAGAAGAGTTACTGTGCTGGAGCACTTTTATTCAGCCATCTGCTACAGAAAGGAAAAAAGGTACACAGAAAAACAGTTCCTATGTAGTAGGCTTTACTGCTAACATCTTTCTTTTTTCCCCTATAGGTGGCTTTCAACACTGATTTCCACTGATTTACAACACTTCTGTCTTTACTTGTCAACATATATCTCTGTTATAATACATCCAACTTTGTTAAACTCTTCTGTGAACTGTGTGGTAGAGCATTTTTTTTGTTACAGATATTATAAAATTATTTTTTTATTCTTTTCAACAGCACAAATTCCCATATCTGTCCATCAATATTTTACTGTAAATGGGGTGGAAGTCCTGTTGTTTTACTTACAACTTGGATTCCTTAGCTTAGGAAAGGCACTGAAAGAAGGAGAACTATAAAAGAAAATACTTCTTAAAATATGAAAGTATGATTAGCTTTTATCTTTCAAATACTACATTTCATAAATAAACCTTATTACACTTCAACTATTATTATTTCCTTTTTTTTTTTTTTTTCAGATGTAAAAGCAGTTTATGTGTAGTAAATGCTTTTTATAGCCAGACAGGCACAACTACCATAGTAAACATGAATACAATTGCTGAATTTGATATTCTGGACAATCAAAAGTCTAAAAAAGAAGTCATCTTGCTAGATGCTTCCTTTTTCTAAGTTTCAAATTAATGACAATGGCTTGGTCTTGCAAATGTGCATCATGTAATTTTTTTCCTAGAAACTAGATCCAATTGCTTCCCAACTTCAGTGGAATTCCTCATACACAGTGAAAACTTTTCAAGTTTCCTCAGTGAAACTCCTCAATATAACCTTGCATGTTTTACACCTATCCAAAGTACTGTCAGTGGTGAAGTTTAGGGATTAGAGCTAGTCAGCTAGTAAGATGCTATTTATAAGAAAGTATTTATACTTAAGCGAACAGTAAATGCAATAAATCACTAGTACATAGAATACCATGAATTACAACAAAAAGTAAGTTTAGAACTGCCTTTATATTAAGGATTTGACTAAAGCAATGGTAGGAGTTAAGTAAATGCAGTCTATTACCACAAATACGAAGTACTTGACAAAAATTTTTTTAGGACAGGCTTCGCGGTTTAAAGCAACGAATATCCTGCAAAATGATGATGGAAGGTAGCAAAGATAGCTGAAAAAATAGCCACTTGTGACTAAAAACTAACATCATTATATTGTAGCTGTCCCTGCAGTCCTAAGCCAGCCAAGGGACTGTAGTAGAGGCAATGATAATAAAAAAATAACAATTAAAAAAAAAAAAAAAAAAAAAAAAAAAAAAAAAAAAAAAAGGAAAGAAAAGAAACGAAAAAGAACTACCAGCACCCCTCGTATTCCAGAGTTGTTTGCTAAGATCCTAGGGTGACAGGACTCAGAAATCAGTAACTACTCTATTCTGTCGGCAGTAGCAACATCTGGGTGCACACGCACATTCCAAAACCAGATGGTGCGAACCAGCTGCAGCCACACAGATGAGACATTATCCCTCTGTGGAGTGTATCGGCCACATCCAAGCTCCATGTTGGGCTATGATCCACATGTTCAACAGCCTCTATTGCCTGGAATTAAATAAATGTAAGAACATCTGACATGCAGAAGAGCAGGGAAGACTCTGTTCTTCCCAAACCCAAGAAAATGAACATGAAATGTAAATATTATTTGTCATGTTACCTAGCATTAGTTAATCTTCATATATACATACGAGATTACTACTTAAGATACACACTATTTCATTTATCGCATGTTTGGGGATCTGTTCAACACACCACTAATGCACTTTTAACCTAGTCAAAATAGTTTCAGCTCCAATATTCACCACTGCTTCCCAAATTAACTGAAAATGCAAGATATTTGCTTTTTAGAAAACTACAGAGAACGTATTCTCATCTGAAATGCAAATGCTGAACATAAAGTTTGCCAAGTACTTTCTGAAAGTGAAAAAATCTAAATAAATCAATCTAGCTCAAGAATATACCTCAATAAACAGAATTAGAACAAACATACATTAAGCATCCATATACATGAAAGAGTCAAAATAAACCACATACAAGTGCATGTAACTATAAATTGGAGTAATTAAAGGTCATCTACTAAGCAACTGCTGCTAGAAACAAATGTTGGGCTGTTAAATCTTTCCATGAGAAAACTAAGCCTCCATTCCACAGCAAGATATTTTAAACTGTTTCAGATGAATCAGAACCATTAACAAGATTTGGGTTTTTTTCAATAATGAGCAAAAGAAATCAGCTTTATGCAAGGGCATTGATCTAGCCCTGAAACAGAATTCTTAATGGTAATGTCGTAAATTCTCAAACTTAATCTCAAAGAGAAGCTACAGATCCCGCAAAACTAACTGACAGTGTTAGATATAACAAGGGCACATCATGGGGTTTCTTTCCCTAATGCAAAGAATTAACCAGGTCCAAATTTTGGTAAAGTAATTATGTCAAAACAATAATAATACAGAAATATATCACAAATGTTTCATTAGGTATTATCACGGCACAGTACCTCCAAGTGCATCTTGACTAATGAGGCAATCAGAGTTTTGTAAGATTCTCACTGATAAGAAGCACGCACTTTAGAAACATGTTTATATTCCTACTTGACAACTATACAAAACCATCTTTTCCCCCACAAGCAGTAAGATAATTTTGCCAATCAGGTACATATTAAAGTAACAGAGTTCTCTTTACTGGTGCATTCACTTTACCCAGGTGTGGCACTGTCGGGGTGCTAGGTAAGACAAAAGATTATATCAATGGTCTCTCTTGCAATGCTTGTGAGCTTCAAAAACTCTCTGCTGACCCTCTTTGGACTCAGCCTAGTACACCCATTTTCCCACATACACATTACTTCTTGTGGTTACTGAGAACACCTACAAAATAGAGTTCCCCAATGAACTTTATTTTCAAGCTCGTTGAAGATGAAGATGGGTGTTTTCAACATCTTACAACAATCTTTATAAAGGATCTTAGGGAAAGATCACTGAAAGGCAACTGGCACTGACCTTCAATGGTAATGATACTGTTCATTCAGTCTCCAGAAAAAAGTAACTACAAGGCTGCACTACGACTGAAGGTAAGTACTTTATGAATTCCTATACAGGCTAGTGTTACAAGAAATACAGTGAGTGCTTAGCAGAAATTTTTAGAGTATTTCAAGTTTTAGGCTCTAGTCTGACTACAGATATGCAGGGCTCCTGGGGGCCGGGTATTTTTTAAATGAGGCAAAGAAAAGAAAGCAAGCCCAACAAGAATCCTTAGCCATATACAGTAATATCACATACAAGAGTTTTGTCTTCTTGTCTAGAAATTATGTTTCCTTCAGAGGCATTACTTGTTAGCTCTCACTTAAGAACCTTCAAATCACTTTCAGGTCCACTACAGTTAACCAAGCAACTGAAATGTTTGCAGGCGTGGGACTCCCTACGTAACAACAGACACACTAGGTAGTAATACACTGAAGCCTTGAGATATTAAGATAGACCACCTCCCAAAACTGTATTTTTAAAACCAAAAATTGTTAATAATATAAATACAAACCTTTTACAATTGACCCTGTACAATGCAACATCCGTTTGAATCACTTTCTGAAGGACTTTTTCAAATACTGTATAATCATGCACATGCAATTCTCACATAACATCTGTAATGCAGGCACAGTATCAAGCATCTAAAAGGTGAGTCAACAGCTCATTATTTAGCACTGTATATACAAATAGGCAGCTTCAGCCACGTACAGTTAATTACAACTAACTCCAAACCTACATCAAGTAAACTTATTTACGTTCTGCAATAATCTCCAGATTGTAGTGCTTGAAGAGTTATGAAAGGTAGTTGAAAATGCACTGGTAATAGCAGAGCTTAGCAGCCACATCTCATCTCATAGGAAGACAAGCACCCCACAGTAGCTAACATTAGTTCCACTTTCCCAAACTTGAGAAAATTGCCCATACATAAACTTACATTTACAGTGAAGCACATAAATAACCCTGCAGAGTGCATTTTAACAAAAGTATTAGCTATCCCCTTTTCTATTCGGTACTCTCCGACAAATGAAATGAGTCACAAGGGTCTTGTGAGTTGGAGTACCATAGATACAATATTCAATGCTTCAATTTGGTCCGACAGAAGTTTCTGTGACTAGCACAGTTTAACTTGGATCACAGTCACTGCTGTTCTGGGTGAACCTATTTACGTGAATGGGGAGGAGAGCCAAAACAGTTGCTTTGTAATTAATTCAGGCACCTTTGAATCCAGAAGGGAAACTCTTTTTAGTTTATTTTCCCTGGGAATGCTACAAAGTTCCACTACGGCTTTACAGTGTAACCAATACAGATTAAGAAAGGCTCCTCATTCACCAAGAGAAAGATCAGATTATACTGTGGAATTGTTCTCCTGTTTCTCAGCTTTGCTCTGAATGCACTGCAATGTTTGAAAACAGTTACTGAGAATTTGTCATCTGTAGTGTCAAAGGTATTCCTGGCAGAAAAAGAAAGTCTCATTGAGGACAAAATTCAGTCAAGATGACTGTAAAACCTAATCCACACCTTTGAATTTGGACTGAATATCCATCACTTAAACATCTTGTAAATGATCCAATTTGTTTACACGGCCCTGTAGCTTTTTATGACTTTTCCATAAAGAAGTTATTACATCCATTCCTTTTACTTTGTTTTAGAGCATTTGAATGAGCCCCAGAACCACAAGCAAGTGAAACAGACTCTCTGCAGATGGAAGCAGCCTCGTATAACTCGCCACTACTGGGAAAATAGTCAGAACAACACTTTCAGTTTGGAAATGTCATACCTTCACACACAGCAAAAGAATTTCCTGTTCCATATGTCTTTTTTAATGTTTAACTATTGTATAAAATGAGTGCTAGTTTCCTGTCAATCAGAAGAGGAACCTGGAACTGCTAGGACTTGTGCCTCTGATTGTTTTGAGCAAGTGAGAAGGCAGTCAGATGACTACAGAGAGAGGTACAGCAAGGAGGGATGGGTGGTGGGGAGGGACCAAAAAAAAAAAAAAAANAAAACAATAGTCACTGCCATGCGATGGCTCATCCAGTGAAGCTCTGTAAACGACAGCTTAATGAAAGACTGGACAACTGCATTCTCTGGAACAGACTGCAACTAATTAAAATAAGCAATATTACCCAGTACTTTACAAATCTCTTCCGGCAAGGTAATTTTCCCACTTTGTGTGCTTTTAAACAAAAAATTCTTTAAAAGTAACATAGAGAGATTAATAGCTAAGGATTGACATGGAACGTGTGGCAAAAGTGTCACCAAGGTCATTTTCCCAATGTTAGTTACTCCTCAAATATAACATTCTCTGTTATTCTACACTTGGACTTTTCCTTCACAGAAAGTTACAACTTTGCTGATAGGTGCCAAACTCAGTAATGATTTAAAGATGTAGAATATCAAAACTACAAAAAGGGCACTAATCCTTTACCTTTTACTGCCTGAACCTAGTTTGAAGCTCATTTGTCAGATTACAAGACGAATTCCCTAATTAACTGCAGCGTCTAATCTCCTGCCTCACCACCTTCTTACATAATTTATTGCCAATTGATAATAAGAATACTACAGCAAAAGCAATGTAGAAAAGGAATCAAATGTGCAGGAAACACAAGCAGCATTGTTTCCTTTTCCCAAGAATTTCTTTTCTTTTCCTGAGATAGATTTAATATTTCAGGCAAAGCCACATGACGGCAATAAGGGAGTTTAAATCCAGCACTCGAAGTCATCACCAGCTATGCCAGACATTTGCTGAAAGGTTGGAAGACATCCCTTGCTTTCCTTCAGAACTGTAGTATCGTAGGGAATGTAAAAAGATAACTACCCAACTAACACCACTGTTCATCTACAAAACAAAGTACTAAACAACTAAACCCAAGGATTTCCACTTCCACTCACGGTGCTGGCAAGGCATGTGACAAGAAGAAAGCATCTGCCTCTCTGTCACCGCCTGGTCCTTCACCTGGCTTTATTCAGAACCACTGCACTTCATGCAAAGAAATCAGTACAACTGTGCTCAAACTAAGCTATGACTGTATACTATTTTAATACAGTTAATAATCAGTTTTAACAAACTGAAGAAGAAATATCAGGGTTCAGGACTTTCAGGGAGTAGAGTAATAGCATTGCTCTTTGCCCTAAAAGAATCTCCTTAAAACAGCTGTGTTTATAACGCTACCTTGAATGAATTTACCATAAAGCACAAGATTAATGAATAATTTATGAGGATTAATTCACAAAAAGGCACATTGCCACTGAAAAAAACATGAATAAAGTCTTACGAGTTACTCCCTTGCAACTATCCCATTCTCACTACTAAAACCAATATCACTGAATGGTAAACAACCTTTGAACATTTTCTTATTTCATGTGCAAATGATTTTTCTGCCTGGATCATGTTGAACTGCAGTCCATGGAAGCTTAATTCATCTTCTCTTTCCCCAGCCCCAAACAGCTGC